>CM042177.1:38551938-38571938 GCA_023376005.1 Doryteuthis pealeii | reverse complement strand
TCAATAGATGCCTCCAAATGTTTATTTCTCAACGGTGATAACCGTTACACATTGAGCGCTTCCCTAGAAAAATCCAATCTTAAAAGCTACTTTGATGACTTTTATCAAATCAAATCCGAATAAGATGGAGTAAAGTGGGGAGCTGACGGTAGGTGTGGCGCTCCACCTCAGTCGGTCTAAACTTGGCGTTGATAAGTAACCGAAACTGTGTTACCACTCCTGGTTGGCCAGCCCTGTCGGCTGAGCCTGTAGAATACACAGAATGTACCTGTACAGAGGGGTAAGCCCCCAGCCCCCAATGGGGCCACACTTGTCAGCCGTGGATGGCGACCCTTTAATGGTTTGATAGAAAAATTAGGAACACAAGAATAGTCCATTCACGTATTTGGGTGATTCCATTCCTTGAGTCCTGATTGGCTGCTTGGTTTCTATGATGTTATGAGGCTTCATAGATAACCAGGCATTCTGCAGTAGGATTGCAACAAGATTAGATCTGGATTCAGTTACAGCTACTTGTTGCCTTGTCTTACCAATTCAACGGTAATTGGAACTTAGTATGATTATTCTACTTCTCCCTTTCCTGCCCCTCCCCCATTACGCAGGCGTTTGAGGGGGAATTAGTTCCTCTCAACCTGGCTGATTATAGGGGAGCGACCTGGACAAGACACGGGGGATTTTCGTCAGCATGGCTTAAGGGGTAGAGCGAGATTAGATCTGTATTCAGTTACAGCTACTTGTTGCCTTGTTTACCAATTCGACGGTAATTGGAACTTAGTATGATTATTCTACAGGGTTAAGAATGGAATCCTGACTACTGCACTTTGGCCCTTACTTGGGCTAGACAGGCGATTGGTAGGTGTGGTGCTCCACCTCGGATGAAAAAACAATCTCTCTGGTTTAGCACAAGTGAACAGGGAATAGACGCCTTTGCTATCCAGCTGATACCGACTATAGGTCACTGTCAACTTAAATATAAACAATACCATTCAAGAGTTATCTCCCTTGAAAAATTATAACGATTGGGGCAAGTGCAAACTCATGCATATCATCATTATTGAGGTTAATGAAGCGGGTAGACGAAAAGTCAGTCGGATTTCACTCCTGGTCAGAGGTAGTTGCTGTGTCTAGCCACACTGAAGAGACGTGAAATGTCGTAACACAGAGTCTATGGATGACTTATTATATGCTCCCTAAACCCAGTAGAGCTCTCTAGGGATGACTTGAGTTAGCTTTCATTGCCAGCATAAAGCAATGATCATCTGTTTACAGACTAGATCTCTCTGGTGATCGTAAAAAAAAATAAACAAATGTATATATTAAATTTTACTTGAAGGCACTTACAACGCATGTATCGCATAAAATTCGATACTTTTTCTTATAGAAAATGAACTTGACAAGTGTAATCCCGGCAAAGGATGGCTCGGTGTGTAGAATACCGTACAGACTGTTTCGACTTTATTAAGTCTCATCAGCGGTATATACTAACGATTTCCCTCCGACAGAAATCGAAACTTCAGCAGACACAGTGAAACACTAGTGAAACACTTTTATCGCCTCGGCCACAGTACACAGCTGACCATCCTAGCGAAATTAAGCTTGTCAAGTGATACTTACACGCCTCTACCATAATAGGTAAGGGGGTGTTATTGGGAGAATAATAACAAACAGACCGTATGCCCTTCGGCGAAGTGAATAAGATTTTTTGGATGTTTGTTTATTTTAGAAACGTTGCTGAATAAAGTATATATTAAATTTTTACTTGAAGGCACTTACAACGCATGTATCGCATAAAATTCGATACTTTTTTAATTTTATGCGATACATGCGTGGTAAGTGCCTTCAAGTAAAAATTTAATATATACTTTATTCAGCAACGTTTCTAAAATAAACAAACATCCAAAAAATCCTAAACAAATGTATGTATTAAACAGTTTAAACACCACCCCTTTACGGCAGCTGTTGAATATAGGATTTTGTTAGAGTCCACATATACTTCTTTGTAGATATGTGTGATGGGTTTCACCCATAATATTTCAGCTAGTTTTTGAAGGGGGGAGGGGAAAAAAAAAAAAGAATTGAAAAAAAAAAAAAAAAAAAATTAAAATAATAAAATAATAAAATATATATGTAATATATCAAGAAAAATGAAAAAAAACACAGGTTTAAATGGGTTAAGTGGTGAGTTTATTGGCCGACGCTGCAGTGTTTCGATCTATTAATTAGATTATCTTCAGGGCATAAGATAAGAAATTATTTATCACAGAATAATGAGAAAAGCGAGTGGTAATCCTTGTTATTCAATCTGTTAAAAAATGTTTTTGAAGTTTGAAAAAAGGAGACGGTTTTGAAATATGACATCAAATATTCTATTTTATGGCGTGAGTATGTGGCGCTGTTAGTGTGTGTATTGAAGGAAACATTGTGCATTTTTTTAGGTATGTGGTTGTGTGTGTATAAATTTTTTCTGTAGCGATAAACGACAGCGGAAGTGAAACCTATATATATATATATATATATATATATATATATACATACATACATACATCTTAGTTAAGCTAGCTAGTCATATAGGTCTAATCAAGATCATTACTCCGTCTTTTAAAAAAATAAAGAAATAAGAAAAAATAAACGTTATTAGGTGGTTTGGTTTGGTTTGTTTTATGGCATATCAACCTCGGTGGGTCATTTAATGCCGACAAAGTTGTGAAATAAATTCATTCTTAATGGATAACAAATTTTGTTTATCAACTCATGTTTTTCTATTTAACCCGTAGATGGGACCCTAATAGGTACTACCACTCCAGGTCAGAGTGGACCAGGGAGCAATGGTAATGAACGGGTGCTCCACATTCCCCAAACCTCCAGAACTGGAACCTCACCATCAGATAGAGTTAAACGTCATTCTCAGGACATGAAGATCCTCAGCCACTGCCTTGTAGCACATATATGATAAAAAGGGTTGGGGGTTGCCATAAGGGCAATAGGGTTGGGACAATCATACAGATGCTAGGGCTTGACATGAACAGGGGGCCTCTTCGACCATCTGTCTAGCCTAAGTAAGGGCAAAAGTGGAGTGTTGAATGTCATGGACTGCTCAGCCACCAGGATTCTGTCCTTAAGCATCACAGGCCGCCACTCATGGTCAACAGGTAGTCCCATTGGGCTTTACCCTTCTGCAGAAGTGCAGTCGGAGGCACAGGGTCTAATGATTAGAGTCGTAGAAAATGGAGTTATCGACCAGAGTTCAAATCCTGGACAAGGCTGTTTAAGTGCTAATACCCTTGGGAAAGGTATGAATCCAACTACTCTCCCTCCAGCGATGGATAAATAGTAGGGCAGACTGGGCTCTTTAACCTTGGTTAGGCAACCAGTCTAATTAAATATCAAAATTACCCAAATGCAGAATAGCACGCAAGAGATATCATTAGAATCGCATATTACATATAAGTAGCATTGGATGTCGTAAACTCCCAAAATAGCCAAACCCAAACGTCTCAAAGGTTTTGGGTATTTCCATGAAATGTAATCCTTTTTATACGTAATCTAATGATATTATCTCTTGCGCGCTATTCTGCATTAGTATCCTTTTTTTTTCTATCCTTCTCAATTCTTATTTAAAATTCAACAATAAATATTAGATTAAATATCTTTATTAGGTAATATTTTAATTAATCTTAACCACATGTCTTGTTTTTTTTTTGGGGGGGGGTTCGATAGTAAACAACAGAAAACAAAAATAAATGGTATAAATAGCATTAGATTACGGAAACTCCCGAAGTAACCAACCCTAACTCAAATGTTTCGGGTATTTCCGTGAAATGTAATGCATTTTATACGTAATCTAATGCTATTATCTCTTGCGCGCTAAAGTGAATTAGTGCCGAGAAATTATCATCTCTCGAAAAAAAAAAAAAATCTTAAAATAACAACAGGAAGAATCAATTTAAATAAGAGAGTGTTGTGAATAATAATAATAATAATAATAATAATAATAATAATAATTTCTAATTGTTTAGAATGAATAAACAGAATAATGAAAATGAAATATATTGCATTGACGATGTCCCCATGCTGAACACGTGGTTACCTGCCTTCTCGTGTCAGATATTCTTCACACAAACAGGAGATATCTCATTTTTTTCTCTTTCTTTTACTATCAACTTCGTGTTACGAAACATCCTTACTTACTCAAGATATATCAAACCAGATAATATATACAATATTAAATATCTTTTATCTAGTCTCATTTTACGAAAGAAAGACTCGAAAAAAAAAAAAAAAAAAAAAAAAAAACACTAAACAGAATGTTTAAATATTCATTCATACTAGATACTACCAATTTTGACTTCACATACGTATTTTAACAAAATAAATTTAACCCCCTTGATTGCAAAAAAAAAAAAAAAAAAAAATCAGGCAATAAAGATTTTCGGTGTTGATTCATTTATCAATGAATGAATTTTATATAATAATACTAAAAACAACGTGGTGCAAGTGAAAATTTGCACGAGGACAAGAGACAACAAGTCTTCCTGTTTATTTACACTTATTTATTTACTATAATGAACGACCCCCCCCCCTACACACATCATTTTTTTCAAGATTTTGGCCGAAAATCCCAACAAAAAGTCTGTGCAAATACGATCATCTAAACTCAAATATGGAAATTCATCGTCATATGACCAGTGCTACAGATACATCTGTCCCATAAAAAGTTGTACATTCAGTGTAGGAAAATAATATGTGAATGTAGCAACTATTATGGGACAGGAGTAGTCGCTATATTAAATACATCTGTCCCATAATAGGTTGTACATCCAGTGTAGGAACATAATGTGTAAATGTAGCAACTATTATGGGACGGACGTAGTATCTATTTATTTATTCAAAATAAACAGATTTTACGTGTGTGTAAAAAAAAAAGAAAAAAAATCCCAAAAGATAAATTCATTTGTAGATGGTGAAGTCGACGGTAAAACGTTTCGGTTAATTATGGAACATTCATCAGGACATTAGAATAAGTAACTGTTATGAGTATAATAGTGTAGTATAAACAGTGATGGAATTTTTTTTTTACCACACACACACACACAATATATGTGTGTGTGTGTGTGTGTGTGTGTGTGTGTGTGTGTGTGTGTAAGGGAATCCAAATGACTGGTAAGTAAGGGATGATTCTATTTGGGATCATCGAAATGATACTAGACTATTTTTTTAAGTTCCTGGTCGAAATAAATATTATAACGATATGACGGTCTGATGGAAACAAAAAAAAAAAAAAAAAAAAAAAAAAAAAAAAGAAGAAAATTCCAATACTGTTTAGACAACATTATATACTCATCGTAATGTCCTTATTATAAGGACCTATATATATATATAACTTCCCTTATAAAAATCACATGCCCGAGTTGTGAGGCTAAGAAAATAATGCTGTCAAAAAGTCTTAAATAAAATATAAAACTAGTGAAAAATAAAAATTTCTAGTCTAATTTTTGAATATAATGGATAAAGAAATGACTGTGCGGACCGAGTCCCGGGTGTAGGGGGAGGGGGGTCAGTTCTAGTTTTCTGCGAAAAATGTTCTCTTAAATTCGTAGAGAGAGAGAGGACGACCCGGAAATACTCAGTGCCAGTTCAAATTGGTAAATTGTTTTGGCATTTTCGCAAATAAAAATAAAAGAAAAAGAAAAAAACACTTCGTCTCTACGTTAGAGGGACTCCATTATTATTAAAATAAAAAACACTTCCAGGAAAAATAAAATAAAATAAACCTAATAAAAAAGTAAATAAAATATAAGTAAAAGGAACAAAGGGTTGCCGACCTTTGGAAATAATTATTTATAGCCGTTTTTTTTTTTTTTTTTTTTTGGGGGGGGGGGGGTTAATGTTATTCTATGGTCTGTCCGTAAAATCAATGTGCACTTTAAAAGAATGTATAACAGCACAGTTCATACGAACAGCTTGTATATATAATATGTACAGGCCCACAAACTACTAAGATTAACTTAGATGTGGCACAAGGCCAGAAGTATGGGGCACAAAATGAGAATCAAAGTCACTAACAATCTTCAAATACAATTTATTTAAGTAAGAACTTTAAAATAAATAAAGGATCTATTAGGCTATTTCAAATTTAAACAAAAGACAATATAATATCAAAATAAATAAAGTAGTTTCAAATAAAATTAAACCGGCTTGGGTTAACAAAAAATATTTATTCAAAATCCTTATTTTTTTCCCGGAATTTTCTGATACCCAACTTATGTCAATTATATCCACTAGTATTTAAAGTATTTTTATTCGAGAACTTTAAAATAAATAAAGGGCCTATTAGGCTCTTTCAAATTTAAACAAAACACAATTTATATCAAAATAAAGCATTTTAAAATTAAACCGGCTTTTAACCAAAAAACATTTATTAAAAATCCTTATTTTTTCCCGCAATTTTATGACACCCCCAAGTCATATTTTTACATACACTAGTAGGACCAAACTATTTTTTTTATCTTCAAATACAATTTATTTAAAGACTTTAAAATAAATAAAGGATTTATTAGGCTCTTTCATATTTAAACAAAGGAAAATTCATATCAAATAAATAATAATGAAAAAAATTATGAATCCTTAATTTTCCCGCAATTTTATGACACCCAAGTCATATTTTTACATACACTAGGAACAAAACTATTTTTAAATCTTCAAATAGAATTTATTTAAAATCTTTAAAATAAAGGATTTATTAGGCCCTTTCAAATTTAAAAAAAAGACAATTAATACCAAAATAAAGCATTTTAAAATTAAACCGGCTTAAGTAACCAAAAAATATTTATTAAAAATCCTTATTTTTTTCCCGCAATTTTTTGAAAGTCAAGTCATTATTACATACACTATGACCAAAATTATTTTTTGATCTTCAAATACAATTTATTCAAGAACGTTAAAATAAATAAAGGACTAATTAGGCTTTTTCAAATTTAAACAAAGGACAAAAAATATTTATTACAAATCCTTATTTTTTTCCCGCAATTTTCTGATACCCAAGTCATATTATTTATATTACATACACTAGACTTGAAATACAATTTATTTAAAAACTTTAAAATAAAGGACTTATTGGGCTTTTTCACATTTAAACAAAGGACAATTTATATCAAAACAACAATAAAAAACATTATTTTCATTAGAAAATTGTCTTGATGGGGCAAGAGACATGTTTGGTCATGAACCTCTTAAGACAACCACCTTCAACCGGACGACCAAGTCATTTTTAGCTTTTATTTCAAACTTGTCTGGGGACTTCTTTTTTTTTTTTTTTTAATAACTGACCCACACACACAAAAAAGCCTGTCGTCAAGGAGACGAGGTATTAAAAATTATTTATATTTACACTAAGAGCGAAACTGTGGATCCTAAAAAAGATCCTAAAATAAAAAAACGGTCGGATTTTTCAGCTTCCTTTCTGTCTCACATGACATCATATGTTTTAGGGTTAAAGAAAAGAAAGAAAAAAAAAACGGGTAATTTTACGATATATGCGAGAAATATCACAAAAATAAACAAAAGGGTTGATAGATTTTATTTTTTATAAAAATAAAAAAAAACTATCAAGAGCTTAAAAAATAAACGAAAGCAAAGGTTTTGTAAAATGCTTAAAATTTTAAATTTTGAGGATAAAAAGAAAATTAAAATTTGTAGTTGAAAAAAAAAAAAAAAAAAAACTGGTTACTAATTTTTACCTGGTTTCATATTGCAAATGACGGGCCTAAAAATTTGTCTTTTAAAAATTGTTTTTTTTTTTTTGTTTTTGTATTAAAAAACTATTAGAATATTTTTTGTAAAAAACAAATAGATGCTTAAAATCTTAAATTTTATTAAGGGGAAAAAGAAAATTAGAATTTGTAGATTTAAAAAACTGGGTTAATTTTTTTTACCTTGTTTCATATTGCGAATGATGGGCTTAAAAATTTGAAGTATCTTTTTTTATCAAAAATGACTTAAATATTTTTGGTAAAATTTTTTTTAAATCAGACAGTTTTAATACTTAAATATGATGACTTAATTTTTTTAAAAGAAAATTGAAATTTGTAGATTAAAATAAAAAAAACTGGTTAAATTTTTTACCATGTTTCATATTGCGAATGATAGGTTTTTTTTATTAAAAATTATTCAATCATGCATAGTTTTAAGACTTAAATATGATTCAATTTTTTTTTTTAAGAAAATTAAAATTTGTACATTTAAAAATCCGGCCCTTTTTTTCTTGTTTCATATTGCAAATAACGACCAAAAAAATTATTTTAAAAACTGTTTTTGTATTAAAAATTATTAGAATATTTTTTAATAAAATAATAAGGCATGTTTTTAAAATGAGGACTCGAAAAATTTTTAAAAGAAAATTGAAATTTATAATATAAAATATAAAAATCTGGTTTACTTTTTTTTTACCTTGTTTCATATTGCAAACAACGGGACTAAAAATCTGTTTTAAAACCGTTTTTCTATTAAAAAAATTATAGTTAAAATAGTTTTTTGTAAACATAAAAAAAAAATACTAAAGAATAGTTTTAAAATGATGACTCAATAATTTTTTAAAAGAAAATACAAAAATTTAGGAAAAAAAATGAATAAAAAATGTTAAAATTGGTATTGAAAAAGATAAAAATGAATTAAACCTATAATTTTTAATAAGATAATTTTTAATAAGATGGTATTTTTTTTTTATTATAAACTGTTTAATTTAAAATTTTATAGGATCTTTTTCTTTTTTTAAATCAAATTTTAGTTGATATTTTAATTAATAAAACTAAATCATGAATTTAAAAATTGAATTAAAAAAATAAATTAAAAGTTATTTTTTACCATGCCTCATTTTGCGTTAGTGCACTTTTAAAATATTTTCGACAGCAAGTTTATAAGGAAAATACCTTTGGAAATTGAAAGTACTTGTCTACAGTACAGTTTACGATAAAATGACCGGATATATCTTGTTTAATGTCACGTTTCTGTACTACAGAAGAAATATATTGTTTTGTTTTGTTGTTTTGTTCCTGAGATAATTTGAATTAAGTTAAGTTAAAAAAAAATTAGTTAAACTGTTTAACTAATTTTTCCAACCGAAAGTAATTGTGTAGGGGTGGGGAAATCGATTTAAATCTTAAAAATAAAAAATTATTAACTTGATTTTTAATAATAATTATTTATTTAAAATGTATTTATCATATAAATAAATTAACTATAATAAACTATTTTTATTATCTGCAGAACGTTTCGACCAAAGATGAGGACAATAGTCAGAATAATCCAAATAAAAATTATCATCAAGCCTCATCCAAAAAAAAAAAAAATCAGAAAAAAGGTAAATAAACTATATAAATAATAATTAAGTTATTTAACTATATAAATTCTACATAATTAATTAAATTAACTTATTTTTTAATAATTTTTTTTAGATTTAAATAGATTTTATTAATAATTAATTTAATTATTATTTATATTATTATAGTCAATTTAAGTCATTACTTGAAGTTGATTTTTTAACTATGACTTATTGAAAACTAAATACTTGGTCAGTATTAATTACTTAACTATTACTAACAACATAAATAAAATACAAACTTTGAAATAAGTAAATTTAAATAAATAAATAAAATCAGAATATTCATAATTAAAAATTAGGGGTGGGGGCTTGTTTTTTTTAGTCAGTGAAAACTAAAAACTTGTTTAATATTGTTTACTGTTATTATTATTAACCACATAAATAAAATAAAAGTTGAAAAACGTATATAAATGAAAATCAGAATGATCATAATAAATATTTGGAGAGGAGGGTGCTTTGTTGTTTTTGTTGTTTTTTTTTAAGTAAAAACTTGGTTAGTATTAGTTAGTATTACTAACATTGTTGCTAACAACATAAATAAATAAAAAGTTTAAAATGAATAAATAAATAAAATCAGAATGACCATAATTATTATAAAAAAGTAAAGTCGTCGGGGTGGCCTAAAGTCGGTATCAGCCAGACAGCTAGGGAGTCTATGCCTTTTTCACTGGCGCTAGACCAAGGAGATTATTTTAGCACATGAGGTGGAGCGCCAAACCTACCATCATCTCAATTTTACCGCACAGAAAATCAGAATGGTTATAATAAAGAGTTGTTTTTTTTTTTTTTTTTGGGGGGGGGGGGGGCTTTGTTGTATTTGGGGGGGGGTAAGTTAGTTAGTTACTATTACTAATATACTAAATAAAAATTTAAAAACGTACATAAATAAAATAAAAATGTCATAATTAAAGTTTTGGGGTTTTTTTGGAGGGGGTGCTTTGTTGGTTTTTTTGGTTTTTTTTAAAGTTTGGTTAGTATTAGTTAATATTACTAACATTGTTACTAACAACATAAATGAAATAAAAAGTTTGAAATGAATAAATAAATAAAACCAGAAAGTTTTTTTGGGGGGTGCTTTATTGAGTTTGTTGGTATTTTTAGTGTAAAAAAAGTAAAGTTGTCGGGGTGGCCTAAAGTCGGTATAAGCAAATCAGGGAGGGAGGTTATCCCCATTTCACTAGCGGTAGACAAAGGAGATTGTTTTTGCGTCTGAGGTGGAGCGCCACACCTACCATCAGCTCCTTACTTTACCGCACAGATCCCTGTGCTACTCATACACCGAGATGGTGAGGGCCGGTATCGAACTAGGAACCTTGTGGTTTCAAGCCGAATGCTCTACAGACCGACCTAATTCAGAATGTTAAAATATTTTAGAATTAAATAGATCTATGATTCATGTAAATTATGGATAAATTCTTTTTTAATTATTCTTAATTACTATATTTCTTGAAATTTAATATATGTGAAAAATAATTAGTTTCAATAGACTGCCTACTACTTATATCTATAAATATACTCTTACTGAGGTAGGACACATTCAAAAGGTAGGCCACATACTATAAGAGAGACATGATTTCGTAGGCCACATACTATAAGAGAGACATGATTTCGTAGGCCACATTCAAAAGGTAGGCCACATACTATAATTGTACCAAAAAATTTAACGATAGAAAATTAATCAGTTGCAAATTGAACTGGAATTGGCTTTATTCTGCATGAACCTTTTCAGTATCTATTAATAATAGAGATTCGGTCTCTATTTATCTGTAACCGAAACTATGTCACTGTTATGGTTAGAAAATAAACACTTTCTTCCCCTAAAGAAATAAAGGACATCAATAATATTTATGAAAATAAAAATACAAACACACACACATTATAAGGTTCTGGTTTAAATACCAAACCCTATCAACCCAGCGCATGAGTAGCACAAATTTGGTAAAGTGGAGAACTGACGATAGGTGTGGTGCTCCACTTTAGCAAAAGCATTCTCCCTGGTCTAGCGCTAGCAAACAGTGGATAGACTCCCTCACTGTTGGATGATACCAACAAAATAGGCCACTCCACCAACTTATATCATATATATATATATATATATATATATATATATATATATATATATATATATATATATATATATATATGAGATTTATCCAAACTTGGTAGTAAGGATGATTCTATATGTGATTTCTAAGATCCACTGTACAAATATTGATGATCCAGTATGTATAAATACAGCGAATCTTTAAATCACTGAAGAGAGCTCAATGTAAGAGACCCATCTGATGAGGCGAAAATTTGGGGAGCCGGTTTAAATCAACTTAGATTTATATGGGCCCCAATTTTCGTCGAAATAAATTTATTATAGGATTACTGTATTGAGTTCTTCCTTTATTTTTTGATATATATATATATATATATATATATATATATATATATATATCATACACACACACACACACACACACACACACACAGAGCAGGGATTTGACTAGGAGGCATCTCCACACTCAACAGTGAGCCTCTAAAGCAAGTAGAACAATTCACATACCTAGGTAGCAATATCTCATCCACAGAAAGCAATGTTAATACTATATATAAAACACGTTTTTGTGTATATTAAACACAAATGCTTCTGACCGACAACAAAGCACACACACTTCTTTTTGGAGCAAAATATTCAGGTGACAAAAAGCGTTTTTATCATGAAACATATATATATATATATATATATATATATATATATAAAGAAATAACAAAAGACTTAGAGATTTAGCATTATAGTCTATTTCAGGAAATAGACTATAATGCTAAATCTCTAAGTCTTTTGTTATTTCTTTATATACACTAGCAAATATATGCACCCTCCGGGTGCAAGTATTTAAGTTTTAATATAATGAAATATCATATTAAATTAGAAAGGCTAATGAAACTGAATAAGAATGCAGATAAAAAGATTTGGAACAGAGGGGGTATGATTGAAAAATAGAACAAATTTAAAACTAACTCTTACATCATTTTCCATTACTCTCGTCTTTCATTGGTAAATTTTCCTAATTTAACTATTTAGCTAAAATAGGAAGTAAAGAATAAAATTACAGTTATTTATTCTTGTTAATGGATTTCTTTTAAGATTTACTCCCTAAATTTTTGCTCATATTCAATAAGATAAAACCAAACAATTAGAAATCAATAATACTAAGCATATATTTAATAAAATCAAATTCTTAATATCAATATGCAAATTAGCCTTCCCGTTCACACTGCAAACCGCTATTTTGTTGTTTATATAAATACAATTGCATGTTATTAGTATGTAGATATGGTCAACAGTCTTAATGATGTAAAACAATTTTATTAATAATTGAAGTTTAAATTAAAAATAAAATCGTAGAGAATGTTATGTAAACAACAAAGAGAATTGTGTCTTCTATAGTAATATAGTTTCGGTTACAGACAGAAAAACACACAATCTCCATTATAATAAGATATTTGTTCTGTGACTAACATTAAGAGCACACATTGAGCTCTCAAACTGCGACAGGTCTTTTAAAAATAAAACTCTTGTGTCGTAAGGAAGATTTCTTCTCTGGATTTTGGATTATATATATATATATATATATATATATATATATATATATATATAGAGGTTCGTAAGTCCATTTTACAATTAGTATTTCATGCTGTTTGGTCTAACCAATCAGAAATGAGCCACTGCAATATAAACACAGTGTCACCTGAGACAGAGATCGCAATGTCACTTCAAAGCAAGACGGTGCTAGTAACAAGTGGAAAGTATGTAAATGCTATCCAGAGAAAATACTGTGTTGCTCCCCCACCCCACAAAAAAAAAAAAAAAAAAAAAAAAAAAAACAATATACACACTTACCAGAACTCCAAAATTGGTCTGCCATAAACAGTTTGGTTTGTTTTGTTTTACGCATATCAACCTCAGTGGGTCATTTAATGCCGATATAGTTTTGAAATAAATCAATTCTTAATGGATAATACAATTTTTTTATAAATACATTTTTCTATTTAACCCATAGATGGGACCCTAACAGGTACTACCACTCCGGGTCAGAGTGGACCAGGGAGCAATGGTGATGAAGGGGTGCTCCACATTCCCCAAACCTCCAAAACTGGAACCTCACCATCAGATAGAGTTTAACGTCATTCCCAGGACATGTAGACCCGCAGCTACCGCCACTCACGGCCAACAGGTGGCCCCATTGGGGGAGTCTTACCCCTCTGCAGAGGTGCAGTCGGTGCATTCTAATGCCCCACCGACAGGGCGGACATTATATATATATATATATATATATATGGAAGTAAGGTGAGGAAATTAATCAGTATGTGGAGAAAATTTAGAAACAAACACGGGATGTTATGATGGATGGAAATTTTTCAAATTCAACGCATACAAAACATCCATCATTTTTTATCCACATAAATCCTGTTTTCTTCTTAATTTCACAGTCCTGATGAAGGTTTCAATTGTAAAGTGAAATGTTCGAACATCGACTATAAATTTCCATCCATCATAACATCCCGTGTTCATTTCTAAATTTTCTCCACATTATATATATATATATAAACTGCTAGGATTATCTAAAGCTAATATGTAAAAAGTACTCAATACCTAAATAGAGCAAATAATAAAGTTAAACCTAATTGAGATATACCTACTAATAGTTTCGCTTAGTAGCTCATCAGGGCAGAAATCTGACACATTAGGTTTATATATACTAGCAAATATATGCACCCTCCGGGTGCAAGTATTTAAGTTTGAATATAATAAAATATCGTATTAAATTAGAAAGACTAATGAAACTAAATATGAATGCAGATAAAAAGATTTGAAACAGGGGGGTATAATCGAAAAATAGAACTGAAACTTACACTTCCAACACTCTCGTCTTTCATTGTTATTTTTTCTAATTTAAGTATTTAGTTAAAAGAGGAAGTAAAGAATAAAATTACAGTTATTTCTTCTTGTTAATGGATTTCATTTAAGATTCATTGAAGAGATTTTTGCTTATATTCATTAAAATAAAACCAAACAATTAGAAATCAATAGTACTAAACACATATTTATTAAAATCACATTTTAAATATCAATATGCAAATTAGCCTTCCCGTTCACACTGTAAACCGTTATTTTGTTGTATATATAAATATAATTGCATGTTATTAATATGTGGATATGGTCAACAGTATTAATAATGTAAAACAATTTTATTAATAATTGAAGTTTAAATAAAAATAAGATCATAGAGAATGTGATGTAAATAACAAAGGGAATTGTGACTTGTATAGTAATATAGTTTCGGTTACAGACAGACAAACCCACAATCTCCATTATAATAAGATATCATGAGATAATTCTAGTAGCACAGATATTCATGACAATCTCTCACCAACCATCCCTATCAGTCATAACGCAGGAGGTCCTCTGTGCAGCATCCATAATCTGCACAGCATGTCTTGTTCATCTTACGTGGATGATTTGTGTGTTGGGGGTAAGTGGCTGAACAGTTTCACACAGCATGCTTGTGCGACTCCCCATTCACTAAGGTCCAAGTAGCACATGACTTTCGGAAACATTTTTTCACACTCAGTTGCCAAGGCATCGAATAAGCTGCCTGTGTCCATTGTGGGCTGCCGAAATACTGCATCTTTCAAAGCCGCCATGCTTCCTGTAATCAGCCAACACTATACCTGATACCCCCCTCCACAAACATATGCACACATGCATGTATATTATTACTGTATGCTATTCATGTTCCTAACACTAATACATTATTCTATGTACTAGACATGAGACTTTGATGAGTTGTGGTGCACCTGAGCACTGTACACGTACATGTATATTATTACTGTACGCTATTCATGTTCCTGACACTAATACATTATTCCGTGTACTTGACATGAGACTTTGATAAGTTGTGGTGCACCTGAGCACTGTACACGTACATGTATATTATTACTGTACGCTATTCATGTTCCTGACACTAATACATTATTCCGTGTACTAGACATGAGACTTTGATGAGTTGTGGTGCACTGAGCACTGTACACGTACATGTATATTATTACTGTACGCTATTCATGTTCCTGACACTAATACATTATTCCGTGTACTTGACATGAGACTTTGATGAGTTGTGGTGCACCTGAGCACTGTACACATACATGTATATTATTACTGTATGCTATTCATGTTCCTGACACTAATACTTTATTCTATGTACTAGACATTAGACTTTGATGAGTTGTGGTGCACCTGAGCACTGTACACAATAGATTTCATTATTATTAGTGCAACCGTACAGTAGCACTGATACAGCTATACCTGATACCACCCTGTCGGCTGAGCATTAGAATGCACCAACTGCACCTCTGCAGAGGGGTAAGACTCCTTACCACCTGTTGGCCATGGGTGGCGACCTGTAATGCTTGAGGATAGAACCGAGGTGGTTGAGCAGTCCATGACATGCAATATTTCACTTTAGTTCTTACTTGGGCTAGACGGACAGTCAGAGAGACCCCCTTCGATCAATCGGCTGGTCATGTCAAGCCCTAGCACTTATATGATTGCCCCAACCCTATTGCCCTTATGGCAAGCCCCAAACCCTTATCATATCGGTGATAGAAGGCAGTGACTGATGGTCTTCATGTTTTGGGAATGACATTAAACTATCTGATGGTAAGGTTCCAATTTTGGAGGTTTGGGGAATGTGGAGCACCCCTTCATCACCATTGCTCCCTGGTCCACTCTGACCCGGAGTGGTAGTACCTGTTAGGTTCCCATCTATGGGTTAAATAGAAAAACGTGAGTTTATAAACAAAATTGAGTATCCATTAAGAATGAATTTATTTCAAAACTTTGTTGGCATTACTACCTAGGTATGTAAATTGTTCCAACTTTAGAGGCTTACTGTCAACTGTGGAGATACCACCTTCTTTTAATCTATACAGGATCCTTATTCTTAATAGAGTTTATATATATGTAGTGAAGTTATATATATAATGGACTCTCTCGTCAATTTTCGATGCATGTGGGTTCATACATACAATGAACATCCACACAGTGATTTGTTTATAGTGGTGAAGGCTTGTGTTGGACCATCCACACTTTTTGGCACAGTCGATAGGAAAGAATTGGTGCATCAAGGGTTGCCACAAACCCAATCAACGACCGACCTCAGGAATTTTGAATTCAGAGTTATCCCTCTCCTAGACTGGTTACCTACCCAAGCCTGAAGGACCCAGTCTGCCCTACTATTTAATCCATAGCTGGAGGGAATTTTGAATTCAGAGTTATCCCTCTCCTAGACTGGTTACCTACCCAAGGCTGAAGGGCTCAGTCTGCCCTACTATTTAACCCATAGCTGGAGGGAATTTTGAATTCAGAGTTATCCCTCTCCTAGACTGGTTACCTACCCAAGCCTGAAGGATCCAGTCTGCCCTACTATTTAACCCATAGCTGGAGGGAGAATATATGGATTCATACCTTTCCCAAGGGTATTAGCGCTATGTGAAATGCCAACAGCTTCGTCTAGGAATTGAACTCGAATCGATGAGTCCATTTTCCATGACTCTAACCACTAGCCCACGCGCCTCCATATATATATATATATATATATATAATATATATATACAACTTTACTACACAAACATATGAACTACATAATAAAATACACAAACTATGTAATGTAAAAATATATATTATATATATATATATGCTCCCAAATTTTATGGTTGAGCACTGTAGGGGAGACATTAGTTGACCTTTCACCGTTTAGCGTAAAAGCAAACACTCGCCCATTTACAGACTGGAGTTCTCTGGTGATTGTAAAAACATACATCCTGTAAGTTTACCAATAATAGTTCGCCCCAGGCTGACAGTTCCCAATAGCCGAGAGGCTAAGGAGTTTGATGGATTAAAATTCTGTCGGGTTTCGCACCCAGCTAGAGGTAGCTGTTAAAAAGTCGAGCTGCCCCAATGAGAAGTAAAACTTCAAGCACGTGTCTGTGGATGACTAGTATATATATATATATATATATATATATATATATATAATTATATAATGTAAGAATGGAAAGGGAATTGAATCCGACAATATGAGGAAAAAATGAGTAAAGAAAAGAAATGTAGATGGATAAAAATGAATTTTATCGATATCACTTTTAATCGATAAAATTCATTTTTATCCATCTACATTTCTTTTCTTTACTCATTTTTTCCTCATATTGTCGGATTCATTTCCTAGCAAATGTCCCTATCATTCATCGCCCTCAGAAAGTCCTCTGCACAGCATCCAGTACCAACACAGAGCTGGTCAATGTAGGCCTTTTTTTTTTAATTGACAAACTATTTTTGCATATAGGTATATGATATCAATTATTCCTATTTGATACAAATAATTTGCACACACGTAAGAATATTTCATGTATGCCTATCTAATACTGACAATCATATGGTTTCAAGTAATTATTTCTATTTAATAGTCATTTGTTTGCACACATTTATATTATATCAATATAAAATATGCCGAAATCAATATTTTTAACGAGTAATCATAGTTTCAAGAAAATGGTTTGTTTCTTGGTTTGTTTTGTTTTACGGCATATCAACCTCAGTGGGTCATTTAATGCCGATAAAGTTTTGAAATAAATCAATTCTTAATCGATAATACAATTTTTTTATAAATACATTTTTCTATTTAACCCATAGATGGGACCCTAACAGGTACTACCATTCTGGGTCAGAGTGGACCAGGGAGCAATGGTGATGAAGGGGTGCTCCACATTCCCCAAACCTCCAAAACTGGAACCTCACCATCAGATAGAGTTTAACGTCATTCCCAGGACATGCAGACCCTCAGTCACCGCCTTCTAGCACCCATATGATAAAGAGGGGTTGGGGCTTGCCATAAGGGCAATAGAGTTGGGAAAATCATATAGGTGCTAGGGTTTGACGTAACCAGCCGATTGATCGGAGGGGGCCTCTCCGACCGCCCGTCTAGCCCAAGATAGGGAGGTTCAAGAAAAGTAATCCTACTAAAATATACTCACTTTCAAAGTAGGGACTTTCAGGACTCTACATAGTATTACAAGCATGGCATTTTCAAATTTGCGACCTTAATCAGTTAAATTTGCAATTTCTTGAGTATTTCTTAACCAATCTTAAAAATATTTATATGGTTGGAAAGAGAATAGAATAATCTTACCAAATATGTAACTTTTATTGGTTTTCATCAATTGAATTATTTTTTACAGCAAGTTAAAACCGTATTTTCGGTCGAACAGCTGAAAACAAAAATATGACCGTTTTTTTTTTTTAGGATAAATTTTACACGCTGTTTTGTTTTTCAAAATCAAAGGAGAATGTCACTTATGAGTTCATCCAACAGTGTCCAACATATCCTGTTCATCTCATTCGGATATGTGTGATAGGGGGCAAGTGGTCATACAGCTGTCTTCTTGTGGGGTGTTGTTTCCACAATTTGTTAAGATTGCGCCCAGCATTCTTGTGCAGCTCCCATTTAGCGGTTCTCTAGGCACTTTGTTAGGGTCCAAGTGGTGCAGCCATACAGTAGCGCTGATGCAGCTACTGCTTGGAAAAATTGTTGCTTTAACTTATCAGTGAGATAAGATTTCCACTGGATTAATAATCAGTCTATAGAAGAACTTGCCTTCCCTATGCATGCTTTCTGTGGATGAGATATTACTACCAAGGTATGTGAACTGTTCAGACTTTAGAGGTTTACCGTCAAGTGTACAGGTGCCTCCTTTCTTTCTAAAACGCATAAACTCTGTTTTATTAGAGTTCTCATAGAGGCAGATGTTCCCTGCTAGCATCCCCCCAGGGTATGTAGCAAGGATTCAGCTTGTGCAGGTGTATTTGCAAGAAGTGCCAGATCATCTGCGTAGTCCACATCCGTGTGTGTGTGTGTGTGTGTGTGTATATATATATATATATATATATCTCATCCCATAATGGGCCGGGTTAGCTCAGTCGGTAGAGCGTTCGGCTAGAGACCACAAGGTTCCTAGTTCGATACCGGCCCTCGCCAACTCAGCGTATGAGTAGCACAGGGTTCTGTGCGGTATAGTGAGGAGCTGATGGTAGGTGTGGTGCTCCACCTAGGATGCTAAGATAATCTCCTTGGTCTAGCGCTATTGAAAAGGGGATAAACTCCCTCGCTGACTGGCTGATACTGACTTTAGGCCACCCCGTCGACTTTACTATATATCTCATGTGGTTTGGAGGAGTAAGGGGTTTGAGGTAAGGTGGCTCGATCACTCCATCCTGAGACAGTCCCTACGTAAACAGCACATAAAATGATAATGAAATTTATTGTGTACAGTGCTCAGGTGCACCACAACTCATCAAAGTCTCATGTCTAGTACACAGAATAACGTATTAGTGTCAGGAACATGAACAGTTTACAGTAGTAATATGCATGTATGTGTGCGCGTGTGTGCATATGTATGTGGAGAGTGGCATCAGGTATAGTGTCGGCGGACTACAGGAAGCATGGAGTCTTTGAAAGATTCAGTGCTTCGGCAGCCTACAACAGACGCGGGCAGTTTATTCCATGTCTTCGCAAATTCT
>CM042177.1:38511725-38551838 GCA_023376005.1 Doryteuthis pealeii | reverse complement strand
AAAATGTATTTCACTGGTGTTAGGTGTTGAAACATTCTGTGTTTGTCTACCCTTCTCCACATATTGTTGGTTTAATTTCCTCTTATTTCTCCATATATATATATATATATATATATATATATATATATATATTATATATATATATTGAGAGCTGAAGAGACTTGCTGTCCCTTAGATTTTAGGGAAAGACCACCAGCTAACACTAGCATAAAATATATATATATAATATATATATATATATATATATATATATATATATATATATATAATTTTAAATAAATAACAAAAGACTTAGAGATCTTGCATTATAGACTATTTCAGGGAGCTTAGACAAAAATGTCTAATTCTCCCGACTCATCAGATGCGAATGATGAATTCTTTATTTTTAAGGCATTTGAAAACAGATTTTATTTTATTTTATTTTATTTTTTTTTAAATTGTCCTGTCCTGCTCAGCTGTAGAGTAATAAAAATAGGAATAAAAATACAAATAATAGTAAACAATAATAATAAAACCAAAGACATCTGACCGCTTGTCAGTAATTTGTTAGGAGTTACTGTTAATTCAATTAATTCAGAATTCAGGGATACCCCTGTTCATTTATTTAGTAGTTTTTGTTTGACTTAATTTATTTTCCTTTCTTTCCATATCGCTTCAACTATACCCACCCCTACATACCTATACAAACTTATACATATACATACATATGCATACACACACGTACATACACACACACATACATCCATATATACACATATATACATATATATACATACATACACACATATACATATATACACATATATATATACATACATATATATACATACACACACATATATACATACACCTATACACACATACACCCACCCACATATACATACCTATATACAAACACACATATACACATACATCTATGGAGTTAGCCTGTTTTCTGTAAATTATCATTTAGCTAGTACAAATTATGTATTATTTCCTCCTTATTTGGAGGGTGGACCTGCAAAAGTTATATTGCATTATGTTAAATTTGAACACGCATATATACATACACACTCATATACATGCATACATAGATCCACGCATAAATACGCATATATACATGTAAACAAATATATCCTGAAAATTTAAATATTATTAGTCATTATACCACTCAGACTTTTTGGGGGCTACTACATCCATGCATATATATATCCGTATCCCCAACTACACATATGCATATCCACACACACATATATACATATATATACACCTATACCCATATACATACATATATACACACACACACATATACATACACATACATACACATGTACGTATACCCGAATATACGCATATACATACATACACATACATATACACACATAGCCGAATATATACCCATACACATGCATACACATGCACCTGCACCAGGGAAGTAGTAATAATAATAATAATCGTAATAATAATAATATTAATAATAATAATAATAATAATAATAATAATAGTAGTACTGATAATAAATAAGTAAGTAAATTCAAAAATAAATAAATAAAAATAAAATTAAAACTACAAAATATTAAGCTTTTAAAAATAATGAATAAAATCATAGAATAATATAATAAAAGAATAATAAAATAAAAATATAACCAATACAACTAAAAAATAAATTTAAAAAAAATTTTTTTAAAAATAAATAAATAAATAAATAAATAAAAAAAATAAATAAAACATATAAAAAATTAATAATAGAGAAACAAATGAAATAATCAAGTAACAAAAAATATCAGAATATGAAATTGTCAATTAGTAAAAGCTAAGACAAAAATAACCCATACCTACATGTACACACATACACACACACACACACACACATATATACATTCACATACACACGTACATACATATCTACATTCGCCCATACATATATCCATACTCCTATACATATATATGTATACACCCTTTCTGATATTAGTAGCAATAGTAAAAGTAACTATGGGTTGCACTAGTCTATAAGGGATATACTGACATTATATCTGGAATATACTGACATTATATTTTGAATTTTGCCTTATGTCTGCACTTGGCTATCAGTTCATTCCGTTTGTTCAGCAGTTTTCTAGAGTCCTTAAACAATATTATTTCTATTTTTTCTGCTATACAAAGCGGGCATTTGTCTTTGAAGTTAGTAGCTGAGTTTGAAGTTCTGACAATTCTCCATTTAACCACCGGGTCGTTGTTTGAGTTCTTGATTGCCCAGTAGTGCTTGGATAATTCCGTTTGGTTAGATAGTGCGGGGTTGTTAAAGGAATGCCATGGGTGTAGTACCTTTGCTTGAATGGTCCAGCAGTAATCCCGAGGTAATGCATGGTGTTTTCCGGGCTGTTACGAGCTGATATTTGGGCTTCGTATATTATATTGCTGGCTAGACAGTTTCTATCTAAAGGGCATTGCTGAGTCTCTCTACAATTGCATTTCCCTGTATTCAGGTTGCTGTCTCTTGTTCTGGGGCTATTTAAGTTTATATTAGTGTTCTCTTCTAGATTCTTGTGATATTCATTCAATATCTTTTTATTATGGGCATTAATTATGCTACTCATATTGGGAGTACATGAGTAGCTAATTTTCAGGGTATTTCTGTTTAGTATTTTGCTTAAAGGATTGTTTTGGTTAAAGTGTGTATTTATTAGGTTAAGAAAAGTTCTACCTATGCCTAATTTTGCTATTCTACAGTAAGGGGGGTTAAACCAAATATATATATATATATATATATATATATATATATATATATATATATATACTAGCAGCGGCTACCCGCCATTGTCTGGGTAGAGGGGGATTTTTTAAGTTAGTCCCGCAGATTCATTATTACTGAATCGTGAGTTGAATCCTCGTGGGATGCCCCATTTAAATCCCTATGTAAAAAAAAGACCTTGCATTGATCCAGCTAATCTGAAAAGAAATGTTAATGTCTATTATCTAAAATATTATTAAAAAAAAAATCCATGCTGTTATCATTTAAATTTTATTTTTTTAATTATCTTCATGAATATAAATCAAATCTCTATTATTTTTGCTCAAAAACCAAGCCCTGGTGATATTTAATGTGTATATATATTTACTTTGTTGTGAATTGTTTTATTTTCGAACTTTCCTCCGGACATACATATACTCACAACTGCCTTTATATATGTATAGAAACCCAAGCCTGATGATATTTAATGTGTATATATATTTACTTTGTTGTTAATTGTTTTATTTTCGAAGTTTCCTCCGGACATACATATACACACAAACTGCCCTTTATATATGTATAGAAAACCCAAGCCCTGGTGATATTTAATGTATATATATATTTACTTTGTTGTTAATTGTTTTATTTTCGAAGTTTCCTCCGGACATACACATACACACAACTGCCCTTTATATATATACTCGAAGTGGCTACCCAGCGTTGCCTGGGTTGAGGGGGGATAAAAAAAAAGTTAGTCTCAGAGATCCATTATTACTTATTGCAAAGCGGATCCCCATGTAAAAAAGATCCGGTGGGACGTCTGGAATTTTTTTCCTGGGTAGACGGAATGACATCTCATATACAGTAAGAAATTTTAATTCAATAATTTACAATTAAAGATAAGATATAAATGAAGCGATTAATTCAATCAATCAACATCATATTTCAAACGCACAAAAGAAATAAATAAATAAGACTTTCCATTCTGTTACTATTCAAATTTTATTTTTTTAATTATCTTCATGAATATAAATCAAATCTCTATTATTTTTGCTCAAAAACCAAGCCCTGGTGATATTCAATGTGTATATATATTTACTTTGTCGTTAATTGCTTTTATTTTTGAAGTTTCCTCCGGACATACATAGACACACAACTGCCCCTATATATATATATATATATATATATATATATATAAAGTGTTTCGTCTTGTTGCCAACATCTCAAAAATTCGCTACATTTGGATGACAAAAGATATACATATGAGACATGACCGACATATATATGGCGCGAATGTCCACGTTGGCGAATATTGTAACGTCTTTCGTTTTTTGCAGTATTAAGGTTTTTTGTTTTGTAAACTCATTTGACTTTCCTCTCCGACCCAAACAACTACGGGAGTGAATGAGCTCTGATGATGATTTTTGTAAAATCGAAATATTGATCAGTATCAGCTATGATTATATTATAAATTGTTTTTTTCTTTAACAGCATTGTGTGATGTTTTCATTCCACCTTTTCTTACTCATATATATATATATATATATATATATATATAATATATATATATATATACCTTGAGAGCTGAAGAGACTT
This sequence comes from Doryteuthis pealeii, assembly GCA_023376005.1. Classification (NCBI taxonomy): domain Eukaryota; kingdom Metazoa; phylum Mollusca; class Cephalopoda; order Myopsida; family Loliginidae; genus Doryteuthis; species Doryteuthis pealeii. Next base: position 38,547,532 of record CM042177.1, on the reverse strand, counting down.
GCTGTCACTTAGATTTTAGTGAAAGACTACCAGATAACGCTAGCGTAAAAATTTTTTTTTAAAACTCGCTTGGAGTGATATAAAAACATTTCAATGATTTTCTAGTTAAGTCTTTGCTTCTGTTTATATATATATATATATATATATATATATATATATATATATATATATAAAAGTCGACGGGACGGCCTAAAGTCGGTATCAGCCAGTCAGCGAGGGAGTCTATCCCCTTTTCAATAGCGCTAGATCAAGGAGATTGTTTTTAGCATCTAAGGTGGAGCGCCACACCTACCATCAGCTCCTTTCTTTACCGCACAGATCCCTGCGCTACTCATACGCTGAGTTGATGAGGACCGGTATCGAACTAGGAACCTTGTGGTTTCTAGCCGAACGCTCTACCGACTGAGCTAACTCGGCCCCTAGGAGGGTTGGAGTAAAATCCGACAGTATGAGGTGAGGTAAAAGGAAAAGTGAACAAAAAATAATGACTCAAACAAGTAGAAATAGGAGAGAAATATTTCGTTCTTCTTTACACAAAGAACATCATCAGTCTAACTTTATTCAAAACAAAGTACGTACATTTGTATTTATAGACCCTCTTTCTCTTCTATAAATACAAATGTACGTACTTTGTTTTGAATAAAGTTAGACTGATGATGTTTCTTCGCGTAAGAAGGACGAAATATTTCTCTCCAACTTCTACTTGTTTGAGTCATTATTTTTTGTTCACTTTTCCTTTTACCTTACCTCATATATATATATTATATATATATATATATTGTTAAATAATGCAGCCATTTTCTGTCTGCAAGTCTTATCCTTTGTTTTTTCATATTGCCGGATTATTGTTTTAATATCTGGCGAGAATGTCCATTAAGAGAATGTATCTCTAACAAAAATATATACATTGGTGTAACCACAACTACCCTTTCTAGAAGACTTACAATGCACCTTACAGACAATAGCTCAATAGCCCAACATCTAAAAACACACTCTTGTCCCAACAATAAATTCCGGAAAATACTTAACGATAACACTACCATTATAGAAACACAAACATGTAAACAACGACTAAAAATCTTAGAAGCACTGCATATTAGACACAAAAATCCAAAACTAAACAAAATAAACTTTGATAATAGCCCAACATTCTAAAATGCCTATAATTACTATAAAATTATAATAACAAAAAATAATAATAATAATGACAATAATAATAATAAAACTAATAAAAACAACAGCAATAATAAACACAACCTATATAAATGGTAAATGGAATATCCCATTGTTGTACGGTTAAAAATACCCTGAAGATGGCCCACGATAGGGCAGAAAGTACTTGGTCTATGACATATGGCAAATACATCAGCCAATTTTCGCCAGATATTACAAAAATTAATCCGGCAATATGAAAAAACAAAGGATAAAACTTGCAGACAGAAAATGGCTGCATTATTTAACAATATATGCCTACAAGAAAAATGCTGCCTAAATACTGGGAGAAAATAGCTATGAATCGCGCAGGATGGAGAAAACTTGTCTATGATAGCTGCAAGGGCTTTGAGGTAAAACGGCTCGAACACTCCATCCTGAAGCGGTCCCTACGCAAATGGCACATGACAAACGTCATGGATAAATTTCCTACATTTAAGCTGGACTATATATGTGATGCGTGTGGCAGGGCCTGCCTGACAAAGGCTGGGTTTCTTAGTCATGTACGGTCGCACACGAGAGGAAACCGGGGAAGAGGCTCATATGTATAACAGCAAATAAAAACAAAGCTGAACGCCTGGGCACCGCGCAATCACCGCCGAACTTGTAGAAATGGCCTTATTCTGTCAAGAAGTGGCAATCACTATATATATATATATATATACCCTGTGTTGATTTGGTCACATCAGGAGGATGGACAAAGGCCGCATCCCCAAAGACCTACTGTATGGCGAATTAGTAGAAGGCACCCGACCGGTAGGGAGACCATGCCTGCGCTTTAAAGATGTCTGCAAGAGGAACATGAAGACATGCCACATCAACATAAACACATGGGAGGCTTATGCAGGAGACCATGCATCCTGGCACCTCCTTGTCAAACAAGGAACGAAAAGGAGTGAAAAAGAGAGGAAAGAAGCCGTAAGGAAGGAGAGGCAACAGCATCTCCAGCAAGCATCACTGTTTGTTTGCAGTCGCTGCACCAGAGATTGCCATTCAAGAATTGGTCTGTTGCAGACAAAAAATTTTTTTTTAAAGTGGACATTACGCCATCATCTTTAGTAGATATCAAACAAAAATTGATAAGACACGACAAAACAGCAAATTAGACCATAAATCACGTATTAAATGAATGTAGTAAACTAGCACAACGAGAATACAAAGGTAGGCATGACTGGGTTGGAAAGGAGATCCAGTGAGAATTATGCAAAAAAAAAAAAAAATTTTTTTTGTAAATTTGTAATTTTGTAAACTTGTATCTGTTCTTGAGAATGAAACGCATAAAATTCTCTGGAACTTCGAGATAAAGACGTATCACATTATTCCAGGCAGGAGACCACACCTCGTATTGATCAACAAAAAAAAAAAAAGAAAAAAGAAAAAAAAAGAAATAAGAAGAGAACTTGTTGTTTTTACAGTTCCAATTGATCACAGAGTGAAGATGAAGGAAAACGAAAATATAGACGAATACCTGGACCTTGCCGGAGAATTGAACAGGCTGTGGAATATGAGGGCTAAATTGATACCAGTAGTTGTTGGAGCACTTGAATAGGTTCCAAAATGCTTTGAAAAAGACTAAAGGAACTGGAAATCAGAGGAAGAATTGAGACCATTCAAACAATAGCATTGTTGAAATCAGCTGGACTACTCAGTAGAGTCCCAGGCAACTGAGGAGACTTGTTTTCTTTAAAAGAAAAGATGGAAGAAAGGGCCAGCTTAGAATCATCCTAATAACAACTTACTTGATAAGCCATCTACAGATATATATATATCATCTTCATCATCATCATCAAGTCGCACTGTTGCCACGGATATCCATAACAATCTCTCTCCATCCGTCCCTATCGCTTATCATTCTCGGGAGGTCCACAGAGCTGATCAATGTACGTCTTTGCTGGTCGGCCCACACTGGTGTGCCCATGTGCTGGGTTCCACAGGAGGACGTCGCTTATGAGTTCGTCCTTGCTTCTCCAGCAGTGTCCTGCGTGTCTTGTTTCGTCTTAATCGGATGGTTTGGACGATATGTGGCAGGTGACCGTACAGCTGCTTTCTCGTGGGGTGCTGTTTCCACATCTTGTTCAGGAACACCCGCAGCATTCTTGTGCAGCTCCCATCTAGTTTATTCTCTAGTCGCTTCGTTAGGGTCCAGGTGGTGTAGCCATACAGCAGCACTGACACAACAACGGCCTGGAAGAGACTTGCTGTCACTTAGATTTTAATGAAAGACCACCAGATAATGCTAGCGTATAAAAAAAAGAAAAAAAAACTCGCTTGGAGTGATATAATAATATTTCCATGATTTTCTAGTTAAGACTTTGTTTCTGTTTTTTTTTTTTTTGTGTGTGTTTTTTTTTTTTTTTTGGTGGGGAGTATACATTTGTTTTATGAGATCTTCAAGTCTGTGGAATTGGTGAAAAGGTTTTTCTTTGTATCTATGGAATAAATCCAAGATTCTTTGGGGTTTTTTTTCTTCTTTTTTTTTTTTTTGGCTTTCTGCAAATGCAAAAAAAGAAGGTACAAATCTATTCCTGTCATTAAGTGTTTCTTTTCTGACAAATTTAAGAGGTGAAAAAGAAAAAAAAACAAAATCTTTTACACAAAATCCGCATAGTTACATATCCAGTTCCTGCGTAAAAAGAAAAGAAAAAAAGGCGAAATTTGAGTAATAGACATTCACGTTAGAAATAAAAATGTAACCCTTTGAAAACATATGCCCAATATTTAAGACTGAGCATTATTTTATTATATTACTTGTTGGATTTTGTGTAAAGTATTCAACTCTGTTACAAGATGAATGCTTTACACAAAATCGAACATGGCGCTGCAGACAGGATTGAATGGTAACCATCCAGGACAGACTTTTTTGTGTTTGGTGGTACCTGTAATGCAAGTTGGAACGGCGAGCTAGTGTGGTGTAGTTTGCATTGGGAGTTTAGATGCTGGTAGTCTACTGTCCTTCTTGGTCTACCATTTTTTTTTTAGCGGTGATAACCATAGTGCTACACCAATCGGTAGGGGTACCAATTGGTACTGGGATAATGGCTGATTCCATTCCTTCACAACCTATCCTCTACAAGCCAAACCCTGAATGGATTGCAGCAGCATGCAAGGACTGTATTCAAGTTACAGCTTGCCTGTTGTTCTTCTGCTAACTAGACGGTAGTTAGAACCCCACTGTGAGCCAGATATTTTGAGCTGAATACTATTTTACTATACACTATAATAAGGGGCCTGGTTAGCTCAGTTTAGCGTTCGGCTAGAAACCACAAGGTTCTTAGTTCGATACCGGCCCTCGCCAACTCAACGTATGAGTAGCACATAGACATGTGCGGTAAAGTAAGGAGCTGATGATAGGTGTTGTGCTCAACTTCAAATGCAAAAATAAGACTCCCTCGCTGACTGGCTGATACCGACTTTAGGCCGCCCCGACGACTTTACTTTTACTTACTTATACCCAACAAAAATAAATGTAATAAAAGCTTCGGTTTGTGCGTGGTTCCCCACTATAATGAGACACCAAAACAATCTCCTTGGTCTAGTGCTAGTGAAAAGGGGATAGACTCCTTCGCTGGTTGGCTGATACCAACTTTAGGCCCCCCCGACGACTTATATATATATATATGTAGTATAGTGAGAAAATTGAAAAAACACAGGTTTAAATAAGTTGAGTGGTAAGTTTATTGGCCGACGCTGCAGTGTTTCGATCTATTAATTAGATCATCTTCAGGGCATTTGTTGGTATAAGGAAGGTGATAAAATTTTTTTTATCACTGAATAACGAGAAAAGCAAGCGATAGTCCTTGTTTATCAGTCTGTTCAAAATTTGAAGTCTGAAGAAAGGACGCTGAAAAAGTGGACGGTTTGAAATATGACGTCAAATATTCTCTTTTACGGTGTGAGTATGAGAGTGTGTGAGTGTGTGTATCGAAAAAAGGCATTGTGCATTTTTAGGTGTTTTTTGTGTGTGGTTGCGCGTGTGTGTATAAATATATATATATATATATATATAAAGATAAATCTAATGAGTCAGACGAACCTACTAAAAGTTTTGCTTAATGCTCTTCAGGGCTAAGATCTGTTCCCTGTCAGTGGGTGAACAATCCAATGCTTGGCGAATTCTGCTTCGCAATGATAGGAAGAGCCGACATCGAAGGATAAAAAAAAAATCAGAGTCAGATCTTAGCCCTGAAGAGCATTAAGCGAAACTTTTAGTAGGTTCGTCTGACTCATTAGATTTATCTTTATTATTTGCTCTACTTAGGTATTGAGCACTTTTTACTTATTAGCTTTAGTCTCCTGGCGGTTTTATATGAATATATATATCTTATATATACTAGCAAATATATGCACCCTCCGGTGCAAGTATTTAAGTTTTAATGTAACAAAATATTGTATTAAATTAGAAAGGCTAATGAAACTAAATAAGAATGCAGATAAAAAGATTTGAAACAGAGGGAGTATAATAAAAAAAAAATTAGAACAACTGAAACTTACTCTTCCATCACTCTCGTCTTTCATTGTTATTTTTTCTAATTTAAGTATTTAGTTAAAAGATGAATTAAAGAATAAAATGACAGTTATTTTTTCTTGTTAATGGATTTCATTTAAGATTCATTGAAGAGATTTTTGCTTATATTCATTAAAATAAAACCAAACAATTAGAAATCAATAACACTGAGCACATATTTATTAAATTCGATTTTTTAATATCAATATGCAAATTAACCTTCCCGTTCACATTGTAAACCGCTATTTTGTTGTATATATAAATACAATTGCATATCGTTAGTATGCAGATATGGTTAACAGTATTAATAATGTAAAACAATTTTATTAATAATTGAGGTTTAAATAAAAATAAAATCACTGAGAATGTGATGTCAATAACTAAGGGAATTGAGACTTGAGTAGTAATAGAGTTTCGGTTACATACAGAAAAACACACAATCTCCATTATAATAAGATATATACATATAAATTGTTTTTTCTTTTGGCCAAAATATTGTACCAATAGATTATTTGTTGTTGGTACGATTATCTTGGTCTTTTCTTTTTTTCAAAAATTTTTTTCTTCCCGGTTGATGTTTGGTAGTATATTTTTACAATCAAATTATTTGCTGGGTTTTTTCTCATCGCGAGGATTTACCAACAAGTTTGGTATATATATATATATATATATATATATATATATATTCATCATACAAAGGGTAATAGCTCAGTAGTTAGAGCATTAGTCTAGGAAAAGCGAGGATACAGATATACTCTGTGAGCCAGATATTTTGAGCTGAAGTACCCATATCATCATGGACAACCATTAACTCTTAAATGCTAATTAGAATCCTTCACTCCTTTCTAAATAGAAGCATCAATATCATCATGGACAGCTGTTAACTATGAAATGCTAATTAGAATCCTTCACTCCTTTCTAAATAGAAGCATCAATATCATCATGGACAGCTGTTAACTATGAAATGCTAATTAGAATCCTTCACTCCTTCCTAAATAGAAGCATCAATATCATCATGGACAGCTGTTAATTAGAATCCTTCACTCATTTTTAGATAGAAACATCACTATCATCATGGACAATATCTATGTATCTATTAAATTGATGCTATCAATCATGAACCGTTCATCTCTCTCTCTCTCTCCCCCCCCCCTCTCTCTCTCTCTCTCTCTCTCTCTCTCTCTCTCTCTCTCTTCAGGGTGTTATCCTTTCTGTCTCTCTCTCTGTCTCTGTCTGTCTATCTATCTATCTATCTATCGACCTTAGAGCCGGTTCCTCCCCCTCTCTCTTCAGGGTATTCTCTCTGTCTGTCTCTCTATCTATCTATCTAACTATCGACCTCAGAGCCGGTTACTCTCTCTCTCTCTCTCTCTCTCTCTCTCTCTCTCTCTCTCTCTTCAGGGTGTTATCCTCCCTGTCTGTCTCTGTATCTATCTATCTATCTATCTATCTACATCAGAGCCAGTCCCCCCCCTCTCTCTCTCTCTCTCTCTCTCTCTCTCTCTCTCTTTCTCTCTCTCTTCAGGGTGTTATCCTCCCTGTCTGTCTCTATCTATCTATCTATCTATCTACATCAGAGCCAGTCCCCCCCCTCTCTCTCTCTCTCTCTCTCTCTCTCTTCTCTCTCTCTTCAGGGTGTTATCCTCCCTGTCTGTCTCTGTATCTATATATCTATCTATCTATCTATCTAACTATCGACCTCAGAGCCAGTTCCCCCCACTCTCTCTCTCTCTCTCTCTCTCTCTCTCTCTCTCTCTCTCTCTCTCTCTCTCTCTCTCTCTCTCTTCAGGGTGTTATCCTCGCTGTCTGTCTCTGTATCTATCTATCTAACTATCGACCTCAGAGCCGGTTACTCTCTCTCTCTCTCTCTCTCTCTCTCTCTCTCTCTCTCTCTCTCTCTCTCTCTCTCTCTCTTCAGGGTGTTATCCTCCCTGTCTCTGTATCTATCTATCTATCTATCTATCTATCTATCAAACTCAGAGCCGGTTACTGTCTGTCTGTTTGTCTGTCTCAATCTATCTATCTATCTATCTATCGACCTCAGAGCCAGTCCCCCCCCTCTCTCTCTCTCTCTCTCTCTCTCTCTCTCTCTCTCTCTCTCTCTCTCTCTCTCTCTCTACTGAGCTATCATCTCGGATAAATCTGTTAAATCCATTCCCTCTCTGTGAAAGGAAGTGGGTGTAACCCTTTTCATGGTACATTGCCCTAACGCCACCCAGAAGAAAATAATTCGTTCATTATATCTTTTTTTTCCTGTAATAAAAACAAAATCACATTTTAAACAATGATATGTTTCAAGGTTTAATTGTATTACATTTGCAGTGCGGTTAGCAATACTCCGGATATATATATATATATATATATATATATATATATATATATGCTAAATTACATACAATTTTAACATAAAAAACAACAAATGAAAGAATTAATGAATGAAAAAATCATTTCTAATGCATTTTTATAGCAAAACTCATTGTCCAATGCATTTTCATAGTAAAAATCCTTTCCAATGCATTTTTATAGTAAAAATCATTTCCAATGCATTTTTATCGTAAAAATCATTTCCAATGCATTTTCATAGTGAAAATCATTTCCAATTCATTTTTATAGTAAAAATCATTTCCAATTCATTTTTATAGTAAAAATCATTTCCAATGCATTTTTATTGTAAAAATCATTTCCAATGCATTTTTATTGTAAAAATCATTTCCAATGCATTTTTATAGTAAAATCCTTTCCAATTCATTTTTATTGTAAAAATCATTTCCAATGCATTTTTATAGTAAAAATCATTTCCAATTCATTTTTATATTAAAAATCATTTCCAATGCATTTTTATTGTAAAAATCATTTCCAATGCATTTTTATTGTAAAAATCATTTCCAATTCATTTTTATAGTAAAAATCATTTCCAATGCATTTTTATTGTAAAAATCATTTCAATGCATTTTATTGTAAAAATCATTTCCAATGCATTTTTATAGTAAAAATCATTTCCAATTCATTTTTATTGTAAAAATCATTTCCAATGCATTTTTATAGTAAAAATCATTTCTAATTCATTTTTATAGTAAAAATCATTTCCAATGCATTTTTATTGTAAAAATCATTTCCAATGCATTTTTATTGTAAAAATCATTTCCAATGCATTTTTATAGTAAAAATCATTTCAATTCATTTCCAATGCATTTTTATTGTAAAAATCATTTCTAATACATTTTTATAGTAAAAATCAATTCCAATGCATTTTTAATTACATTGAATTATAAGGACAACTTCCAATGTAATGGAGACCTAAAATGTCTGGTTATGTACTCCTTTGTGCCCTGTTACTTATGCCTGAGTGACCACATACCATAAATAGTTCTGGTAGTTGCCAATGGTACACAGGTATTTCAGGAATATTCTCTAATTCACTGGTTTTTTCCGAGGGACTACAACGTCAACTGCAGGGATCCGCTGCAAGGTTATCTTGAAAATTCATATTATAACTTAGCTATAAGAGACGCAAATTCTAGTTATTCGTACGCATCTATGAAAATTCAGTTTAAGCAACAACCACTCACAAAGTTTTGGCTTAGCATGGCTTCCATAGCAAGATGGGGAATATCCGGAGTTTTGCGAGAAAAAAAGAAAAAGTTTTGCGAGAAAAGAGAGGAAGAAGAAATAAGAGATAGTAAAAGTTTTTTAAAAAAAAGTGATGAGCACAAAACGGTTGTCGTGAGTTTGTCCAGGGCGTGAACCCCCTGAATGGAGAATTGAATGTCAGCCGGAAGTTTCGGGTGTTGACCGGAACCGGAAGTCACGTGCTGACGTGGAACGACGAAGAAAAATACCGGTCTCTTTTTGCTTTCTGAGGCCTAGGGGAACGGACGGGCCTCTGGTCCCGAGTGTGGGATCACAGTAATTTAACAGTGTCCTCTCTCTCTTTCTCTCTGCCTTTCCCCCTCTCCGACACAACCCACCAGACGAGCCCTGGAAATAAAAGCTAAGCAGCTTGTGACGATATATTTCTCGCGTTGTACTTATTTTATCGACAAGATGACCGCCATGTACCAAATACCTTTTTAGTGTCGTGAATTTGGAGGCACGTTGTCCAGACCCGCTATACGATATATATCGATATTAGAACGTTACGTATATCCGTTTTAGTACCATGAATATACCACCACGTTACATATATCGCTTTTGGTACTGTGACCATATACCGCTACGTTACACTTCTGACTATGAACGGATGTCTCAAAAGGCGGTCAAAATGGCTGCTACCTTTTGCGACAACATATTTATGCAAAACAGCATCTTCAGCACTTACCAATACGATGACTTGTTGTGCAACGTCAACTGCGTATCTCTTTGTCGAAAAATCTCACCAAGAATTGACAATTTGTGCCAAGAAAGGCAAGCCCACCTGCTGTCACAAAATGTCTTTACTCAGTGCAAATATTTTATGTTGGCCCACGAGGTAAAGCCTGAAACAGGAAGGGGTCCTCGTTCCAAAAAAAGTTTGAAAACCTCTACTGAATGGGTTCCAAGTTTTGATGTCCCACGTGACAATGGCGGCTATTTTAGGAATTTTCTCTAATCTACATGTTAATATGCTAATACCTACCTACCTACCTACGTGTGTCACACTTTAACACCCGCCCCCGATTCGGAGAAACTTCGTAGTTGTGAATTTGGTAAAGGTGGTGTGGGGAGGAGGTCTTCGGGGATGGTGATGAGGGGGTGATCCGGAGCAGCTCGACGGGGGAGATTGAGAGAGAGAGAGAGAGAGAGAGAGAGAGAGAGAGAGAGAGAGAGAGAGAGAGTAGCAAGGCGGAAGTGATAATACTTATCTGTTTCATTGCATTAGAATGGGGAGACAGAGACAGAGACAGACAGACAGACAGACAGAGTGAAATCAAGATCAGAAGACTGAAAAGCAGAGAAAAGTGAAAGAAAGAAATCAAGTAGCAGCAACTATACTAAATTAGATATACAGGGGTAATCGAAAAGTAATGCCATTTTGTTTAGGACAGGAACATATATCATACATCTAAAAGAAGCTGGTCCTCTGTGGTTCGTATCCCTACTCCTCCACATAAGTGAGTAAAAAAGTAATGCCATTTTGTTTAGGACAGGTATAATTACCAACACAGGAACATGTATCATACATCAAAATGAAGCTGGTTCTCTGTGGATCACGTCCCTACTTCTCCACATAGGTGAGTAAAAAAGTAATGCCATTTTGTTTAGGGCAGGTATAATTACCAACACATGAACATGTATCATACATCAAAATGAAGCTGGTCCTCTGTGGATCGCATCCCTACTTCTTGACATAGGTGAATAAAAAAGTAATGCCATTTTGTTTAGGACAGTATAATTACCAACACATGAACATGTATCATACATCAAAATGAAGCTGGTCCTCTGTGGATCGCATCCCTACTCCTCCACATAAGTGAGTAAAAAAGTAATGCCATTTTGTTTAGGACAGGTATAATTACCAACACATGAACATGTATCATACATCAAAATGAAGCTGGTCCTCTGTGGATCGCATCCCTACTCCTCCACATAAGTGAGTAAAAAAGTAATGCCATTTTGTTTAGGACAGGTATAATTACCAACACAGGAACATGTATCATACATCAAAATGAAGCTGGTTCTCTGTGGATCACGTCCCTACTTCTCCACATAGGTGAGTAAAAAAGTAATGCCATTTTGTTTAGGGCAGGTATAATTACCAACACATGAACATGTATCATACATCAAAATGAAGCTGGTCCTCTGTGGATCGCATCCCTACTCCTCCACATAAGTGAGTAAAAAAGTAATGCCATTTTGTTTAGGACAGGTATAGTTACCAACACAGGAACATGTATCATACATCAAAATGAAGCTGGTCCTCTGTGGTTCGTATCCCTACTCCTCCACATAAGTGAGTAAAAAAGTAATGCCATTTTGTTTAGGACAGGTATAATTACCAACACAGGAACATGTATCATACATCAAAATGAAGCTGGTCCTCTGTGGTTCGTATCCCTACTCCTCCACATAAGTGAGTAAAAAAGTAATGCCATTTTGTTTAGGACAGGTATAATTACCAACACAGGAACATGTATCATACATCAAAATGAAGCTGGTCCTCTGTGGTTCGTATCCCTACTCCTCCACATAAGTGAGTAAAAAAGTAATGCCATTTTGTTTAGGACAGGTATAATTACCAACACATGAACATGTATCATACATCAAAATGAAGCTGGTCCTCTGTGGATCGCATCCCTACTTCTTGACATAGGTGAATAAAAAAGTAATGCCATTTTGTTTAGGACAAGTATAATTACCAACACATGAACATGTATCATACATCAAAATGAAGCTGGTCCTCTGTGGATCGCATCCCTACTTCTCCACATAGGTGAGTAAAAAAGTAATGCCATTTTGTTTAGGGCAGGTATAATTACCAACACATGAACATGTATCATACATCAAAATGAAGCTGGTCCTCTGTGGATCGCATCCCTACTCCTCCACATAAGTGAGTAAAAAAGTAATGCCATTTTGTTTAGGACAGGTATAATTACCAACACAGGAACATGTATCATACATCAAAATGAAGCTGGTTCTCTGTGGATCACGTCCCTACTTCTCCACATAGGTGAGTAAAAAAGTAATGCCATTTTGTTTAGGGCAGGTATAATTACCAACACATGAACATGTATCATACATCAAAATGAAGCTGGTCCTCTGTGGATCGCATCCCTACTCCTCCACATAAGTGAGTAAAAAAGTAATGCCATTTTGTTTAGGACAGGTATAGTTACCAACACAGGAACATGTATCATACATCAAAATGAAGCTGGTCCTCTGTGGTTCGTATCCCTACTCCTCCACATAAGTGAGTAAAAAAGTAATGCCATTTTGTTTAGGACAGGTATAATTACCAACACAGGAACATGTATCATACATCAAAATGAAGCTGGTCCTCTGTGGATCGCGTCCCTACTCCTCCACATAGGTGAGTAAAAAAGTAATGTCATTTTGTTTAGGGCAGGTATAATTACCAACACAGGAACATGTATCATACATCAAAATGAAGTTGGTCCTCTGTGGATCGCATCCCTACTTCTCCACATAAGTGTGTCAAAAAGTAATGCCATTTTGTTTAGGACAGGTATAATTACCAACACAGGACATGTATCATACATCAAAATGAAGCTGGTCCTCTGTGGATCACATCCCTACTCCTCCACATAGGTGAGTAAAAAAGTAATGTCATTTTGTTTAGGACAGGTATAATTACCAACACAGGAACATGTATCATACATCAAAATGAAGTTGGTCCTCTGTGGATCGCATCCCTACTTCTCCACATAAGTGTGTCAAAAAGTAATGTCATTTTTTTTAGGACAGGTATAATTACCAACACAGGAACATGTATCATACATCTAAATGAAGCTGGTCCTCTGTGGATCGCATCCCTACTCCTCCACATAGGTGTGTCAAAAACTAATGTCATTTTGTTTAGGACAGGTATAATTACCAACACAGGAACATGTATCATACATCAAAATGAAGTTGGTCCTCTGTGGATCACATCCCTACTTCTCCACATAAGTGTGTCAAAAAGTAATGTCATTTTGTTTAGGACAGGTATAATTACTAACACAGGAACATGTATCATACATCAAAATGAAGCTGGTCCTCTGTGGATCGCATCCCTACTCCTCCACATAGGTGAGTAAAAAAAGTAATGCCATTTTTTTAGGACAGTATAATTACCAACACAGGAATATGTATCATACATCAAAATGAAGCTGGTCCTCTGTGGATCGCATCCCTACTTCTCCACATAGGTGAGTAAAAAAGTAATGCCATTTTGTTTAGGACAGGTATAATTACCAACACAGGAACATGTATCATACATCAAAATGAAGCTGGTCCTCTGTGGATCGCATCCCTACTTCTCTACATAGGGGATTAAAAAAGTAATGCCATTTTGTTTAGGACAGGTATAATTACCAACACAGGAACATGTATCTTATATCAAAATGAAGTTGGTCCTCTGTGGATCGCTTCCCTACTTCTCCACATAGTCACCATTTCTCTCAATAGCAATGTCCCACCTTGAGAGCATGTATCCCTTCCCCGTAAAATTCTGTTGACTGTTCTTTGAGCCACTTCTTCACTACAGATTTAATTTCCTCGTCACTGGAATAATGTTTGGCCTCATGAAAGAGGGTTTGAGAGGCAAACATTATTTCAGTATCGAAGAAGTGAAATCTGTAGTGAAGAAGTAGCTCAAAGAACAGTCAACAGAATTTTATGGGACAGGGATGCATGTTCTCATTCGAAGGTAGAACATTGCTATGTATTAATACATTTATACATACAAGAAAATACACTTGTCTGTGGGAAATGTCAATTATATAAATACAATGAATAAAATTCCACTTAACTGAGTCCTGTATTAATACATTTATACATACAAGAAAATACACTTGTAATAATTGTTTTTGCAAATGATAGTACTGTCTGCAGGAAATGTCAATTATATAAATATAATGAATAAAATTCCACTTAACTGAGTCCTTGGAATGTTTATGGTAAGTTATCATTCTTATGATGGCCCTTTTCCTATATCTGCTGAATTAGAGAGTGTCGTTATTTACGTCCGACCCCAAGAAATACTGGATCTAAAAGAGGAAGATTCCTTATCTTCAAAGTTTGGCGCCGAAAATTGCAGGCCTGTGATTGGTTGGTTTGAAAAGAGGCACGTTGACCAAGGGAGAAAACCCACCTACGTTAAATATATTTTTATATTCGTGTAAAATAATGAGTGTGGAAGTCTGTGTATGACGTCAGCAGTGTGGTGAGGTGTGACGCATGTGTGGAAAATGAAAGATTAAAAAACACACACACACACAATAAGGAGACGTGAAAGTTATACGTGTGATTAACTGACCTTGGATTCTGATCGGACAGGACAAGACGAGAATGAGAGTGAGAATACGAGAGATAGTGAGAAAGTGGTGTCTTGTGTAGTTGTTTGAAGAAGACGGATGAAAGAGGAGAGAGCTGGCTGGTTGTCTGAAGGGACAGACGCAAGATGCGGTTTGTCCTCAGAGGCCATTTCTTGATGGGTAACTTAGGACTGAAAAATAAAGAGCTCAGCAAAACAACATCAAGTCTTGTGTTCGTTACTATAAAAAGCCAGTCCAAGTCCAGCTATCCATATTCGGAATAGCAGAGTGTGACACTTTGCATTGTACTAAAATGCATCGCTAAAGAATGCGTCTAAGGGATTATGTGTAGTATATATGTATATACATCCGTACGTAGATAGGAGGTAGTGAATCATGTGTGTAAACACTAGTGATAAAATAACCAAGAAATGAAAAAGAATGAATAAATAAATAAATAAGACAGATGGGAAGATATTTGATATCCAACCGAGACAAATGTCTGAGGCCTGGGTTTATTTCGGCATTGTGTTAATTGATTATGAGGACATTTGTTTATCTGTTGTGCGAGTATGATTATTGTTCGTTTTAATATTTCAAACAAAAGAACATCTGTAGATGAGATTGAATGTCCAGCAAGGTTAGTCAGAAAGGAGATGGTGAGGGTGGAATTTTATATATATATATATATATATATATATATATATATATATATATATATGGTCCCAGCTAGAAAAGACAGTTAGATTTTCGGTCGACAGAGGGTGATATCGACAGTAGCAGCAGACGTAGAAATTAGCCAGTGAAGCCAGTAATTCGACTTAGTCTCATAACAACTTCTTGCCAGCTGACAGAGCCACCACAAACTGCCTAAGTGTCACAACTCCCTCTTCTATCAGTGTCCTATTAACAGACTTGTGTTTCTTTTCTTTTCTTTTCTTTTAATCCCTGTGAACCCATCTGACTCGTGCCTTCAAATCGGCCAGCACAGAACATCACAACGTTGGGGTCTAGACATTGTAGCGTTAGTTTTTATTTGCCTGGTGGAGTTGTCTGCCCCTTTTAGTTTGCTGGTGCCCGCCAGGGTGCTATAGTATTTAAGCGCCGGGTTCAAACCCTTTCTCTCTTTTTTCCTGTTTTAGCAACTACGAGCCACATGGGGTAGATTTTATCTAACCCCTCTCGTTGGGGCTCCGCCCCCTTACATTACTGTAAGTTCTTTACAGCATGGACTATCGCTAGTCTCATGTCTGTACTCTTTTATGTTATAATGTACCATTCATGAATGTGTCTTTATCTTTATTTGTGTACCCCTTTATATATGTAACTCTTTTACTATGTACGTTGTATCTACTGTTATCCATGTGCTGGATATATTAAATGTTTTGTCTATTAACCTTCGTCGGAGTTATTTGTATGCAAAGTATCTAATAACTTTGCACCTACGTTACAACATCATGCAGCGAAGGTGCAGGGTGCAGAACAGGTATTCTCACAGAGACCACCGATCTAGTACAGTAGATAAATATATTAATGAATATATAAACCTCCTTAAATTTGTACCACAACTTTGCGTTACTCATAAATTCTATGATTGTTGTTTTTGTAGTAACGGCATTCACCCTGGTTCGGTTGAGCCAGTTCTATCGAACGAATTCACATGTGGTGAATTAATGAAAGGAGTAACAAGGGAGAATGAAATACACAAGCTAATGGACACACACACACACATACAAACACACACACACACACACGCACATACACACATAAACACAAACACACACAGACACACACGCACACATACATGCACACACATAAATAGGCTTATTCTTTATTTCACTCCTTTACATAAATGAGTAAGGACACACATACACACACATACATACACACACATACATACACACGCACATACACACATACACACACACACAGAGACACACACACACACAGACACACACAGACACACGCACATACATACACACAAATAGGCTTATTCTTTATTTCACTCCTTTACATAAATGAGTATGGACACACATACACACATACATACACACACACATACATACACACGCACATACACACATACACACACACACACAGACACACACACAGACACACACACACACACGCACATACATACACACAAATAGGCTTATTCTTTATTTCACTCCTTTACATAAATGAGTATGGACACACATACACACACATACATACACACACATACATACACACGCACATACACACATACACAGACACACACACACACACACACACACACAAATAGGCTTATTCTTTATTTCACTCCTTTACATAAATGAGTATGGACACACATACAGACACATACATACACACACATACATACACACGCACATACACACATACACACACACAGAGACACACACACGCATACATACACACAAATAGGCTTATTCTTTATTTCACTCCTTTACATAAATGCGTATGGACACACACACACACACACACACACACACAAATAGGCTTATTCTTTATTTCACTCCTTTACATAAATGCGTATGGACACACACACACACACACACACACACACACACACACAAATAGGCTTATTCTTTATTTCACTCCTTTACATAAATGCGTATGGACACACACACACACACACACACACACACACACACACACACACACACAAATAGGCTTATTCTTTATTCATACTGATTACATCATCATCATAGAATAATGATCTAAATATCTCAGTCATGGGAAGAGATGCCCTTGTTTGCTGCAGTGACAAGTACGCCAAAAAGCCATTGATTTCTGACGATGATGAAGAAGCCCGTACAATTTTCGCCAGAGCCCCTTTGGTTGGGTTGTGGCCCTTCTAAGATTCAAAAGGTTATGACAAAGTCATAACTCGTTGGAACGCAAACAAACTCCGACAAAGTTGAGGGACAAAACATTTTATATACAGCACAGAATAAACAGGGTACATGATACATAGAGGTGTACATAAACATACATAAGTAATATAAATACATATACAAGAGTAGAGATAATGACACATTCATGAATGGTAAAATACAATATCAAAGAGATACCTAAATGTACATAAAAACGTAGTTACGGATACTTGACTAAAGGATAGTCATATATCGTAAAAGAGACTTACTAGCAGTGAGTGGCCAGTGTTAAGCCCCAACAGGAAGGGAGTAGACCTAAGTCTAACCCATAGTGTCTCGTAGGTCGAGCAACAGGAAAAGAGGGAGAAGTTCAAATTAGCCGCTTAAATAGACCAGGCCCCGAAACTTAAACGGGCAGACAACTCCCCAGGCAAATACGAAAATAACTCCCACACCCTGATACCACTGAGTGACAGATCAATCTGCCTTCAGCCAGGATTTTGGCAAAGCTAAAGTTGATGCCTGTTACCCACAATGTTACATAATCTATGCATAGATTATTGTCAACCCCTGTATTTCTGAAGGGGTGAACCCTTTTCATATCATGGGCGGGACTTTCCATGGAATATTACAGAAAGCCCGTAAATACGTGAAGTCACGTGGGACCTGGTTGGCTCTTCAGTTTCAGCTTGGACGTCAGGCAGATAAGGCCTTAGCTGGAGCTAACTGCACACGCGCGTTGTGTTAGTTAGAGAAATATGTTTAGTTAAGTAAATAAAAGCTTACATAAATAATATGGTTTTGTGGTTGATGAATGTCTTGGCAACAAGACTGATCTAGAAGAAGAAATGAATTAAGTGCGACCGACCACTAAGACGAAGTCCAGACGCTAGAAGATGAACGTAAGATACCAAAGATGAGCAGAAGAATAATAGAAGTAAAAGAAGAGTATACAACATTACTATAAAAATGCATAGGAAATGATTTTTACTATAAAAATGCATTAGAAAATGATTTTTACTATAAAAATGCATAGGAAATGATTTTTACTATAAAAATGCATTAGAAAATGATTTTTACTATAAAAATGCATTGCAAATGATTTTTTACTATAAAATGCATTGGAAATGATTTTTACTATAAAAATGCATTGGAAATGATTTTTACTTTAAAAATGCATTGGACAATGATTTTACTATAAAAATGCATTGGAAATGATTTTTACTATAAAAATGCATTGGAAATGATTTTTACTATAAAAACGCATTGGACAATGATTTTTACTATAAAAATGCATTGGCCAATGATTTTTACTATAAAAATGAGCAGAAGAATAATAGAAATAAAGAAGAGTATACAACAACTATGATGTCTGTTACCCACAATGCAATGCTTGATGAAGGATAAACCACAACTTCTTTGTCTCGCTTAAGTTTAAAAAGGGGGCGAAAAATCAGTGACAGACATCTTGGAAATGAAAAAAAAAGAACATATCTTAATACAAAATATGTATTGTTCTCTCAATGAAATATATACACGATTTATTTCTTCAACAAGTATTATCAGTCTAAGAATTTAAATAAAGAATATTGTTTTCTGATGATATCATTTACACAGCTGAATAGAAAAAAGGGAAGAGTAGACAGGGCGCATATAAAGTCAAAGACGAAATTATTCGTATGCCCGTCAATTTTGAATGTTTTATGCATTTCTCAGAATCTAATACCCGTATGAGGCCAGGTTATATATACCGTATTTGACGGCATATAAGACGCATGGGCATATAAGACGCACCCCCATTTCAGCAGGTCAGATTCAGGGAAAAAAAGTTTTTAGTGTATTTAAGCATATATTGTTGAAAACAGTCTAGCTGTGCATTACACAAGCAGAACCATAGCTGTATAAAAGCAATTTGGTAGTTTAGGGTAGGTAAAAGTACTGAGCGTAAGCTGGGTTAGTGAGCATCATAGAGAAATTGACGAAAAAAAAAACGTTTTAAATATATCAAAAATAAATTATATGTGTAATATTATTTTGCTTTTTTTACTGATGCTCATTATGTTACTACTTTTTGACTTAGACAAAAATTTGACCTTAAATAATCAATTTAATAAATTTTAGTTCGTTTTTAAAATGAAAAGCAGATATCTTGGCAGATCCTACTCTTTTCCCTAATCATCTAGCGAGAGCTTAA
Organism: Doryteuthis pealeii; assembly: GCA_023376005.1. NCBI lineage: Eukaryota > Metazoa > Mollusca > Cephalopoda > Myopsida > Loliginidae > Doryteuthis > Doryteuthis pealeii. The sequence goes on along the minus strand of CM042177.1, from coordinate 38,527,792 downwards.
TGGGTGACCCAACGGGTCACGTTTTGTCTAGTCGTTTTCTAAAGTTTTTGATGAGATTTGAACAAGTTTTTTTCTGTTTTCTCCCATTCTTCAATGGTTACAACATTCTAATTCCTGAAGGGTTTCTTTTTTTTTGGGGGGGGGGTGAAACCTACGATTTATTCGAACTTTCAATTCTTGCCGAAGATTTTCACTAGGATTCAAACCAGGCCTTATTGAAGGCCATGATATAACTGTAATCTTTTATTTCTGAAGCCAGACAGCATGTTTGGGATCATTATCTTGCTGGATATATATATATATATATAAACAGTGATGCTTGCTGGAGCTGCTGTTATTTCTTCTTCCTTCTGGCTCTTTTTGCTGTGGAGGCTATTTTCCTCTGTTTCACCTTATTTCATACATTGTTTGATAATGAGGCACCAGACTGCTCAGTCTTTGAATGGCAGTCTCTGGTGCACTGGCTACACACAAACAGTGATGCTTGCCGTGCTGTTGTTTCTCCTTCCTTCAGGTTCTCTAAAATAAATATTCTTCAAAAGTGAATAAGTGAACCGTATAATACGAAGCCAATTTTCATACACAGTCCACAAAAGAAATATCTTTAAAATGGATACGAAAACGAGGCTACGAAGCCACAAAGACAACGCGCCATCATTAACGACCTTTTAGAAATCACAGGAAAGAAAGGGGGAGTTAATTTAGACAAGAAACATGAGACGAGCGTTATTGCTTGAAGTCACCGGACGTCTATATATCACCGGGATTCCATCTTAACAGGAATCCTAAAATTCTGGCTATAAAACAGCCGCCATTCTTCTCTGCCTCCGCCGCCTGGAGACAAAGGGGTTCCTTGTTTGGCAGACATTTTACTATTTCAAAAAATATGATTCATCACGTAAGCCAATTCTCTAGACACTTCTCGCGAGATCTAAAATTTTCTGACGACAATATTACCTGCACGCTATACAGCCATTCAAAAAAAAGAAAAAAAAAATGAACACATGTACTTTTAAGTAGTTAGTTGCTTGGTAGGTACTCTGGTTTGATTTTACGGCATCTCAACCCTTCTTGGCTTATTTTATGCCAAATATATTTTTGTTTTATTCATTCTTGATGGGTACTCAATTTTTTTTAAAAAACGATTTTTCAAAATTCATTTTTTTCTATTTAACCCATAGATGGGACTATGGGGTAGGGTAAAGGTTTGTGGTTTTTATGGTTTAAAGGTAGCTGGATATTCTTGGTGCGTGTCCTCAGGTTTCTTTTTAACCCAATATCTTTTGGTGGGCGTGTTGAAAAAAAGGCATTCAAAGAACGAGAAAGGAAAGAGATAAAGGCAGAAGGTGGTTTCATAACCCAGGCTTTATTGAACGGGATATAGTCATTGGTAGCGAGGGGACTTACCCCCTGCTAGGAAGAACAACACTCTGTTGCATGTTGTTTGGTGGGCAAGCTCATAAGAATGCATTTAAAGAATGAGAAAGGAAAGAGATAAAGGCATAAGGTGGTTTCATAACTCAGGATTTATTGAACGGGGCATAGTCGTTGGTAGCCAGGGCACATGGCCTTAGCAAGAAGACGAACTACCTCAGTTGCGGCCTTCGTTTGAAAAAGGCCGAGGGATTCTTTTGGGGGAAGGGAGTCAGTCCTTTTTGTCGGACATGCGCAGATCGTATTTCCGGTGAAAAGCCCCATGGGAGTTTTGTTATTTTCATTTTATTTTTATTTTTGTAAAAATGAACAGATGCACTTTTAGGTGGTTAGTTGCTTGGTTGTTTTATTAGTGGGATTTTTACGGCATCCCAACCCTTGTTGGGTTATTTTATGCCAAGGTTATTTTGTTTTATTCATTCTTGATGGGTACTCGATTTTTTCAAACATGTTTTTTTGGGTTTTTTTTTTTCAAAATTCATTTTTGGTCTATTTAATATTAGATGGAACCCTAACAGGTACAACCCCTTCGGGTCATAGTGGACCTGGGAGTAATGGCGACAAAGTAACACTATGCACTTTTAGACCAGACGTACCGAAAATGTGGTTGGTTGGTTGATTTTTACGGCATCTCAATCCTTGTTGGGTTATTTTATACAAAAAAATGTTTGTTTTATTCATTCTTGATGGATACATATTTTTTCTATAAACATTTTTATTTCAAAATCATTTTTAATTTAGTTAACCCATAGATGGGACCTAATAGTTATTATCACTCTGGGTCAGGGGTGGACCTGGAAGTAATGCCGATGAAGAGATACTCCACACTCGCGTGAGCTCCATGCACTTTTTAGTTGGCTGGTTGGTTGGATTTTGACGCCATGTCAATCCTTGCTGGAGTATTGCTGGAGATCTAAAATGTCTGACGACAATATTACCTGCACGCTATACAACTGTAAGTGGTGTAGACATCACGTCGGCGTCAACACTTATAAGGTTCATGGTTATTTATGAACATACAACTCCGACACGTTTGTGGGACAATACATCTTATTATAATGGAGATTGTGTGTTTTTCTCTCTGTAACCGAAACTATATCACAACTCAAGTAACAATTCCCTTCGTTATTTACATCACATTCTCCATGATTTTATTTATATTTAAACCTCAATTATTAATAAAATTGCTTCACCTTTTTATTAGTGTTGTCCATATCTACATACAAATAACATGCAATTGTATTTATATATACAAAAAATAGCGGTTTACAGTGTGAATGGGAAGGCTAATTTGCATATTGATATTAAAATGTGATTTTATTAAATATGTGCTTAGTATTATTGATTTCTAATTGTTTGGTTTTATTTTAATGAATATAAGCAAAAATCTCTTCAATGAATCTTAAATGAAATCCATTAACAAAAAAAATAACTGTCATTTTATTCTTTATTTCCTAATTTAACTAAATAGTTAAATAAGTAAAATTCAGCAATGAAAGACGGGAGTGATGGAAGAGTAAGTTTCAGTTGTTCTATTTTTCTATTATACCCCCACTCTGTTACATATCTTTTTATCTGCCTTCTTATTAGACTTTCTAATTTAATACGATATTTCATTACATTAAAACTTAAATACTTGCACCCGGAGGGTGCATATATTTGCTAGTTTTATATAATAAACAGCACATCTATAAAACAAGATACAATAACCATAAAATACATGTACATAAACATACAACAGTAAAGATAAAAGGACTGGAGAGTCCGTACATACAAAATCACAGAATTAAGACAAGATACAGAAACAATAAAATACATGTACATAAACATACAACAGTAAAGATAAAAGGACTGGAGAGTCCGTACATACAAAATCACTTACTAGTGATGGGGGGCCGAAGCCTCCAGGAGAGTAGCATAGCGTTGGGGGCCGAAGCCCCCACCGAGAAGGGTGTGACAATGGTCTAACCCATGTGGTCGTTCCATAGATGTAGCTAAAAGAGGAAGAAGAGTTTGAATCAGGCGCTTAAATACAATAGCCAAAAAATAGCCTGGTGAGAACAAGCAGCAACCCAGCGGGAAGATAACTCTTCCAGGCCAATGTGAAGATAATCCCAACACAGCCATTCAAAAAAAAAAAAAATTGAACACATACACTTTTAGTTGGCTAGTTACTTGGTAGTTTGATTGGATTTTTACGGCATCTCAACCCTTCTTGGCTTATTTTATGCCGAAGACATTTAAATTTTTTTTTTTTTCATTCTTATTGGTTTTCAATTTTTATTCAATTGAATAACTCACATTCCTAAGATAATTGTCTCGTTGAATTATCGTCGGGTCGAAACCTAAGTCACGTATCTTGATGTTATCAACCTTTCTGGTGTCAGCAAGAACAACATGAAATTAATTTATCAAATAATAAGTAATAAATAATTTTATGTTGTTACTGTTGGAGTGGCCTTTTGTCAGTATTGGCCAGACAGCGTGAGAGTCTATCCCCTTTTCACAAACACTAGACCAGGTAGATTGATTTTTTGTTTTGTTTTTCTGGGGTTGAGTTCCATTAGTTGCTTGGTTTGATTTTACGGCATCTCAACCGTTGTTGGCTTATTTTATGCCAAAGACATTTTTTAAAATTCTATTAATTCTTGTTGGGTTTTCAATTTTTTCTTAAAGCATTTTTTAAAAAACTCATTTTTTAAAAATCTATTTAAACCACAGATTGGACCTTAACATATACTACCACTCCGATTCAGAGTAATGCTAATGAAGGGGTACACCACACTCTCCAGAGCTCCATGCGCTTTTAGTTGGTTATTTGTTGGTTGGATTTTATGACATGTCAACGTTTGTCGGGTTATTTAATGCCAAAGGCATTTTTGTTTTTATTCATTCTTGATGGGTACTCAATTTTTTTTCAAACATGTTTTTTTTAAATTCATTTTTCTATTTAACCCATAGATGAGACCCTAACAGGTACTACCACTCCGGGTCAGAGTGGACCCGGGAGTAATAGCGATGAAGGAGTACTCCACACTCTCCAGAGTTCCATGCACTTTTAGATCAGACATATCGAAAGATTTTAGCCGACTAATATCCTTCTGTTTTGTGAAGGGTGAGACAGAAATACCTCCAATATTTTAAACTGTCATATGTTGGTTGGTTGGTTGGTTGGTTGGTTGGATTTTACGGCATCTCAATCCTTGTTGGGTTATTTTATGCTGAAGACATTTTGTTTTATTCATTCTTGATGGGTATTCAAAAATCCTTTTTAAACTCAATTTTTTTAAACACGTTTTTTCAATACTCATTTTTTTTTACTATGAGATGGAATTGGAAATGATTATTACTATAAAAATGAATTGGAAATTGATTTTTACTATAAAAAATGTATTGGACAATGATTTTTACAATAAACATGCATTGGAAATTATTTTTAATATAAAAATGCATTGGAAATGGTTTTTGCTATGAAAATACATTGGACAATGATTTTTACTATGAGAACGCATTGGAAGTGATTTTTACTATAAAAATGCATTGGAAAAGATTTTTAGTATGGAAATGCATTGGAAGTGATTTTTACTATAAAAATGCATTGGAAAAGATTTTTACTATGGAAATGCATTGGAAATGATTTTTACTATAAAAATGCATTGGAAATGATTTTTACTATAAAAATGCATTGGAAATTATTTTTACTATAAAAATGCATTGGAAGTGATTTTTTTCTATAAAAATGCATTGGAAATTATTTTTACTATAAAAATGCATTGGAAGTGATTTTTTTCTATAAAAATGCATTGGAAATTATTTTTACCATAAAAATGCATTGGAAGTGATTTTTACTATAAAAATGCATTGGACAATGATTTTTACTATAAAAATGCATTGAAAAGGATTTTACTATAAAAATGTATTATAAATTTGATAGCTCAATATCAAACTGTTTGTTGGTCTATAGAAGAAAAAAAACGTTCCAATTATCAATATATATATATATATATATATATATATATATATATATATATATATATATATATATTTGGGAGAATATGTGCTTATTTTTTGAAAGTTAATTCATTAATGGTTAATTAGGCGGGATTTAACCATTAATGAATTAACTTTCAAAAAATTAGGTCTGACTTCATTTAAGCACATATTCTCCCAAATACTGTCGGCTGAAAATAGCTAGATTTGTTTACATTTGCATATATATATATATATATATATATATATATATATATATATATATTCCTTGCTGACTCAAAAAACAAAACGGCTTTTCTAAAGGTACATTTCGCCAGGGCCATATATCGATGTGAAACAAGAGAAAATAATATTTAGAACCAGGCCAACTAATCATAGCAGCTGTGTTCTATTGGTCCGGGGTTTTCATTTTGCAAGCCACGGAGTCCGCCAGTTCACTCTGGTATTGATCAGTGGAGAGAGAGAGAACTAAGCCCGCGCCTTTGGCATCCGTGCAAAAATCGCTGACTCATCGCTTCTCGAGTCCGATAAGAAGTTACCACCAATAGCTATTTCAGCTTAACTTGGCGTGGTCGTCTGCAGAATGGAGAGATATTGTCGGTGATATTGAAAAAGCCAGCAGGTGTTTCGAGATACGGGCCAAAATGGTTTCCTTGAATTTTCGAAAGCTGAGACACCTCACTGTCTGCGAAGTGGATACATATCGTCTGTGGAAAAAAATGGAGGGGGAAATACAAGGAAAATCAATTTTGCCACCTGGAAGTCTCTCTGATAAAGTCTTCTTTGGTTTTCTTTTCGTGTAAAAGCTTTCTATTTTGAAGGCTGGGTTGTGGGGTCTGCGTTTTTAATGAAGAGGATTTGATGTCGCAAAATTGGGTCTAACAACGAACTATAAAATAGTCCACATCTATAGTTGAAGATGTTCTAGGTGTTTAATGAAAACAAAGGAAGAACAAAAGAATTCAGAATATTATAATTCAAAAAAATGCATTGCATAGTTTTTACTATAAAAATGCATTGGAAATGATTTTTACTATAAAAATGAATTGGACAATGATTTTTACTATAGAAATGAATTGGAAATGATTTTTACTATAGAAATGAATTGGAAATGATTTTTACTATAAAAATGCATTGGAAATGACTTTTACCATAAAAATGCATTGGAAATGACTTTTACCATAAAAATGCATTGGAAATGATTTTTAATATAAAAATGCATTGGAAATGTTTTTTACTATAAAATACATTGGAAATGATTTTTACTATAAAAATACATTGGAAATGATTTTTACTATAAAAATACATTGGAAATGATTTTTACTATAAAAATGCATTGGAAATGACTTTTACCATAAAAATGCATTGGACAATGATTTTTACTATAGAAATGAATTGGAACTGATTTTTACTATAAAAATGCATTGGAAATGATTTTTACTATAAAAATACATTGGAAATTATTTTTACTATAAAAATGCATAAAAAATGATTTCTACTATAAAAATACATTGGAAATGATTTTTACTATAAAAATGTATTGGAAATGATTTTTACTATAAAAATGCATTGGAAATGATTTCTACTATAAAAATACATTGGAAATGATTTTTACTATAAAAATGCATTGGAAATGATTTTTACTATAAAAATGTATTGGAAATTATTTTTACTATAAAAATGCATAAAAAATGATTTCTACTATAAAAATACATTGGAAATGATTTTTACTATAAAAATGCATAGGAAATGATTTTTACTGTAAAAATACATTGGAAATGATTTTTACTATAAAAATGTATTGGAAATGATTTTTACTATAAAAATGCATTGGAAATTATTTTTACTATAAAAATGCATTGGAAATGATTTTTTACTATACTGATGCATCGGAAAAAATTTTACAATTTAAAATGCTTCTCTTCTGATGCGGGGGTTCGTTCGCATTTTCAATGAAGAGTATTTGATGTCGCCAAGTTGGGGCTGACAGCGAACTGAAATGTATAGTCTACGTCGCTAGTTGTAGACCTTGACTCAGCTTTCAGATTATTTACGTTAAAAAAGCGTTTATCGGAAAAAATTATAGTTAAATTATCTGCCCTTGGCACAAGGGGGCGAATCACCAATATACGATATTAGCGCCTACATTAAATTCCATAAAAGTCACTTATAGTGTTTGAACTGTCAATCACGAGACGTCTTTTCCAGTCGCTCCCTATATCTTCCAAGACCCTCAGCAAGATAAGCCTGGCCGCATGCGCCATTGAGTTTGCAAATGGAAATATAGCGAATATTAAAGTAAATTTTTTAAATTTCCTTCTTTTAGACCAGTTGCCATACCAAGGTTAAAGAACTCAGTCTACCCTACTTACCCATAGATGGAGGGAGAATAATTGGATTCATACCTTTTCAAAGGGTATTAGTACTGCTAGCAAAATAAAAAAAAATGGACCTCTTAGCTTTATGGTGTTGTGCCAGGGTGACTTCTGACATGAAGAGTCCTCAACAGAGATTCTGCCGCCACCAAGGGCGGTGCTGAAATTATCGATTACGATGTTTGATATACCACAGTGTGATAATTTGATATACGACAGTGCGATAATTTAACCATTACAACGTTTGATATACCACGTTGTGATAATTTGATATACGACAGTGCGATAATTTAACCATTACAACCTCTGATATACCACGGTGTGATAATTTGATATACGACAGTGCGATAATTTAACCATTACAACGTTTGATATACCACGGTGTGATAATTTGATATACGACAGTGCGATAATTTAACCATTACAACGTTTGATATACCACGGTGTGATAATTTGATATACGACAGTGCGATAATTTAACCATTACAACCTCTGATATACCACGGTGTGATAATTTGATATACGACAGTGCGATAATTTAACCATTACAACGTTTGATATACCACGGTGTGATAATTTGATATACGACAGTGCGATAATTTAACCATTACAACGTTTGATATACCACGGTGTGATAATTTGATATACGACAGTGCGATAATTTAACCATTACAACGTTTGATATACCACGGTGTGATAATTTGATATACGACAGTGCGATAATTTAACCATTAGAACCTCTGATATACCACGGTGTGATAATTTGATATACGACAGTGCGATAATTTAACCATTACAACCTCTGATATACCACGGTGTGATAATCTGAACGTCCCATCGTGATGTAATTGTTATCAAACTAGGCTCGCAAATCCATACGAAGTCACCCTGGCGCAACACCGTAAACGTATAAGTAAACTTATAATCAACTTTCAAACTACTTATACAAAATTAAAAAAACACCCTCCGGGCGATGTAAAAATAGATTTTGGAAACATATTGCCTGAGGGGTGGGAGTAAAAAATTCAATGTCAACGAGTTTGTACCCTAAGTAAAATCACCAAATTAAAGGATTAAAAAATAAAACAATTTGAAATGTAAACTTTAAATATGTATTAAAATAAAACAAACTATATATATATATATAATACCAGTCATGTATTTATTAAAACTTGTTTTAAAAAAACAATGAGGACTGTCTAATGTTGCATGTTCAAATTTTGAGTGTATTTATTCTATGTTATGATGATTTTGGGTAATGTGACGTAGCAGTGACGTAGTTTTTGTTACAGACAAAAACCGGAAGCGAATCTCCATTATTAATAGAAATGATATGCCCAAAAAACAAAAACAAAAAAAAAAGCAAAAGCAAATGTTTCAATAAAATGTTGGGTATAATAAAATGTTATAAGCAATTAAATTCGGATGAAGAAGACAAGAACAACAATTGAAGATAAAAGAACATATATTCAAAAAGGTACACAAATTTACAAACTTAATGGCGCTTGCTGCTAGACTTATCAGCTGAGGGTTGAAGGTAAAGGGGGACTGGAAAACACGACTTGCTGGTTGACTGCCCAACACTATAAGTGACTTTCGTCATAGAATTCAATTTAGGCGCCAATATTGTATATTAACGATTCACCCTATAATATGAGAGGAAGTTATATTAGCGTTGGAAGGCTTAAAGTAACCTCCCAACGTGGTTATAAGTGTATACATAAAACAAATGTGTAAAACGAGAACACATTTATTCTTTAAGTGACGGAGATACATAGATGACAAAGATATACTCAACAGATACATAAACGTATTATGAGGAAATAGGCATACGACTTACATCGTAGGGAATGTCACTTACTGGTAGCTGATTTGGGGGCAAAGCCCCCCACACACACACACACACCTAAGGCCTAGAGGCGGCAGGCGCCTAGACCATGTTTACTCGTTGCCGGCCTAAGTGGAAAAGACAGGAATTCAGATTTCCCGGCTTGTGGCCAAATACCAACGCCACCTATCGGCGAACGAACCGCAGCAAGGGATTTAAGAAATAATATTACCTTAAACAGTTACCTCCCTTTGACCATTGCCAAACACAGAGACAATGGGTCCTTTAGCCTTCACCTGATAAGAAACCTCGTGCGATTGGCTAAGGGCCTTTATCAACGACCAATCAGAGCACACGTTACTAGGCTTAGTTTGGCTGCTAATTTCCAGGCTTGATACCATCAATCTTTCTCTTTCGCTGCGACCGCCGTCGAAGAACGACATGCTTTTTTTAAGCCAGCTTACGGAAGGGCCGGTGACGCGTAACGTCAAACAAACAAAGCTAGCAAGACATTCCTACCAGAAACCGTTAAGTTCCGCAAAGCATTATTTTGCAACCAAACCCCGTACAACCTTACACACTACACTATTCAATTGTACAATTATAACACATTTGTAAACCTCACACACATTTTGTATCTCACAAGTTACATATTGTATATTGTATGTTGTATATGCAAGTTGTTTGATAAATGCATTTCGTTTTTTATAAAGCCTTGAATTGTTGGGATACTACGCATTGCATCAAGTGCAGAATGCATTTGGAGACTTGTAAGTGTGTATATATATATATATATATATATATATATATATATATATATATATATAAGATTACAACTCTGTAACAGTCTGTACGACATTCTACACACCAAGCGACCCTTTGCCGGGATTACACTTGTCTATTTCATTTTCTATAAGAAAAAGTATCGAATTTTATGCGATACATGCGTTGTAAGTGCCTTCAAGTAAAAATTTAATATATATATATATATATATATATATATATATATATATATATATATATATATAGGTGTAATAATTAGTTATGTGAAATATAGTATGTAAGATTATGGACACATGAGTGTCTGTGTGTTTGGAGGGGGGATAGTGAATCATGTGTGTATACATGAGTGAATATGACTAAGGAACGAATAATTGAATAAAAAAGGAGTGATAGGAAGATATTTGATATCCAACCGAGACAAATGTCTCAAAACCAAGAGACAAATGTTTATTTTGGGCCTAATTATTCATTGTGTTAATTGATTACGGGACATTTATTTATCTTTTGTGTCAGTATCATTATTGTTCTAGTCTTAGTATTTCAAACCAAAAAACATCTGGAGATTGTGTGTCCAAGTAGGTTAGTCAGAAAGGAGATGGTGGGGGTGGAATTTTATATATATACAGTCCTAGCTAAAAAGAGTTAGTTTTTTCTGGACCCTGGAGTAGAGTTGAGTTTTGGACGACAAAGAAGGAAGATCAGTTTAGCTGTCCACCAGAAACCAGTGTTAGCAGAGGTCCCCAAAGGAACAGGGGGTGTCCCCCCCCCCTCTCCCGTCAAGACATGGGAGACGAATTAGAAGCTGATGGGAGTGACTGATGTAGATGAATGCGAACCATATACCTCTCTGCCATTTTGATTGAGGTTCACCTGAAATTGTCTTGTCTTGTCTTTCTTCTCTTTTGATAATTGATTGTAAACCCCCTGGATGAGCCCTGAGGCAGTATTACGTACACAACTGGAGGTCCTAAGTAAGGGTCAAGTAAACAGACGATCACGAGACGATTATGGCCAGTAAAGTTGGAAAAGCTAGAAGTTGCAGTAATGTTGGAAGGTACAAGTAAGATGTGCAGCAGGAAGGGCCTGCAGGTGCTCATCGCCCCACAAGGGGGGTGTTACATTGCGTTCGTTACCTGTTGACTTTATCCTTATCCTGTCTTCATAATGAATACATTTTCCTAAAGGGAAGATAACCCATTTTTGATGTTCACCCAGGCTTACCGTTTTACTGATCCAACAGCCCTCTGGTACCAGGGGCAGATAAATTTTTTTTTATGTTTCCGATACGTTTTCTGATGAGAGCAAAAGCTCCACAATCTATCTGTTAATGTTTAACAGTACAGGGTATTACACACTGAGGTTGTTGTTCTTGTTTGGGTATAAAGGGGTGCGTAAGGGGTGTCCAATATGTTATCGGAATATAATTATTGTTCCATTCTGGACTTTCTCAAAGTTGGTCTCCAGCCTCCCAAAATGGGTTTGATTAAAAAGAGTTTATTGTGGATGTTGTTATTCCATCATCGTTGCGATTTTGTATGAAGGAATCTATTAATTTCAGGTTTCAAGTCAGTATATAGAATCTTGAATTTGTCGGGGGCCAAATCTAAAGCCGGTTTGGTTGTTGAGTCAGCTCTTTCATTTCCGCTCGCCCCGATGTTGCTTGGAATCCAGCATATGAGAATCTCGTTAGTGTTGAACATGGAGTCCAATAGGTACCGCCAAAATACGTCACATGATCAGTTTAGGCCATATTGAAAGAAGAAACGTAAATATTTTTTAACTTTAAAAAAAATCTCGCAAAGAAGAAATAACGAACATAAAGAGTTGTTACAATGAAAAACAGTTAATTCAAAGATCAAATTATCTGACTGGGGAAAAATTGCTCACTGTTATCTTGAAAAATAAGTAAAACAGTCCGTTTTTTACAACAGGGTTAGTTTTTTTTTATTGATATCTTTTAGCAGAATTCTGTATTCATGGTTCTTTTACTAAAACTTTCTCGCATAGAAAATTATAAAAATGTTCTGATATAATTATTCAGACTCTTATCTTTATAGAAAAAAAGTAAAAATCGTTTTTTGTCAGTTCATTTTTTCCTATTTTATAAAATAAAATGGTGGGGGGATAGACCTATTAAAAAATATTCCCCTATTATATATTAGGAAAAGAATATTTCGGACATATCCTCGTCAAAAGGCAAGCAGTTATAGGTATTTCGTGAAAATTGGACCATTAATTTATTTTTGCATAGAATTTTTTAAAAAAGCCTCAAGTCATAACTTGTTTTTGACTACGTTAAATTTCAATTGATCTAACGGCGCAAAAATGTAAACATTGTTTTTCGTTCATAATTGTCATTATTTCCGTAAGTTGAATTTTTTTTTTAATCCTCAGGAGTCTTTTTTCTTTTTCTTTTTTTATGTTTCTTCTTTCGAATGGACAAAAATTTTGAAGAGAATATTAACCTTTATACAAGTTTCATTGTGTTAAGTATAGGGGGTAAATTTCACAGGAAAAAATGGTGGTACTTAGAGTCCAATCTACTCGGGTGTTTTTTTTTTTTAATTTCTTAAAGATAGTAAGACAGACAGCGGGTCAGACAATATGAAGTTTGTGTAAGTTGTTTTAAATTAGGTATGTCCAAAAATATAAGGGAGATAACTAATTTTTTATGCTTCTATCTAAAAAAAAAAAGAAAAAAAAGTGGTATACTGTGAATTTAGGGGCGTAAATTTTTAGCATAGTCTATCGGACAGATGTTAGTGGATTATAAACTTGGGTAATTTATGAGGAAGTGCGTCCCGGTCTCCTGCCTCATAAATTGCTACCCGGGGACTATTAAACTAACGACCCAGCTCAGTCTATTCAAAACTATCCATCTTCATATCTATCTATCTATCTATCTATCTATCTATCTATCTCAATTTGTTCATATTTATCTATATTACTTTAAATAATAAGATTTTTTAATTCATGTTTGTTTAATGTCTTGTTTTTAGTTTAAATAAACAAGAATTACGACAAAAAAAAGATGCAACCCCCCCCCCCCAAATACATTTACTTGTCGAAAATATCTATCTCCATTTGTTCATATCTATCTATATTATTTTGTTTGTTTATCTATCTATCTCAGTCTATTCAAAACTATATATCCATCTTCATATCTAAACAAGAATTACGACAAATTACGATAAATAAACAAGAATTACGACGAGCTGGGGTTGTTATTTTGATAGTCACTGGGTAGCAATTTTTGAGGCAGGAGACCGGGACGCACTTCCTCATAAAATACCTAAACTTGTCAAGTCCCATACTGAAATAAAGTGAGAATTGCAATTCGCTGGTCATTTTGCCGAGTATTCAACGATATTGTATGTATGTAGATCCGGCCCAGCCGGGGGTCTAGTGGCATCGGCCCTGGGCCTTACAAACTAACATCGTTGATCCATCACCCCCAGGCAACACCTGCCCCCTTGATTTAAAGGGACAGGGCTGGGTTTATTGCCCAGTGCCTGAGGCGCCCCCTTGAGGGGAATGTCGACGGGATCAATGTATTTTTGCACCCGCCACCCACGAGCTTCGGTTCATGGGTGGCCCCACATTAATAGGGCCTTGTGCCTAACCCGTGCACGTGGGATATTTAACGATATTTCTATTTCAGAGTAATGATAAAAAGAAAACTTAAAACAGTCCACTTTTGCAGTTCTGAAGTAAAAAAAAAAAGAAAAAAAAAAAAAAGGTGTATAACTGAATCACTACGCAACAACTTTACATCCATGCAACATCAATCAATGCTGTCGTTTAATAAAAAACAAACAAAACTTATAAATGAATTAACGTATTAAGTTAGGTTTTCCTCAGAGTTTCATTAATCCCAGTTGAGAAATTAAAGCTATATACTTTGGACTTCATTTCATATTCCACTAACATCTGTCCGGTAGACTATGGTAAAAATTTACGTTCCTGAATTCACAGTCTACCAAAAAAGCCTACGCTGGGACGAAATCTGGGAAGGACTACATATGCAAACTTTCATCTTAATGTACTTGATTTCTGTGTATGGTATTGAAATTTTATATTATTATCTTCGGTCTACACCGGGACTTATGCTCCTAGGGGACTGTCACCGACACAGCAGCATCATCATCATCATCAGCAGCAGCAGCAACAGCAGCAGCAGCCATCTCTATCATCATGGTCACGTGGCGATCCTTATAAAAAGCCATGTCATTAGTAATTCATCTTCTTTTAGTTGTAACCCTTCTGAGGGCTCACTGCTGGGTTCGGCCCACCACGTGTCTCTCTTTTTTGGTTGTACCCTTCTGACTGCTACTACAGGTAAGGGGCTTTGCTTGCTCTCTCTCTCTCTCTCTCTCTCTCTCTCTCTCTCTCTCTCTCTCTCTCTCTCTCTCTCTCTACTACGAACTGGACTTGCAGATAGAATAATACCCAAGACGGACTTCATCTATATCCTGCTTCTGGACTTTGAGAGATTGCTATCTTTTGACCCATGAAGGCTGATAGCAAATTACCTTTTATCACCAGGATAACAACTAAGGGAGCCGACGAGATAATTGCAGCATCGGACAAGCTTCACACTTTGTTACCAATGCAGTCGATAGGCTGCTAGCAGAAATAAACTTTTGCAACCCTAAACAACCCTAAACAAACTCACAATCAACTAATAGAACGGTGCTGTAACCAAAACTCAGCTAAACTAATGACTTCGGCTAAGACCTAAAGGAGCTGAGAACTAAAATAATAACATACGGCAATACCTCACGAGCAGGTGCTGCTACCTTTAAAAGAACTGTTATTAAACCTCGGGTTGCTTGTCCGAACTAAACTAAGACCTACTTCTCTTTGCGTACCCTTTTTTATGTGCATATATGTATTAAAACCTGTTGCATTTTATTTCGTTGTTAACTCGTTCCTTGACGTCATAATTCCGCCATTTCTCTTTTTCTTACCCTCCCCCCTTAAACATCTTAATTTTATAATACAGGGTTGTTCTTTATTCTATGTATTAATGATTTTGACTATAAACCAAATACTCCTTTATAAATTTACGCAAACCATGAGGGTATTGTTACGTAAGCAGTGACGTAGTTTCAGTTACAGGCGGGTAGACACTGAATCTCAATTATAATAAGATTTACACGTCTTTTTTCGAAGTTGAAATATTTTTGACAAGACCCAACACGTTTTCTGCTTACGTCACTGAGAGAGAGAAAGATATATATATATATATATATGTATATATATATATATATATATATATAGAGAGAGAGAGAGAGAGAGTATAAATATTCACTTGAATAATTTATATTCAAATATTAAAGTCCACGACAACGTATTCCATATTTTATTAAGATAATAGATCTGTTAAGCGCGTTGGGGTTGAGAATAGGGTTAAATCGAACTTAACGGACCTAAATTCCATCATCGTACAAAAGAGAAAAAAATAACAAAACTCAGGGAATTAATTTGATGAAATTCTCAGTGTTAATATATTAGGTACTGGCAAAATGAGCCTAAAATGCGTTTTTGACAAAATGACTTTAGCCCCCCCCCCCCGAAAATAATTTACCAAAAATCAAGGAATTATCGGATTTTAATGAAATTTTCAGTGTTTATTTATCAATGAATGATCTTTA
>CM042177.1:38474225-38506725 GCA_023376005.1 Doryteuthis pealeii | reverse complement strand
CTCGAATTTGGTTATTGATTTTTACTAATTAAATATAATCAATTAATTAAGTCGAAATCACCCAATTGCGAAAAAGACTGCGAAATTTATTCGCAAAAAATATACATTTCTGCTGTAAATCGCTATAAATCGCTGTAATAAAAAGTCAGTCAGCGGACAATATTTTATTATCAGCAGGTTCTGGTATATGGACAGTTCCGCAATTGGGTGATTTCGGCTTATTAATTGATATATATCAGCAAAACCAAAACGAAAAATCTAGGAAAAATCTAGGAAAGTCCGGTTGGTGTAGGGGTTACGGTCCTCGCCTGTCAGCTTGACAGTCAAGGTTCGAATCACACACAAGGTGGTCTCTTATCTATAGCTCTGCTGATGAGGCCTAATAGGCCGAAATATACATACAGAGATTGATTTTTCTCGATTTGTTTCGCCTTACATTTGAACAGGTATGCCCGCCTAATTAATTAATTATTAATTAATTAACTTTCAAAATTATGTACGACTTCAATTAAGCACATATTTCCCAATTATATATATATTCTTTGTGTGCGGAACATTTCTACATTTTTTCTATTATTATTTCATTTCATTTTGTTATTTAAAATAATAATAGATAGAATAATGTACACATGGATAAACTCCTGACCGAAACACGTGTAAGTTAAATTAATTAAAATAATCCTATTTTATCCATTCTATACTTTCTTCCCCTTATTTCTCTTTTCAACATACCGCCGGATTCATTTCCATTTTCATTTTATATATATATATATGAAAGGTAAAATGGATATTGAATCCGACAATATGTGTAGAAAGTTTTGTAGAAAAACAAGATGTTAAAAGTTTTGCTGACAGAAATCTGTTTCGACCATCTGAGGTCTTTATCAAAGCAACATTGTTAAGCGGAAAAAACGAAATAAATATTATCATTAATCACGAGGCACAGAACCGCTCTCGATCAGTACTGGAATTTTCAAAAAAAATTTTTTTTTAAATGCGTATTTATTGTTAAAAAAAAAATAAATTTTATTTTAAAAAATTATAAGCATTTTTATCATTAAAAAAACTCAAAAGAGTTTGCAGTAAAAGTGTATATGAATGTCAAAATGTTCAGGAAAATGTTCCGGTTACAAATGAAAGTTTAAAAAATATAACACAGTCCAACAACAGGAATCTGCAATGATGATAAACTCGCAGAGTCGGATCCTTATTACATACGAAATTTGAACCTCCAACTTTTAACATCTTGTTTTTTCTACAAAACTTTCTACACACACACACACACACACAACACACACATATATATATATATATATATATATATATATATATATATATATATATATATACTAGCAAATATATGCACCCTCCGGGTGCAAGTATTTTAGTTAAATTTTATAAAAATATCATATTAAATTAGAAAGCTAATGAAACTGAATAAGAATGTAGATAAAAAGATTTGGAACAGAGGGGGTATGATTGAAAAATAGAACAACTTTGAAACTAACTATCCATCATTTTCCGTTACTCCCGTCTTTCATTGGTAAATTTTCCTAATTAAACTGTTTAGTTAAAATAGGAAGTAAAGAATAATATTACAGTTATTTCTTCTTGTTAATGGATTTCTTTTAAGATTTATTGAAGAGATTTTTGCTCATATTCAATAAGATAAAACCAAACAAATAGAATCAATAATACTAAGCATATATTTATTAAAATCACATTTTTAAGATCAATATGCAAATTAGCCTTCCCATTCACACTGTAAACCTCTATTTTGTTGTATATATAAATACAATTGCATGTATTAGTATGTAGATATGGTCAACAGTATTAATAATGTAAAACAATTTTATTAATAATTGAGGTTTAAATAAAAATAAATCATGGAGAATGTGATGTAAAAACGAAAGGAATTGTGACTTGTATAGTAATATAGTTTCGGTTACAGACAGAAAAACCCACAATATCCATTATAATAAGATATCAACTCGCTGAGGATCTCTCTTTTTTTTTTTTAAAAGAGAGAGATAGAATACAAAGAGGCAAAATGGAAAAATTACACAGACCATTTGGAAACTTTGTTAATTTGATTCCCCTCACCACCAATTAAAAAAAAAGTATTTTTCTCACTATAACTTTCTCTACTTCAGTTTTCTCCTTTCTCTGCATAAATTATCTTTTATATAGATATATTTACCAACCCCTCTGCACAAGTAGAATGTCCCACAAGGTCAATTTCTTAAGCAGAGTTCAACAGGTTTGAATTCAGAGTTTTCCTTCTCCTCGATTAGTTGCCTAACAAGGTTTAAGAGCCCAATCTGCCCTACTATTTACCTAAAACTGGAAGGGGACAAGTTGGTAATTTATGCAGAAGTGCGTCCCGGTCTCCTGCCTCAAAAATTGCTACCCGGTGACTATTAAAATAACGACCCAGCTCAGTCTATTCAAAACTATCCATCTTCATATCTATCTATCTATCTATCTATCTATCTCAATTTGTTCATATTTATCTATATTACTTTAAATACTAAGATTTTTTTTATTCATGTTTGTTTAATGTCTTGTTTTTAGTTTAAATAAACAAGAATTACGACAAAGAAAGAAGCGACCCCCCCCCCCAAATACATTTACTTGTTGAAAATATCTATCTCCATTTGTTCATATCTATCTATATTATTTTGTTTGTTTATCTATCTATCTATCTCAGTCTATTCCAAACTATATATCCATCTTCATATTTAAACAAGAATTACGACAAATTACGATAAATAAACAAGAATTACGACGAGCTGGGGTTGTTATTCTGATAGTCACCGGGTAGCAATTTTTGAGGCAGGAGACCGGGACGCACTTCCTCATAAATTACCGACAAGTTGGATGCATACATTTCCCAAGGGTATTAGCACTATGTGGAATACAAACAGCCTCATCCAGGATTTGAACAGTCCATGTCATGCAGCATCCCAGTTTGACCCTTACTTAGGCTTGACGGGCGGTCGGAGAGGCCTCCAATGTTCAATTCCTCCCCTACTTAGGCTTGACCGGCGGTCGGAGAGGCCCCTTGACGGGCGACTCTCCGACCAAATGTGATCAACTTGTTTACACTTGTAGGGAATTATCTTCCCTTTGCCTGGAAGAGTTATCTTCCCGCTGTGTTGCCGTTTGTTCCCACTAGGGGACCTCTGGTATATAAGCGGCTGATTCAAATGCTTCTGTATCTCTTTCCTTACTGCCTCTGAACGAGCATATGGGTTAGACTTATGTCTACCCCCTTCTCGGTGGGATTTTGGCCCCCCTTACATTACTGTAAGTCTTTTATACAGCATGGACTATCCTTTAGTTCCGTGCCTGTAACATTTATATTTTATGTACAATTGGGTATCTCGTTTATACCTAAATATTGTATCTTGTATTTACCATTCATGAATGTGTCCTTATATCTTATTGTATCTTTTATCTCTACTCTTGTATATGTATTTACATGTTCTATTCTCCTGTACATTATGTATCTTATCGTTTCCATGTGCTGTTATATATATTGAATGTTTTGTCTCACAACGTGTTGGAGCTGTTGTAGGAGTTATTTTCGTATTTACCTGGGGAGTTGTCTGCCCGTTTAGTATCGCTGGTTCCCGCTAGGAGCCTCGTGTATTTAAGCGGCTGATTTGAACTTCTCTTCCTCTTTGCCTGCTGCTCGACCTACGAGACACAATGAGGTAGTCTTATGACTACCCCTTTCTTGTTGGGGCTGTGCCCCCCCCCTTACATTTGTGAGAAGACCTGTTCTGCACTCTGCTCTTTCGATGTACTTGTCTAGATCCCAACGTTGTGAATTATGTACTGGCCGGATTTAAAGCACGAGTCGGAAAACAGGCTCACAAGGATTAAAAACAAAACAACAACAAGTGTAAACAAGACACGGATGGAAGAAGAGTGTGTGTGATGCTTTCGCTGTCTATCCAACTGGCTATTACTGCTATCCCTACTGGCGAACTTAACCCTTTGATCCCCGGGTTCTAACTACTTTAGTGCTCGAGTTTAGTTGTATTTATGTCAAATTCCACTTTCCCCAACCATCTTCTCCGGACCGCACAAAGGGCCAGCACTTAAATAAATCGCAGACTTCAAGTCGTCATTAACCCTTAAAATTAAAGTACTTAAATATTTTTCAGACACTACGGCTTCAATACGTTGACCATTATTTTTTTTCAAAAGAGATTTTCTCCTAAAAATCCTTTTTGCATTTAATACCTGGGTGCCTAAGATATTAACATCAAGTGGTCCCATTTCATGGTGGGCATACAGGTCTCTTTAAACTTTACGACCTAATCTTTGGATTCGTAAAAAGGTCAACCACCCACCCCTTTTACTTATGCCTGGCTTTAACCTATTCTCTTTCTTATTCATTTATTTATTTATTTATTCTGACCATGTTCGTCTTCAACCATAGTGTCACACATTACTGTAAGTGATTTTTACAGCATGGACTATTCTTAGTCTCATGTCTGTTGCTTTTAGGTTTATCCTTTTTACATGTAACTTTATATTACTTATGTATGTATGTTTATGTACACTTCTATGTATTATGTACCTTGTTTATTCTTGTGCTGTTATATAAAATGTTTTGTCCCTCAACCTGTGTCGGAGTTTGTTTACGTTCCAACGAGTTATGACTTTGTCATAACCTTTGAATCTTACAGTATATTTACTCGACAATGAGAAGAACTGATACCGAAACCTTTCAGGATTCCCAGAAAAATGTATATAAAGCCCCATGAATTTTCTATCTACCATTTTCAATAAAGTTAGTGGTCTGATGATACTCATAGGTATACACAGATACCTGTGGGTAGAAATAGATCTATAACTGCAAAATGGCTGAACTTTACACACTGAAAAATCCCTACCTGAACCCCCTCGTTTTGTTAGTGGACCAAACCCGAAACTGATACTCGATCCTTTTGCAATAGAGAACCAGTTGAATGGAATAATCCAGCAATATTCGCCAATTTATTCTCTGACACCGAGTGCAATTGGTAGCCAACATTTTTTAAAGTATCGAGGCCGAAGCTATGTTTACAGAAATAAAAATGAACAATTATACCTCACTGACCTGTCGGTGGGGCTGTTGCGTAGCCCTTCTTCACCGGCACTAAATCGAATATGTTATATGCTGGCATCAAATTCTATATATGTTATATAGCGCCTTCTTCGCTACTCTGAATCGTATACGTTGCTGGTATACTGCGGGTATCGTCCCTAACCCTTGGACGATATATGTAGTGGTCGATTAATGAAATTACAAGGCATGCTGTATGTAGTAGGAGATTGACTTTTATTTCTTTTCATTCCCTCGTGGTGCGTGTGAGTGGCGAGCGTTGACAATGGGAACTACTGCTACTGGCTGGCGATCGGGAGGTGAAAGGTGGTGGGCGCGCCTCACTGCCCGCTGGCAGGGATTGACCGCAAGCGTCGGTCACTCCGTTCGCCGTCTTCTCCTGGCTGGCTTCTGTTCACTACTGACTGTCCTTTTATATATCTCAAACACCTACGCGTTTTCTTTGTTCGCTCCCACCAGGAAAAGTCCTTTGTCACCTTTGTCGTCCCCCCTCTGTTTAATTCAACCGGAAATTTCTATTTCCGTTTGTACAATATACAACAGGGCTTAGAATACGGTAATTATATCTCCTGAATATATGTACATCCCTTATACCAAAAAAATGGATGTGACCTAAGTATTACACTAAACTGCTATTGGAAATTGGGTTATCTGCCCACGCCCGGAAGTCCGGAGAATAGGGGGCAGACACTGAACCCTGATTCAGCAGAACAGAACAGGCTCGACAGGCAAAGGGAACAGATATGACAGGCACAGGGGAAGAACAGAGTCCGCACCCGTGAGAGAAACACGTCAACTCCGACAGGCAGACATAGCAGAAACGACCTTACCGGACAACACCGAGACAGATACAACAAGATAAGTGTCCTTGTACTTTTGCATTACCTGTATATATCCCGCCTAGAGAAATTCTCTGGCAACCTCTTACAGACATTTACGCAATTGTATACTCACACATTTAATACCAAAACCAATAAACTGTTAACCCAATTATAAACTCTATAATTGCCTTGTCTCCTTTCCTTTACGACAGAGATACTATTTCATAAATATTGTACACCTAGATGAATGCCTGATTGGGTGTGATGTCCACTAATAAATGTCATTCACATATAACCCATTCAAATAATATGGATCATTTAAATGAACGAATGATCTTGCTATGACTGAAAAGATCTGGATCTTTTCAGAATCATTAACGATGCATATAATCATAATTTCATGAAAAAAAAAAACATTTAAAAAATATATTTTAAACGAACCGTTTTATAAAAATATTGAATTCTAAAATATCCCTTTTTATAATGGGTTATGAGATGTCTTTAGAAAAAAAAAGAATATTTCATATGAATGAATATATAGATTGAAAAAAGAAAGAAAAATAATGAAAAAGTAAAATTAGAATACAATGCCTGAAATTTGAATTCTTATCCATAGAAACAGATTTTTAATGAATAAAATTAAAATTGAATTATTATTTATGGAATATTTTTTATTATATATATTTACGTGGGGATTTTATGGGGCACCCAATGATGATCTAACTTGTGATAAGTAATAATGGATCTGCGAGACTAACTTTTAAAAAATCCCCCTCTACCTAATAGAGAGAGAGAGAGAGAGTGAGAGAGAGAGAGAGAGAAGGGTTATAATCTTATCTTATTATAATGGAGATTGTGTGTTTTTCTGTCTGTAACCGAAACTATATTACTAATCGAGTCACAATTAACATAGTTATTTACATTACATTCTCCATGATTTTATTTATATTTAAACCTCAATTATTAATAAAATTGCTTCACCTTTTTATTAGTGTTGTCCATATCTATGTACAAATAACATGCAATTGTATTTATATATACAAAAAATAGCGGTTTGCAGTGTGAATGGGAAGGCTAATTTGCATATTGATATTAAATATGTGATTTTAATAAATATATGCTTAGTATTATTGGTTTCTAACTGTTTGGTTTTATTTTAATGAATATAAGTAAAAATATCTTCAATAAAACTTAAATGAAATCCATTAACAAGAAAGAATAACTGTAATTTTATTCTTTACTTCCTCTTTTAGCTAAATACTTAAATTAGAAAAAAATAACAATGAAAGACGAGAGTGATGGAAGAGCAATTTTCAGTTGTTCTATTTTTCGATTATACCCCCCCCTTCTGTTTCAAATATTTTTATCTGCATTTTTATTTAGTTTCATTAGACTTTCTAATTTAATACAATATTTTATTACATTAAAACTTAAGTAATAGCACCCGGAGGGTGCATATATTTGCTAGTAATAATAATAATAATAATAATAATAATAATAAATGATGTAATAATTAAATTATCATATTGTTGTATATTCACAGGTCCTGCTAGTTAACTATATTCTGTAACGCAATGTTTAGCACACCAGTTAACCAGTGTGACAGTTTTTTTCATCTGTGCGATTTCAAATTGAGTTCTTGGTTCGAAAATCGCAAAGGTGAGAAACTGTCAGTAACCAGGTAGTGATGACTTCATTTCGCTCCTACCATATATATATATATATATATATATATATATATATATCTTATTATAATGGAGATTGTGTGTTTTTCTGTCTGTAACTGAAACTATATTCCTACTCAAGTCACAATTCTCTTAGTTATTGACATCACATTCACCATGATTTTATTTTTATCTAAATCTCAATTATTAATAAAATTGTATTACATTATTAATACTGTTAACTATGTCTACATACTGACAACATGCAATTATATTTATATATACAACAAAATAGCGGTTTACAGTGTGAACGGGAAGGCTAATTTGCATATTGATATTAAAAAATCGAATTTAATAAATATGTGCTTAGTATTATTGATTTCTAACTGTTTGGTTTTATTTTAATGAATATAAGCAAAAATCTCTTCAATGAATCTTAAATGAAATCCATTAACAAGATAAAATAACTGTCATTTTATTCTTTACTTCCTCTTATAACTAAATACTTAAATTAGAAAAAATAACTATGAAAGACGAGAGTGATGGAAGAGTAAGTTTCAGTTGTTCCATTTTTTATTATACTCACTCTGTTTCAAATCTTTTATTATACTCCCTCTGTTTCAAATCTTTTTATCTGTATTCTTATTTAGTTTCATTAGCCTTTCTAATTTAATACAATATTTTATTACATTAAAACTTAAATACTTGCACCCGGAGGGTGCATATATTTGCTAGTATATATATATATATATATATATATATATATATATATATATATATATATGAGGTAAAGGATCTTCAAGTCAGTTGCAGTATTTCCACCTATTTGGTGTAAGTGTTATTATAGAATTCAATATTCCATTCACTTTTCGGTATTTTGTAAAAAATTTAATCTTGAAACCGAAAGCATTTAAAAATCAACCCACTCTCATCAATGAGACTAAGGAAAAATGTCAGCAATATTCTGTTATTGCATCTAATTGCAACACTAATTCTGGGTAGGGGGAGATAACCCATTATTGCCATTTACTCGGTTTCACTTTTAACCGGAGTGATAATATCCGTTATTCTCATGTCATGCGTAGGTCAAATGATTGGTTCGAAGCCAACATCGTCTCCAATGGTTGGGGGTCATGTACATCGGATGGATGATGGACGAATCCCGAAAGACATTCTTTATACAGAGCTTACGTCTGGTAAAAGACAGATTGGTCGCCCCCCTGCTGCGGTTCGATGATGTCTGCAAAAATGATCTCAGGTGCTTTGGCATTGTCCCTTCCAGCTGGGAAAATTTGGCTCAAGACCGTCCTCGGTGGCGGCAGAATCTCCATAGAGGATTGTACATGTCAGAAGTCACCCTGATACAACATCGTGAAGCTAAGAGATCCATAAGAAAGCAACGGCAACAAAGCATCGGAACATCAACATCTACAGGGACAACCTACAAATGCAAAGTCTGTGGGCGAGAATGTTTCACAAACATCGGACTTCATAGTCACAGGAGGCGCTGCAACTTCAGGGGCACACACAAACTTTTATCATAGTCTTTCGAGACTGAATTGCCAATGAATGAATGATGATGATGATTTGGTTTGGTTTGTTTTGTTTTACGGCATATCAACCTCAGTGGGTCATTTAATGCCAATAAAGTTTTGAAATAAATCAATTCTTAATGGATAATACAATTTTTTTATAAATACATTTTTCTATTTAACCCATAGATCGGACCCTAACAGGTACTACCACTCCGTGTCAAAGTGGAC
The DNA here is from genome assembly GCA_023376005.1 of Doryteuthis pealeii. NCBI lineage: Eukaryota > Metazoa > Mollusca > Cephalopoda > Myopsida > Loliginidae > Doryteuthis > Doryteuthis pealeii. The sequence goes on along the minus strand of CM042177.1, from coordinate 38,497,355 downwards.
CAGGGAGCAATGGTGATGAAGGGGTGCTCCACATTCCCCAAACCTCCAAAACGTCATTCCCAAGACATGTAGACCCGCAGCCACCGCCTTCTAGCACCCATATGATAAAAAGGGTTTGGGGCTTGCCATAAGGGCAATAGGGTTGGGGCAATCATATAGGTGCTAGGGCTTGACGTGACCAGCCGAGTGATCGGAGGGGCCTCTCCGACCGCCCGTCTAGCCCAAGATAGGGCCAAAGTGGAGTATTGCATGTCATGAACTGCTCATCCACCTGGGCTCTATCCTTAAGCATCACGGGTCGCCACCCACGGCCAACAGGTGGCCCCATTGGGGGAGTCTTACCTCTCTGCAGATGTGCAGTCGGTGCATTCTAACGCCCCAGCCAACAGGGCGGTGATGATGATGAATATCCGTTAGCACCTCATCTATTGGCTATATAGATATGCTTGCAAATAATTCGTATTCGGTAGACCGTGTAAAGTAAAAAATATCTTAAGAAACAACTTCCAAAAATGTACATATAATGCTAGTGTAAGATTCAAAGTGACAATTTGAAGAACATACAGCTCCGATAAGGGTTGAGGGACAATACATTTAATAGATAACAGCAGATGAATACAAAGGATACATAATAGAAGAGTACATGGATACATAAGATACAAATACAAGAGGTAGATAAACCTACATATATATATTTACCAACCCCTCCGCACAATTCAGAGTTTTCCTTCTCCTGGACTGGTTTCCTAATTAAGGTTAAAGAGCCCAGTCTGCCCTACTATTTACCCATAGCTGGAGGGAGAATTGGATTCATACCTTTCCCAAGGGTATTAGCGCTATGTGAAATGCCAACAGCTTCGTCTAGGAATTGAACTCGCGTTAACGAGTCCATTTCCTACGACTCTAACCATTAGACCACGCACCTACATATATAAAAGGACTGGAGCGTCCATAGATAGAAATGACTTACAAGGAGGGGGGCCGGAGCCCCACTGAGAAAGGGGTAGACCGTGTCTAACGCATGTGGTCTCGTAGCGAGGAAAGAGGTAGAAAAAGAGGAAGAGAAGTTTGAAATAGCCGCTTAAATACCAGAGGTCCCCTAGTGGGAACAAACGACAACCGGTGGGCATATAACTCCTCGGGCAAATGGGAAAATAACCCCTACACTAGAATGACTGCGATCCTATTTCTTCTGTTTTTCCTTTCTTCATTATAAACATGGCACATTTCTAAATACCAAATTCCATTCCTTATATATTGGATGAAGATATAAAGAAAGGTAATCTTAACATTAGCTACATAAATAAGAGTAAACTCCCCTTATTTGTTTCACTTTGAGGAAGCCGTTATGTTTTGGTCGGGCATTTTTATTTCACCGTAAATCTACAATGAAAATACGAATTTGTTCGAATCAATACAACTGTATATTTTGACATGAAAATATCATAAAATGTATTCTTAATTGTGCTTGCGCATTATTTGAAATGAACTTAATTGCTATTGATAACACATGTTATGATATTTTCGCGATAAAACATACAGTTGTATTGATTCGAACACATTCGTATTTTCAATGTAAATTTACGGTGAAATGAAAATGGCCGGCCAAAACATAACGGCTTCCTCAAAGTGAAACAAACAAGGGGAGATTATTCTCATTTATGTAGCTAATGTTCGGATTACCTAAAGAAATATATATCTAAATTAGTATTCATAGAATGCCTACTCAGACTCCAACTATTATCAAAACCTCCGACTCCGATTCTGAATCCGACTCCGACTCCGACCCCGACTCCGACCCCGACTCTTCAACCCTTATGTAGCCCAACTTAGAAAGAACGACATTATTCTTGGTAACTCTCAACGGTAGTTTTTACCTGGCATGCTCTTGGTTTGTTTTGTGTTGTTTTACGGCATATCAACCTCAGTGGGTCATTTAATGCCGATAAAGTTTTGAAATAAATTCATTCTTAATGGATACTCAATTTTAAAAAACAACACATTTTCCTATTTTACCCATAGAAGGGACTCTAACAGGTACTACCAATCTGGATCAGAGTGGACCTGGGAGTATTGGTGATGAAGGGGTACTCCACATACGCCATTATTATTGGTATCTCTCAACCGGAATTTTAATTTGCGCTATATAAACTTGGCATCGTTCTACCGTATAAAACCGCTCCTAAATGGAAAGTGTTGGTGGGTACGGCTCTCTCTCTCTCTCTATCGTCGGATTCAACCGGTTGATGTCATAAGATGGAGACGCCTGGGGGGGGGGGCACATGACAGACCAACGTCTGTTCTGTGGGATGAGAGAATGTTACTGGTTTTTTTTCTTTCTTAATGCTGAGATCTGGGCGTGGGAATTCATTTGAGACTTTCCTCACATCTCAACCGATGACAGATACTCTTTAAGTTAGCAGTTCCCAAACTTTTCTTGTTGGGATGGGGGGGGGTCAGGGGAGGGGGGGGTAGGCTGTGACATTTTAGAAGCATTGAAAGTGTTTTAGGGCATTTTGTGTATAGAATTTTAAAAATGTACTTAATATAAAAAAAAATTGGACCATATTACCTTTAGGCACCCCTTTTTGATCTCGATTAAGAAAGGACATGTTTTCCATTTACACCGTCAATATCCGGTTGTTTGTTAGGGGTTAGGGTTAGGGTTAGGGGATAGTTTTATAATTTAAAAAAAAATCTAAACATCGTCTGTTAAAACAACCGGATATTGACGGTGTAAATGAAAAACATGTCCTTTCTTGATCGTTACTCCACGCTCTACATGTCTCCAGAACAGGAGCCTCACCATAATGCAGTTTAGTTTCATATCCAGAACACTAGAAGGAACATTGCTCATCATTTACCCAACCCGTCCGCCATGGATCTGCGAGACTAGCTTGTTAACCATTACACTATGACAGGACACCCATTCTATCTAACCCGTTCACCACGGGTAGGATGTGACACAAGGTCGCAAGTATCCAACGGGATCGAACTCGCTACTCAGTAGTAATGGATCTGCGAGACTAGCTTGATAACCTTATACCCCGATGAGCCTGTTCAATATTTTAAATGGGTAAACTCCTTCGCAACAACAGGTACTGTAAGTAACTCGATGCTAGTGTCTTAAAAATCTAAGTAAAGTAAAAAGCTCCAGTGAGGATCGAACTCGCTATTCAGTAGTAATGGATCTGCAAGACTATCTTGCTAACCCTTACACCACGATGAGCCTGTTCAATATTTTAGATGTGTGAACTCCTACGCAACAGCAAGTACTGTAAGCAACCCGAGACTATGATGTGACACAAGGTCGCAAGTATGGGGCATCCGGCAAAGATTGAACTTGGCTATTCAGTAGTAATAAATCTGCGAGACTAGCTTGCTAACGATTACAATACGATGGGACTCCCTTTTACCCAACCTATTCGCCAGGGGTAGGAGGTGACACAAGGTCGCATGTATGGGACATCCAACGAGGATAGAACACGCTAATCAGTAGTAATAGATCTGCGAGACTAGCTTGCTAACCATTACACTATGGTAGGATATCCTTTCTACAGAACCCGTTCGCCACAGGTAGGATGTGATACAAAGTCGCATGTATGGAGCGTCCAGCAAGGATAGAACACACTATTCAGTAGTAATGGATCTGCGAGACTAGCTTGATAACCATTACACTATGAAAGGACATCCTTTCTACCAGGGCTCGACATTAACGCCGTCCCGTCGTCCTGGTGACAGTTTGCCGGGGACGGTAAAAAAAATGTTCCTATAAGTTAGTACTACATTCCAATAATGACCGTCCAGTGATTGCCCGAATGCTGACCTTAAAAATGAGGCTACGGCACCGCAGGTCTATTCTCAAAGCCATTTAATGAATAATGGTGGAGGGAGATAGTTTAAAAGGACCGAATTATGTACTACTAACCCTACTCAGGGTAACTTAAAGTAAAAAAGTATTTTTTTTAGCTTAACTCTTAATGTCCTATACCACCTCATTCCACCCGTCCAGAAGTCATTCATTTTCCTAATCTACCCCAAATGATAGCCTTTGTTTAAATGTAATATTAAATATATTTAGAAATCTTTAATTTAAGGAAAAAAAAGCAGGTAACTTTTAATGAAACAGCCATTTTTACCCATTTTCGATAAATGGTTATAGGAATTGGGCTCTGGACTTAGAAAAATCTTAACAGGATGTTAAGAGTTAAAACACACTAGGAAATGGATTTTTTGTCCAAATATCCAGAATTATCACTGCTTCAGCTTTTCTTAATGTTTTATTACATGTTATTATGCTACTGATGACTGACAAGTCTAGATGAGGCTAATGAATTAGATAAAAATATTTTGATTTCGCGATGGTCCAAACCCCATTTGGGACGGTTGATAATTTTTGTTCGGGATGGTCATGAAAAAAAGTTAATGTCAGGGCTTGCTTTCTACCCAACTTGCTCGCCACGGGTAGGATGTGTTACAAGGTCTCAAGTATGCGTCATCCAGTGAGTATAGAACACGCTAATCAGTAGTAATAGATCTGTGAGACTAGCTTGCTAACGATTAAAAAATCATTGTCCAATTGCATTTTTATAGTAAAAATCATTGTCCAATGCATTTTCATAGTAAAAATCATTTCCAATGCATTTTTTATAGTAAAAATCATTTCCCATTTCCATGCATTTTTATAGTAAAAATCATTTCAATGCATTTTTTATAGTAAAACTCATTGTCCAATGCATTTTTATAGTAAAAATCATTTCTAATGCATTTTCATAGTAAAAATCATTTCAATGCATTTTTATAGTAAAAACATTGTCCAATTCATTTTTATAGTAAAATCATTTCTAATGCATTTTCATAGTAAAAATCAGTTCCAATGCATTTTTATAGTAAAATCATTTCTAATGCATTTTAGTAAAATCATTTCCAATTCATTTTTATAGTAAAAATCATTTCTAATGCATTTTCATAAAAATCAGTAATGCATTTTTATAGTAAAAATCATTTCTAATGCTATTTAATAGTAAAAATCATTTCTAATGCATTTTCATAATAAAAATCATTGTCCAATGCATTTTTATAGTAAAGTAATTACCCGTAAAGTAATCTCAAGTATGCGTCATCCAGCGAGTATAGAACACGCTAATCAGTAGTAATAGATCTGTGAGACTAGCTTGCTAACGATTAAACCATGATGCCTAATTATATGCCCAATATTACAAAGGGTATCCCCTTTTTTTTTTTTTTTTTTTTTTTTTTTTTTTGGTGGGGTTGAGTCACAACATCTTTGGTGGCTCGTCAGGGAAATACCGTCTCGGGTCGAACCAGTAGTATTTACATGTTAAAATCACGGTAAACATCCCTGACAACTACGAGTAAATACACGTAGGGCATTCCCTTGGGGGCTCCAGGTATCTTGTTGGGTTCAATCATTCTCGACACTTCCTGGACCGGCGAACTACACCCAACTACCCTCGGTGCCCCTCAACTACGGTTTTGTCTAGAGAAGGAATTTAGTAGACTAACACCGTCCCACCCCAACACTAGCAGACTATTCCACTTCGGTAAATAAGGTGGAAGAGTTCTGTTGAAATGTTCTACATATCTTCTTACCCTTGCCCGTGAAACTGCCCCTCCCGTCTCGGGGAAACTGCCTGTCAACCACCCCCCACCCCCACCCCACACCGCTCCCAGTCTTACATCCTTTCTACACCGTAAATCACAGACTGGTGTTTGCTTCTCTCTTAAAAATGTTGCTCTAAGGTATTTCTTAACCTCGTCTGCTTTAAAGAGGCACGTTCGACACAAGGTCGGATTTTTTTGCTTTGTTTTTATTTTGAAATGGCAAAAATACTTCAGCTCCGTCGGCATTTCTTTTTGGTTGAGGTGAGTGCATTTAAGATTAAATATAATTACTTGGCCGCAATGAAAATTATTTACTGGTGTGTACTTTGGTTATTCAAACTAAGTCTATCTTTGACTAAAAAAAAATCAATTGCATTTTTATAGTAAAATCATTGTCCAATGCATTTTTATAGTAAAAATCATTTCCAATGCATTTTTATAGTAAAAATCATTTCCAATGCATTTTTATAGTAAAAATCATTTCCAATGCATTTTTATAGTAAAAATCATTTGCCAATGCATTTTTATAGTAAAAATCATTGTCCAATGCATTTTCATAGTAAAAATCATTGTCCAATTCATTTTTATAGCAAAAATCATTTCTAATGCATTTTCATAGTAAAAATCATTTCCAATGCATTTTTATAGTAAAAATTATTTCCAATGCATTTTTATAGTAAAAATCATTTGCCAATGCATTTTTATGGTAAAAATTATTTCTAATGCATTTTCATAGTAAAAATCATTTCCAATGCATTTTTATAGTAAAAATCATTTCCAATGCATTTTATAGTAAAAATCATTTCCAATGCATTTTTATAGTAAAAATCATTGTCCAATGCATTTTCATAGTAAAAATCATTTCCAATGCATTTTTATAGTAAAAATCATTTCCAATGCATTTTATAGTAAAAATCATTTCCAATGCATTTTATAGTAAAAAATCATTTCCAATGCATTTTCATAATAAAAATCATTGTCCAATGCATTTTTATAGTAAAGTAATTACCCGTAAAGTAATGTATAGTAAAGAAACATGGCCGATCGTTGAATTGTATCCATCTGGTACAATTAAGAAGACAAAAAATATCAATAACAATATCCGTCTACCAAAATATATAGACAAGAATGTTATTCGTTTGTTTGTTTGTTTTTTTATCAAGAAACGAACCTCGACATTTATTGAGTTGTTTACATTTCTTCTTTGCTGCTGCTGCTGCTCTGAATTCCCAAAAGATGTATCCAACATCCGCTTTTTCTTTTCTTTTCTTTTCTTTTTTATCTTCTGCAAATGAGGTCGTTGACTCGAGAAGTAATTGCGGGTACATTGTGAATTGAGGGGCGTAAATATTTTTTTTACCATAGTCTACCGGACAGCTGTTAGTGCAATATGAAATGAAATCCAGTGTATTAATTAATCTATGTTAATAATGTAATATCTGTAACCAAATCTACGTTACTGCCTACGTCACAATACCTAAAATCGTTAGTCTAAATCATTAATGGAGATTCGCTGTTTATCTGTCTGTAACCAAAACTACGTCACTGATTACGGCACAATACCTAAAATCGTTAATCGATTAATAATGAAGATTCACTGTTTATCTGTCTGTAACCAAAACTACGTCACTGATTACGTCACAATACCTAAAATCGTTAATCGATTAATAATGGAGATTCGCTGTTTATCTGTCTGTAACCAAAACTACGTCACTGATTACGTCACAATACCTAAAATCGTTAATCGATTAATAATGGAGATTCGCTGTTTATCTGTCTGTAACCAAAACTACGTCACTGATTACGTCACAATACCTAAAATCGTTAATCGATTAATAATGGAGATTCGCTGTTTATCTGTCTGTAACCAAAACTACGTCACTGATTACGTCACAATACCTAAAATCGTTAATCGATTAATAATGGAGATTCGCTGTTATCTGTCTGTAACCAAAACTACGTCACTGAACGTCACATAGAATAAATAACAATTATGTATTAGCATCAATAAAATAAATAGAAGCTGTTCCTTATTATTCAACATTTGAATCCTTTCCATTGCAATAATGACAATTTGAATAAATAAACTATATATTATTAAGTTAACTAAAAAGTTTACAAATAAATAAATACCTACGATTTTGTGGAAAATTGATGTGGAAAATATTCAAAATAATTGTTTGATTATTACATGCACGCAACATTTTATTTGAGAGGGACGGGGCTCAGTTTTCATTTCAATTTGTTTTTTTTTGTTTTTTTACTCCTTTAATAAATATGAGGATTTTGCTTACTTATGATACAAACCCTCTGACATTGAATTTTTAACTCCCACCCTCTAAGGCAATGTCTTTCAAAAATTTCTGTTGCTAGTATTAATAATGGAGATTCAGTGTCTATCTGTCTGTAACCAAAACTATGTCACAATACACAAAATTGTTAATATATAGAATAAAGAACAATCCTACATAATATATCTTTCTATTTATTTTATTCAATATTAATATTAATAAAATAAATAAAATCTGTTCCTTATAATTTAACATTTGAATCCTTTCCATTGTAATGAGAATTTATATAAATGAACTATGAATTTGATTAAAAAGTTGGATTATAACTTATTCAACATCTATTCACCTCAGAACTCATTCTATTCAAATAAAGTCTTATTATTATTGTAATCTGAGTCCTTCTGCTCAATTATGAGAGCCTCTGTCAGCAGTTTAAAGTAGGATCACAGTAGTGGGAGAGTAGCTGTGAGTGGCTTAACTCTTTGCCTACCAAATTTCCCCAAACAGCTGTACCAAATTTTCTTGGTATTTTTAACTTGCATGATAGGATATTTCAAAGTTCACTATCTATTCACCTCAGAACTCATTCTATTCAAATAAAGTCTTATTATTATTGTAATCTGAGTCCTTCTGCTCAATTATGAGAGCCTCTGTCAGCAGTTTAAAGTAGGATCACAGTAGTGGGAGAGTAGCTGTGAGTGGCTTAACTCTTTGCCTACCAAATTTCCCCAAACAGCTGTACCAAATTTTCTTGGTATTTTTAACTTGCATGATAGGATATTTCAAAGTTCACTATCTATTCACCTCAGAACTCATTATATTCAAATAAAGTCTTATTATTATTGTAATCTGAGTCCTTCTGCACAATTATAATGAGAGCCTCTGTCAGCAGTTTAAAGTAGGATCACAGTAGTGGGAGAGTAGCTGTGAGTGGCTTAACTCTTTGCCTACCAAATTTCCCCAAACAGCTGTACCAAATTTTCTTGGTATTTTAACTTGCATGATAGGATATTTCAAAGTTCACTATCTATTCACCTCAGAACTCATTATTCAAATAAAGTCTTATTATTATTGTAATCTGAGTCCTTCTGCACAATTATAATGAGAGCCTCTGTCAGCAGTTTAAAGTAGGATCACAGTAGTGGGAGAGTAGCTGTGAGTGGCTTAACTCTTTGCCTACCAAATTTCCCCAAACAGCTGTACCAAATTTTCTTGGTATTTTTAACTTGCATGATAGGATATTTCAAAGTTCACTATCTATTCACCTCAGAACTCATTCTATTCAAATAAAGTCTTATTATTATTGTAATCTGAGTCCTTCTGCTCAATTATAATGAGAGCCTCTATCAGCAGTTTAAAGTAGGATCACAGTAGTGGGAGAGTAGCTGTGAGTGGCTTAACTCTTTGCCTACCAAATTTCCCCAAACAGCTGTACCAAATTTTCTTGGTATTTTTTTTTTAACTTGCATGATAGGATATTTCAAAGTTCACTATCTATTCACTTCAGAATCAATATTAAAAAAAATGAATAAAAGCTGTTCCTTATAATTCAACATTTGAATCCTTTCCCTTGTAATAATGACAATTTGAATGAATAAACAATATATTATTTAAATAAATAAACTATATAAAGTATGAAATGAATTAAATAATTGTATTATTACTTTAAATGGGAAAGGTTGTTTTTTTTTTTGTTTTTTTTTTTGTTTTTTTTTTTACGGCATATCAACCTCAGTGGGTCATTTAATGCCAATAAAGTTTTGAAATAAATCAATTCTTGATGGATAATACAATTTTTTTATGAGTACATTTTTCTATTTAACCCATAGATGGGACCCTAACAGGTACTACCACTCCGGGTCAGAGTGGACCAGGGAGCAATGGTGATGAAGGGGTGCTCCACATTCCCCAAACCTCCAAAACTGGAACCTCACCATCAGATAGAGTTTAACGTCATTCCCAGGACATGTAGACCCGCAGCCACCGTCTTCTAGCACCCATATGATAAAAAGGGGTTGGGGTTTGCCATAAAGACAATAGGGTTGGGAAAATCATATAGGTGCTAGGGCTTGACGTGACCAGCCGATTGATCAGAGGGGGCCTCCCCGACCGCCCGTCTAGCCCAAAATAGGGCCAAAGTGGAGTATTGCAAGTCATGAATTGCTCATCCACCTGGGTTCTATCCGTAAGCATCACGGGTCGCCACCCACGGCCAACAGGTGGCCCCATTGGGGAGTCTTACCCCTCTGCAGAGGTGCAGTCGGTGCATTCTAACGCCCCAGCCGACAGGGGGGGAAAGGTTGTTTGCAAAATTGTTATAATTTATGAGAAGTCATAAATTGTAAGCGTTCCTGTATGTTAGAATTTAAATAAAGATAATTAGATTTAAAACCGGAGGTGGGTAATTTTCCATAACCGTTGGGAGTTATGACTGAAATTTTAGATGACCCCCAACTAACCTTCTGAATACTGACATTGGTTCATAGGAACACTATAAAAACAAATTACCAACAAATAGTTTATGCATCCATCTACCCCCACTTACAGATAATCAGGATTTACATTTTTGCATTTCAGCTTCTGATGTAGGCAAAAAACTTTCTTTAAATCTTTTCTTAGAGTAAAACCGTCATTCTAGATTTTATAATTGTATTATATCATAATGAAATATTTCTATCTCCTGATTTAAAACAAAACAATTTTTTTTTAAAAATCTAACCTTCTGAATACTGACATTATTTTTCATAGGGACACTATAAAAACAAATTACCAACAGATTACCAACAAATAATTTATGCCCCATCTACCCCCACCCACACCCCCAGAGAGTCAATTTGTTGAAAGATTTATAGAAGCTAGCAAGACCTGTGGATATACCACAGTATGATAATTTAATTATCACAACTTTGATATGTTAAGAGCTATTGTAAATAGTTCAATATGTAAAAAGTATAATAATCTTCATTTAACTCTCGCTCACTCTTTTTTTCTTTCTTTTCATTATGTTTGATTGAAATAGATTATCGTGACGTGAGAACAGTTAGTTTTTAGAATTCAAATTTGACCTGACTTGGAAGCAGAGCAGACGTGCTCTAGGTCGGTCTCCCACGCTGTGAATAATCAATATGGGCTAATAAAACTTGATCAAGTAAAACACAAGTCTTGTTTTAATTGATTAAATTAATGTTAAGATGATGGCCAATTCAGCTCAGCCCAAAGAAGTGAGAAAAAACAGGGAGTAGAAATTTACCAGTGACAGTGAATGTTGAGGGGTTTGTCATAAAGGCAATAGGGTTGGGGCAATCATATGGGTGCTAGGGCTTGACGTGACCAACCGATTGACCGGAGGGGGCCTCCTCGACCGCCTGTCTAGCCTAAATAAAAGCCAAAGTTGAGTGTTGCCTGTCATGGACTACACAGCCACCGGGGTTCCATCCTTAAGTATCACGGATCGCCACCAATGGCCAACAGGTGGCCCAATTGTCTTTTTTTTTTTACCTCCCTGTCGGTGTATTCTAAACCCCGAGCCGACAGGGCTATGTGTGGGTGTCAGTGTATGACGTCAGCAGTGGTTTGGCGTGTGTCGCATACGTGGAAAGAGAGAGAGAGAGAGAGAGAGAGAGAAAGAGAGAGGGGGTTTGAAACAGGCGCTTAAATACAACAGACTCCTGGTGGTAAAAAAACGGGAACCCAGGGGGAAGATAACTCTTCCAGGCAAAGGGGAGACAACCCAACAATATCATCAAAATAGAAAAGGCCTATACAATAAGATAAGTAAAAATATAAACAAACAGTACATTCCAATTCTTGATGCCTAATACTACATACTCTATCTTCTTAAATGGGGTCGTAACGTAACATGAGTAGGGGGGGGTTAAAATTGCTCGGCTCTTCAAGAGCACCCCAGGCAGTTCCTGACCCCCACCACTTTTAGTTACACGTGAGACGATCCTGCAATGTTTGCCGCTACAGGCAGGATGTAAGTGAAGTAAAATCAGCGGGGTGGCCTATTGTCGGTATTAACCGGACAGCGAGGGAGTCTATACCCTTTTCACTAGCACTAGACCAGGGAGATTGTTTTTGCGTCTGAAGTGGAGCGCTACGTCTACCATTAGCCCCCATACATTAATATGACTGATATTTAAGCCGTTTCTTTATTAATTGTACTAGCAAAATAATTTTTTTTAAAGATATTGCTTGAGGAGGTGGAAGTTAAAAATTAGATGTCGGAGAGTTTGAACCATAAATCATGAAATCATCAAATTTAATAAAGGAGTAAAAAAAATAAATAAAACAATTTGAAATCGAAACTAAGTTCTATCAACTTTGAATATCTATTAAAATAAAACAAACTATAATAAATATATGATACCGGGGATGTATCTGTTAAAACTTGTTTTAAAAAAACAATGAGGACTGTCTAATGTTGCATGTTCAAATTTTGAGTGTATTTATTCTATGTTATGACGATTTAGGGTATAGTGACGTAAGCAGTGACGTAGTTTTTGTTACAGACAAAAACCGGAAGCGAATCTCCATTATTATTAATAGATTGTTCTGTAAATAATTCTCCAATTAGTATACATTGAGCTCTTAATATTGATTATACCAATTTTTTATATTTCTGTATTTAAAAAGTCCTTTTTGGGGTTATTTAATGCCAAATCAGGTCCTTTTGATCATCGCTGCTTAACTTCGGGGATCTAATGGAACCGATAGATAGATAGATATATAAGGATGGTTTAAAGTTCAACATACTTTGGATACAAATAACTCTGACAAAGGTTAATAGACAAACATTTAATACACACAGCACATGGATAACAGTTGATACAACGTTCATAGTAAAGAGTACACATAAAAAGAGTACACAAATCAAGATAAGACACATTCATGAAGGATACAGAGTATAACATAAAAGAGTACAGACATGAGACTAGCGATAGTCCATGCTGTAAAGAACTTACAGTAATGTAAGGGGGGCGGAGCCCCACGAGAGGGTTTAGATAGAATCTACCCCATGTGGCTCGTAGTTGCTGAAACTATAAAGAGAGAAAGGCTTTGAAACCGGCGCTTAAATACTGGTGCCCTGGTGGGCATCATCAAACTAAAAGGGGCAGACAACTCCACCAGGCGAATACAAACAAACGCTACAGATAGATAGAAAAACAGTGGGATAGATAGGTTGGTTGTTTTGTTTTATGGCATGTCAATGTTCCTTCGGGTCATTTAATGCCGAATGAAGTCATTTTGGTAAAAAAAATGAGTCAGGTTGCTTACAGTACCTGCTATTGCTTAAGTGGTCACCCAATTAAGTATTGAACAGGTTCAGGGCTGCTTAACTTTACGAGAGAGGCATACGAGCATTATCTCAGGAGTGACCGCTGTATTAGGATATATCATTGCTCCCAATTAAGCAGCCACTGCAGCAAAGTCTGCGTTCAATCACTATTTGGGTGGACCACTTAAGCATAGCAGGTACTGTAAGCAACCTGACATCATTTTTTTTAGCCGCATAACACCTGACTTCTCAATTGCCGGCATTAAATGACCCGAGGAACCATTGACCATGTCATGGGAACAGAAATCTTGACCACTCTACTCTACTCACTGTTTTTGAACACGTATCTACTGTAGCGTTTGTTTGTATTCGCCCTGGTGGAGTTGTCTAGCCGCTATATGACATTATCCAACGCCTGATTTGTAGCGCGGGAGATGAGAGCGAGGAGGTTGCTTTTATGGTGATGTGCAACTACGAGCCACATGGGGTCAGCGCATGCGGCTAATCCTAAATAGTACCTTATGTGCGAGGATAATCAGCAGGCGCGCCCCCTTACATTACTGTAAGTTCTTTTACAGCATGGACTATCGCTAGTCTCATGTCTGTACTCTTTTATGTTATAACTCTGTATCTCTTCGAATGAATGTGTTCCTATCTGATTGTGTACCTCTTTGTTATGTGTACTCAGGCTTTACTATGAACGTTGTATCAACTGTTTATCCATGTGCTGTGGTGTATTAAATGTTTGTCTATTAACCTTTGTCGAGTTATTTGTATCCAAAAGTAATGTGAACTTATAAACCATCCTTATCTATCTATCTATCTACTAGTCTCAGCTAGTGATATATATGTATGCCAGGATATCTGTATATGTTTAAGGAGGAGTGGATCGATATATACGGGAGAGAGCTTGTGCCATTAAATACCCAAAAGGACTTTTTAAATAACCCAGCGCAATATAAGCTATAAGAGAACGGCAGCTGTTGGTTGTATATACCGTCTATAATGTCTCGTAGCAGACCGAGCTCATGCGTCAAAGACGTAGTATTGCTTTAGGTGTTGTTATGGATGCTCAGGATCACGAAGAAAATGGCGTATTATGAGCATAATCGGAGATTCGTCTGTTCCCAGGTTAGAACATGGGCGGACGGATCCGACGCTTCCCGGAGAATTGACGGCTGCTGCGTGCCACTGCTTACGTCACTCGAGTATGAGCACTAAGTCGTCATAACATAGAATAAATAACTCAAAATTTGAACATGTAACATTAGACAGTCCTCATGTTTTTTAAAGAGAAGTGGAGAGATACAAAATAAGTCCGGTGAATGTTAATATATACATTCGATAGAGAGCTATTATTGTGTCTCTCTCATGATTCTGTTCAGGGAGTAATGGAAGTTAATAGGATGGAGTCAGAGTGCTGTCATGACGGAGGATCTCATATAGTAGTGTATATTTCGCGCTGCTTGGAGGAGAGAGTGAGTGAGTTGTTATGCGTTCCTGAGAGGAGTAGCCCTTATACCGCACTATATATGTATATTCACGTTCTGGAGAGATCTCTCAACACAAAGAGACGGTGAGAGATTAATAAAGAAACGGCTTTTAAATAATCATCATATTAATGGTATGGGGGCTAATGGTAGACGTAGGCGCTCCACTTCAGACGCAAAAACAATCTCCCTGGTCTAGTGCTAGTGAAAAAGGGTATAGACTCCCTTCTGCTGTCCGGTTAAATACCGACAATTAGGCCCACCCCGCTGATTTTACTTCAGCTTACATCCCTGGCCTGTAGCGGCAAACATTGCAGGATCGTCTCACGTGTAACTAAGTGGGTGGGGGTCAAGGAACTGCTGGGGTGCTCCTTGAAGAGCGAGCCAAATTTTAACCGCCCCCTACTCATGTTAGTTACGAGCCCCATTTTAAGAAGATAGAGTATGTAGTATTAGGCATCAAAGAAATTGGAATGTACTGTTGGTTTATATTTTACTATCTTATTGGTATAGGCCTTTTTCCTATTTTGATGATATTGTTTGGGTTGTCTCCCCTTTGCATGGAAAGTTATCTTCCCCTGGGTTCCCGTTTTTTTACCACCAAGGAGTCTGTTTGTATTTAAGCGCTGTTTCAACCCCCCTCTCTCTCTCTCTCTCCTCTCATCCTCTCTCTCTCTCGTCTCTCTCTCTCTCTCTCTCTCTCTTTTCCACGTATGCGACACCGCCAAACCACCTGCTGACGTCATACATGGACACACACACATGAGCCTGTCGGCTCGGGGTTTAGAATACACCGACAGGGAGGTGAAACAAAAAAAAGACAATTGGGCCACCTGTTGGCCATGTGGTGGCGCACTCTCGCTCCACTCACGCACTCGATACCTGTGAGGAGCTGTAGAGTTGTGGTGTACGGCTCGAGTGGGGAACAACCACCCAGTACTGAACTTTGGCTTTTATTTAAGGCTAGACAGGCCGTCGAAGGAGGCCGCCCTCCGGTCAATCGGTTTTGGTCACGTCACAGTCCCTAGGCATGCCATATGATTGCCCAACCCTATATTGCCTTAATGACAAACCGCCGAGAGAGCTGTCTGTGTAAACTCCCATTATTCTACTCCCGTGTTTTTCTCACTTCTAGTGTGTGTGTGTTTGTATATTTGTATTGAGACTCACCGACACACTGTCACGGAGAAGGAGAGATAAATTGACAGCGATGATGTGGTCGCTTGATATAACTCTCGTATGAGCTTTATGTTATCTGAGAGAGCGAGCTCGCAGCGGCGCAGGTCGGTAATGATAGAGCACGTCTGCTCTTGCTTCCAAGTCCCAGGTCCAAATTTGAATTCTAAAAAACTAAACTTTCCTCACGTACGATAAATCTATTTCAAATGCAAACATAATGAAAAAAGAAATAGAAAAAAGAGTGAGCGAGAAGTTAAATGAAGATTATTATACTTTTTACATATTGAACCTATATTCCAATAGCTCTTAACATATAAAAGTTGTTGNGAGAGATCAATCCGCCGTATTCTAAAAGGGGTGGCCCTTTTCATATCACGGGCGGACTTTCCATGGAATAGTAAGAAGCCCGCGAAATACGTGAAGTCACGTGGGACCTGGTTGGGTCTCAGTTCAGTTTGGACGTCGGGCAGAGATGTACTGCCTTAACTGGAACTTACTGCATACGCGCGTTATGTTAGTCAGATGTTATTCATGAATGTTTATTAAGGAAATAAAGTTTAGAAGAAATAACACGGTCTTGTGGTTGGTGAATGTCTTGGTAACAAGACTGTGTTACGTGGTGCCTTTTCTTTGATGGCACTAAATATCTATATGTTATACTTACTTCTTACTTCTTATTTCTGGTCGTCTATTCTCTGGCCGGATTGGTCTTTATCATCTATCTTGGTCTGGTCTTGTCGTGGTGTCTTCTTGGGCTTCCGGGTCTGGTTCTGTTGGGGATCACTCTTATCAGAAGCCTTGTGTCATTGTTAGCTTTTAGTAATAACCACAAGACTTCGATTTACGATGATGTTACTTTATTTGTAGATCCCAGACAGACAATCACGCAGTGAGACTCACATCTTGCTAGCTTCGCTTCTAAGTTCTAACTTTCTAACAGAGTTGCTTACCCCTTAAACCGGAAGGGGCTTCTATGGGTGTTCTCAGGTCTATCCCAGAACGCAAGGTGAGAGTGAGGTCAAACGCTGTCACTCACTCTCAAGGCCATCAGCTGCACTAATATGATTTCTACACTATTGTCATAACATTAGGTATCTAATGATTATGTACACTGATCTAGAAAGAAGAAATGAGTTAAGTGCGCGAAAACACCAAGACGAAGTCCAGACACTAGAGGAGATGTTAGAAAAGACGTAGATGTCAAAGACGTCAGAAGAAGAATAGAAGTAAGTAAAGAAAAGGGTATACAACACAATATTTATATAAATGTATTAGAAGGCGATGGTATACACAGAGGAACCAAGAACAATTTAAAAAATCTGTTTTCAACTGCCTTAAGAATTATAAAGAATTCATCATTTGGCATCTGATGATTGGGAACACTAACATTTGGTCTAGGCTTCCTGAAATAGGCTATAATGCTAAAAATCTAAATCTTCTGTTGAGAGAGATTTTTTTTACTTATATAATTGGTTACGGTAGTGCCTTTCTTTGACGGCACTATATATCTATATGTTATATACCCTCTTACTGCTTATTCTTACTCTGTCGTCTATTCTTCTGGCCGGATCTGGTATATCTTCTATCTTGGTCTGGTATATCTTCTACAGGTCTGGTCTTCTTGGGATTCCGGGTCTGGTCTCTGTTGGGGATCTCTGCTTATCAGAAGCCTGTGCTATTGTTAGCTTTTAGTAATAACAACAAGACTTCGATTTACGATGATGTTACTTTATTCCATGAACCCCCAGACCAGACTATGCGCGCGGATCCTTACATCTTGCTAGCTTCGCTTCTAAGTCCTAACTGTTGAGTTGCTTACACCTTAAACCGGAAGGGGCTTCTATTGCCTTCCGTTCTCACGTTCCATCCCCAGAACGCAAGGTGAGAGTGAGGTCAAACGCTGTCACTCACTCTCAAGGCCATCAGCTGCACTAATATGATTTCTACACTATTGTCATAATCATTAGGTATCTAATGATTATGTAACATAAATTTGCTCTGTGACTCTAACAATAAAAGCATACATTGAGCTCTGCAAAATATGACATGCTTTAAAAAAATCTTTTATGTCGTAAGGAGGATTTATTCTACGGATTTTTGGATTATATATATATATATATATATATTAATGTGTATGGTTGGCACTAGTATAATAGAAAAAGTAATAGTAATCCAACGTACAGTGTTATTAGAAGAGTGCTCAATATCTGTGATAGAGCGTTGATAGTTCAATGAGAAATCAAAACAAATAAAAGTTTTTGCTTTTATTTATTTAATTACGGGAACGGTATTACAACCAGCGGTTTCTTGCTTAGAGCATTCATCGGGTAATACGAAAAGTTCCTTTAAAAATGACAGAAATTGTGTAAATGGTCAAATGTGTGCGTTTTTTTAACTGTATTCTCGTGTTTGCGTGTTTACGTGATGCGAAATGTTTTTTTTCTTCTACGTGTGCGTATTTTTGTTTGTGCGTATATATATATGTCGGCATTTTGATAGGATTTCCGATCTTTTGTTTAGTAGGGTCTGTTGTATATTATTACTCATCCATCACAACAGACCCTACTAAACAAAAGATCGGAAATCCTATCAAAATGCCGACATGAAATAAACACCTGCTATCACACTTCGATCCATATACATAACCCACACACACTCTTCTACCCAATATATATATATATATATATATATATATATATATATATATATATATATATATATATATATATATATATATATATATATATATAAAATAGTAATATAATTTGTAAACACTACAACAGATCCGCCAAACTGTAAGTATCTTTCCCTCTACCTATATACATTGTACAATAATATCATACAAATGTAACGTCCACATTGCACCACCAACGCAATAAATAACATGTTCATTATTATTAACAGCACAATTTTAAAAATACATTTAAAAAATACATTATATTAATTTGCACATAACATACGTAACCAAGAATACCAAACACAAATACGCATATTTATACGCACACACGCGCGTGGAGACAATTATATCATCACAGCCTTCATACATTCCCACGCGCACACGCACGACATCACATACATACGCACAAACAAAAATACGCACACACGCGCGTGGACACAATCATATCATCCAGCCTTCACGCATTTCCATGCACACGCGCATGACATCATACACATACGCACAAACAAAAATACGCACACGTAGAAGAAAAAAAAACATTCCGCATCACGTAAACACGCAAACACGAGAATACAGTTAAAAAAAACGCACACATTTGACCATTTACACAATTTCTGTCATTTTTAATTTGGAAGGCATGAGACAGAACAAATGAACAGCCACTAGCAACAACTTCAGTTCTAGTAATCTTCTGTAGAAGGGATTTTTATCCCGAAATATTAAGAATTGAGAATAAATCACAGGTTAACAAACAACACCACAGTTACCTTCTTTTGTCTTTACACTTGCATTCAAATCCAACCAGCAAACCAATATATATATATATATAATAATGGAGATTCGCTTCCGGTTTTTGTCTGTAACAAAAACTACGTCACTGCTTACGTCACTATACCCTAAATCGTCATAACATAGAATAAATACATTCTAAATTTGAGCATGCAACATTAGACAGTCCTCATTGTTTTTTTAAAACAAGTTTTAATAGATACATCCCCAGTATCATATATTTATATATAGTTTGTTTTATTTTAATAGATATTCAAAGTTAATAGAACTTAGTTTCGATTTCAAATTGTTTTTTTTGTTTATTTGTTTTTTTGTTTTTTTTACTCCTTTATTAAATTTGATGATTTCATGATTTATGGTTCAAACTCTCCGACATTTAATTTTTAACTTCCACTCCTCAAGCAATATCTTTCAAAAATTTATTTTTTTTATTTTGCTAGTACAATTAATAAAGAAAAGGCTTAAATATCAGTCATATCAATGTATGGGGCTAATGATAGACGTAGCGCTCCACCTCAGACGCAAAAACAATCTCCCTGGTCTAGTGCTAGCGAAAAGGGGATAGACTCCCTCGCTGCCCGGTTAATACCGACAATAGGCCACTATTTAATTTTAACTTCCGCCTCCTCAAGCAATATCTTTCAAAAATGTATTTTTACATTGCCCGGGGGTCGTTTTTTATTTTATTTTGCTAGTCTTATTATAATGGAGATTATGTGTTTGTCTGTCTGTAACCGAAACTATATCACTACTCAAGTCACTATCCATTTAGTTATTATACATTACATTCTCCATGCGTGATTTTTATTTAAGCCTCAATTATTAAATAAAATTGTTATTCATTATTAATACTGCTGGTCATATCTACGTACTAATAAGATGCAATTGTATTTATATATTTAAAAAAACGGTTTACTGTGTGAACGGGAAGGCTAATTTGCATATTGATATTTAAAATTTGATTTTAATAAATATGTGCTGGTATTGTTGATTTCTAATTATTTGATTTTATCTTAATGAATAAGAGCAAAAATCTCGGAGATAAATCTTAAAAGAAATCAATTAACAAAAACAAATAACTGTAATTTTATTCTTTACTTTCTTATTTAACTAAATAGTTAAATTAGAAAAGTTTAGCAAGGAAAGACAGGGGGTGGAAGAGGAAGCTACAGCTGTTTTATCTTTCGATTATACCCCTCCCTGTTTCAAATCATTTTATCTGCATTCTTATTTAGTTTATTTAGACTTTCTAATTTAATATGATATTTTATGACATTAATACTTGCACCCTATGGAGGGTGCATATATTTGCTAGTATATATAATTAAGGACTGCAAATAAGAAAACTGTTTGCATAGAAATCGTGTTCGAAGTTTAAATAGTGGTGCGTGTTTGAATAGTGGAATTACTAAACAATTTGTTTATTGTATCTCGGATTTATTTGTAAATGTGCGTACAAACTTGGATTCCTACCGAAGTACTAATTGTACATCTGTATCACTATTTGAGATGAGTTCCTCCTGCTGCTGTTGTTGCCATGGCAACGTCTTCATGTCTCATTTCACATTCAACTGGTGAGAACTGTGTTATCTAAACTTTCCCCCCCAAGAGAACGGCATATTTAATACCAACATGAAAAATAAAGAAGAATTCAGAATAATAAAAAAAAAAAAAAAAAAGAATATGTAGCGGCAACCACTTTTAAAGCGATCCGCTTGGTCTGTTTTTTCTGTTTATTTGAAATGGTCGGTGGGCACAACTGCGACAGAAAGACGAAATGATGTTTTTAATTTTGAGTTCTACATAATTGAAGCTTACACGCATTTAAATAACCAGTAACATTAGCAGATATGTTCCTATTTGCTAGCCGCCCTGTCGGCTGGGGCGTTAGAATGCACCGACTGCACCTCTGCAGAGGGGTAAGACTTCCCCAATGGGGCCACCTGTTTTGCCGTGGGTGGCGACCCGTGATGCTTAAGGATAGAACCCAGGTAGATGAGCAGTCCATGATTTGCAATACTCCACTTTGGTCCTATCTTGGACTGGACGGGCGGTCGGAGAGGCCCCCTCCGATCAATCGGCTGGTCACGTCAAGCCCTAGCACCTATATGATTTTCCCAACCCTATTGCCCTTATGGCAAGCCCCAACCCCTTTTTTATTATATGGGTGCTAGAAGGCGGTGGCTGCGGGTCTACATGTCCTGGGAATGACGTTAAACTCTATCTATCTATATGGTGAGGTTCCAGTTCTGGAGGTTTAGGGAATGTGGAACACCCCTTCATCACCATTGCTCCCTGGTCCACTTTGACCCGGAGTGGTAGTACCTGTTAGGGTCTCATCTATGGGTTAAATAGAAAAACATGAGTTTATAAAAAAAATTGTATTATCCATTAAGAATTGATTTATTTCAAAACTTTATCGGCATTAAATGACCCACTGAGGTTGATATGCCGTAAAACAAAACAAAACAAAACCTATTTGCTACGAGCCTAAAAGCCGCCTTATCGGGTGGAGTGGTACTAACTGTTAGGGTCCCATCTATGGGTTGCATAATTGAAGCACACACGCATTTGTTTTAATTCTGAGTTCTGAAGAAAAGCCAACCCTCAAAAAGTTCGAGTTGTTTCAAAGTGAAAGTCAAGGGAGGTTACTCTAATTGCCTTATATAATACTATGCATTGTGCATGCATATGTGGCTGCACAGTTAGTTATATAGATACATAATAGTTAGTTAAACCAGAATTAATAAATAGTAAGTCAAGCCACATATATGTATAAATATGTGTGTGTGTTCTAGTGTGGATAATGGGGGTATACATATGTATAGATAGATAGATACATATGTGTGCATGTATACATACATGTGTGTGTATACATATATGTGTATGTGTAAGTAGGCATATTGTTTGTGGGTGGCAATAGGCAACAAAAGCATAAAACTGAGGATAGATATAAAAGGATGATAATCTCTTCTTAGGAGACGAGAAGACTGGGTTTTGACCAATTTGAGGGTCAAACATAGTTTAGACTGGCAATAAAATATGACCTAGATTAAGACAGAACTTTTCAAAACACCCGGGTTTTAGACACAAATCTCGGAGGATGAGATTTCGTACGAGAGTGAGATGAGATTTGGGGATTTCTGGGAAATTGAAAAAGTTTAGTCAGTTAGCTTCTGGACAGCGGGGAAAGCAGATGAGCCTTGGACACTGAAGAGATAAGATGTTAGCTGCCCACTAGAAGCTAGCCTTAGCAGAGGTCTACAAAGAAAAGGGGGAACCCCCCATCTCGACAACCATGGGAGATTGTGACTGATTAGAAGCAATGCGAGTTTATACACCTCCCTGCCATTTATCTGAAGTTCACCTGACATTGTCTTGTCTTCGTCTTTCTTGCTGTTGTTTTTTTTCCTTGTGACACATGGGTGCGTTCCAGACACGGCGTTAGGGCTGTCAGACGATAAATACGGCCAGTGACAGAAGTGACAGGGTTCGATCCGGACAGACTGCTATTGTTCATCAATATTCTCTTCGGACGTCCTGTACACAATAATTAAGGGTATTGATCTGCTATTGGTTGTGATCGATATTCTCCCAGACGATTTGGACGAGAGCGGTGGAAGTGACGATGATACGAATGAACGACCCGACCCCCATGTTGTCATACTTATTTGCTAGGAATTTTGACAACTATAGGGGGAAATTACCACAAAAAGTACATTACGCCACAAATAAACCGATTACCCTTTTTCTTTCACCTCCTCACTCACACATCCAACCCTCCCCTCTTTTCTTGTC
>CM042177.1:38461725-38469225 GCA_023376005.1 Doryteuthis pealeii | reverse complement strand
GAGTAGGTTTCTATTGTATCCATTTCTTTAATATATATATATATATATACTAGGGACTGGAAAAAAAATCGGATACTACGAGTTTTAAAAGCGAATTAAGAATAATTAAATCTATTATTTAAGGTTAAACTTTGTCTAAATCGATCAGTAGTAGCATAATGACCATCATTAAAAAAAAGAAAAATATAATTACATATGCAGTTTATTTTTAAAAGATTTAAAACGATTTGTTTTGGTCAATTTCGGTGCGATCCGCCATTTTGTCTGTTTTTCAATGGTTTTAGGCGTTTGTTTACAATTTTAATAACATTTGGGATGGAAAAAATGTACCAAAAATCAGGTAATTATCCGATTTTAATGAAATTTTCAGTATTGATTTAACAATTAATGAATTTTAAAATGCATCAGTTACTTTATTTCAAAACTTTAATTTAGTATTTTTGCTATGAAAAATTAATATATAAAATTCATTTAAAATATGAAAATCCTGATGTTATCATACATACAAACATACACACACACACACACACACACACACACACACATATATTATATATATATATGTGTATATAACACACATATGTGTGTGTGTGTGTGTGTGTGTGTGTTGAATATAGACATAAAGTATTTATTGACAAGATGTGTTGCTTGGGTGGATTTTTTTTTTTTTTTTGCGCTGTGTTCAAGAATATAATTATAAAGAGTGAAAGAGAATTTACGGAATCTTAGTTCTTCCTGAAATAAAACCTTGGAAATATTCCCAAAACGAATGTGCAAATGAATTAATATATTTGAATTCTTCAATTCCTGAAGAAAAACCAGAACTAATATGCCGAAACGTTTATCCCCACCATCTGCTTTCAGTTTGGGGTGTTGGCCGTCTCCGCTTTGAAAACTGATGTTATTTACTTTATAAATATACTTATATATATATACATAATCATATATATATATATATACTTATATACATACTTATATATATTATATATATATATATATATATATATATATATATATATATATATATATATATATAAGTGGATGCGTATAGAATTCGTTTGTAGAAACTAAATCTTGCAAATTTTTCCTCAGCCTTGACTAATTGCTCCGATCTTAAGTTAAGCTTTTCGAATTCCTCTCAAGTGCAAAGAAACTCTCTCTCTCTCTCTCTCTCTCTCTTTCTATATATATATATATATATATATATATATATATATATATATATATATATATATATATATATCCCGTGATTCAAACCGACTCTAATTAACTCTTTGATCCCAGAAAGCTCAAAATTTCAAACACAATGCTATTTTATTACACACCGTAGGCCTGGTTTTGAGCCCCACCGTGAGCCCAATATTTAAATTCAGGGTCAGGCTGAGCATTATTTTGCTATACACCGTAAGCCCAATATTTCAGGCGGGGCAATATTTTATTATACGCTGTAAGCCTACTTACTCTTTCAGGGTGAGCACTGTTTTACTATACATTGTAAGTACACATATTTCAGACAGAGCTATATTTCACTGTACACTGTAAGTCCACTAATTCAGAATGACCAATATTTTATTATACACTGTAAGCACACTATTTCAGGTTGAGAAATATTTTACTATACACTGTAAGCCGACTAATTCAGAATGACCAATATTTTATTATACACTGTAAGCTCACTATTTCAGGTTGAGAAATATTTTACTATACACTGTAAGCCCACTAATTCAGACTGACCAATATTTTATTATACACTGTAAGCCCACTATTTCAGATCGGGCAATATTTTACTATACAGTGTAAGCCTGCAGGTTCAGAGCTGAATACTATTTTACTATACACTGTAAGCCCATATATTCCTGACTGAGCAATATTTTGTATATACTGTAAGCCTACTATTTCAGGTTGACCTCCAGGGCACAAAAAAAGAACCTGTGCAAGATATATGGAGGCCCTGGGTTGCCCAAGTGACAGGGCCCCCCTCTCTGCCTTGCTGGCGTGATCCGAAGGAATGGTGAACCAATACATTCGGCGTCAGTTTGGCGACAGGAGTTGCCAGTTAGTGTTTTACACACTGAACTGCCTAACGGGGTCCAAGCCGTGATTTCTGTCAGGGTTTTCTCCCTTAGCCTTTTCCTATCCAGAGGATACCACAAGGCAGTGGGGTTATTTAGACTATTACGCGCCTGGATACCAACCCAGGTATTTCTATGTTCTCGCGTTAATGTGCTAGATGGCCGTTGAGCGAGAAGCTTCCTTCGCCCTTTCACAGGTTTTGTTTTTCGTCCTGCTGGGTGTCTAGCCACACTCCTCGCCAGGCAAGCTTGGTGGGGGTACCGGTTTAGTCACCAATATTTAGGTTGACCAATATTTTAGTATGCACTGTAAGCCCATATATTTCAGATTGAGCAATATTTTACTATATTCTGTAAGTACATATATTTCATACGGAGCAATATTTTACAATACAATATTTTACTATATACTGTAAGCCCGCTATTTCAGGTTCGGTGATATTTTACAATACACATATATTTCATAGATTTTATAGAAAGTGCCGGGTTAGCTCAGTCGGTAGAGCGTTTGGCTAGAAAGCACATGGTTCCTAGTTCGATTCCGGTCCTCGCCAACTCAGCGAATGAGTAGCACATGGGTCTGTGCGGTAAGGAGCTGATGGTAGGTGTGGCGCTCCACCTCAGATGCAAAAACAATCTCCTTGGTCTAATGCTAGTGAAAAGGGGATAGACTCCCTCGCTGATTGGCTGATATCGACTTTAGGCCGCCCCGACGACTTTACTTTTTTTTACTTTATAGAAAGTATTAAAATCACAAACAAGAAACAAGAAACAAGTGCCCTGTTTCATTTTCACGTCACTCCCAAAATATCTTCGTGAAAATAAAGACATTCTTTTCTGCTACAATTCTTCGACCAGATCCTCTTGAAAAATCAGTATCCATGGAATTCTTCATTCTATTCTTTAAAAAATTCCTTCATCCATTTCTTTGACGAATATTTCTTTCTTACCATTGTAAGATTCATAGTTGATGTTGTATTGTCCTCGGCCGGAAAACGAAGACAAAGAAAAATATATATATATATATATATATATATATATATATATATTTATATTTTGCTTGAAGGCAATTATAAATGCATGTATCGCATAAAATTCGATAATTATAGAAAATAATCTTGACAAGTGAATCCCGCAAAAGATGGCTCGCTATGCAGAACACCGTACAGACTGTTTCGACTTTATTAAGTCTCTTCAGCGATGCATACTAACGACTCCCCTCCGACAGGAATCGAAACCGGGACTTCACAGGCATAGTCAGAGACCATATCCGTTCGGCTGCCGATACATAGCGAACAATCCCTGCGAAATTAACCTTGTCAATGATACTATTACACGCCCCTACCATAGTAGGTAAGTGGACGTTTATTTAGTAAACAAACCCGGCCGTAAGCTCTTCGGCGAAGTGAATAAGATTTTGGATGTTTGTTTTTATAGAAGCATTGTTGAATAAATTATTATTTATATTTTGCTTGAAGGCAATTATAAATGCATGTATCGCATAAAATTCGATATATATATATATATATATATATATATATATATATATATATATATATATATAAGGAAAAAAAATAATAATAAATTCCTTTATAAAAAAAAATAAAAAAATTAGAGAAAATAAATTTAAAAGAAAAAAAAAATGATTTCAAACGTCCCGCAATTTAACAACTCACGGACTTCAACGGACCTACACGAACTCTACCGAATTTGAAATCTTAACAGAAGATTACGACCACTTCTAAATTTCATATCTCCAACAACTCAACGTTACAACCAAGTTGATTTTTAAAAAAAACACAGATGGAACATTTTCAACTCTATAATAAATTCTCTGAAGATGGATATTGTCCGAAAATTAAGAATTCTTCAATAAATATGTTTTTCAACATGAATCTGCATTATTTTGCCTTCAAAAAAAGAAAAAAAAAATATCGTATTATAAATGGTGCTTCTATTTTACTATAAAACGAGTGAAAAAAAAATTTCTATAAAAATATATATTTAAAAAAAAGGGAAAACGAAAGCGAGGCTTTCCGGTCAAGGAAGCAGGGAGAAGATAAAGAAATATATAACAAACGTCCGTTATCATATCAAAAGATAAAGATGCGTAGGCGTGTCGTCAATACAAAAGCCAGAGGGTTGAGCCGACAGCAGTCAGACACAGAGACGCCAGCCAGCAGCCAAAAAGGACACTTCACGTCTCCCGTCAGCAACCACCCCTCAGGCACTCATTGTAAGCTCCGTGCCTTCACCACCCACACACCGAAGAAAATAAAGAAGGGTCCTCTCTTTGTACATACGTATCTGTTGTTTATTGAAGTCCAGTAGTCGGTAGTAGCTGACTACTACACATACTTCGCTACGTGACCATATATACCCGCAACGACTACTTACTTACACGATTTAGCAGCGTGAATTTGAAGCCGCTATATAACATAATGGAAATTGATGCCAGTATATAACATTAATACATGGACATACAACTCCGACACGTTTATTGGTATTGAAGTCAGTTAGTCTACTGTTGGTTTTAATAACAGCAGCTAACTAAGTACAACTCAAGCAGTGTCCAAGACAGCTGGTATAAATAGGAATCAAGAATGATCCATTCATGAATCAGGGTGATTTGGGTCATTCCATTCCTTGAGTTCTGATTGGTTGCTTGACTGGTTGATTTGAATGACACTGTGGAGTCTTATATATACTTGGTCATTTTGCAGTGGACTTTGTGGCATTTCGAGTTTGTATTGAGTTACAATCGCATGCTACCTTGTCTTCCCAGTTCGACGGTAATTGGAACTTATTCTTCAGTTGGACAAAACATTTAATATTGTAAACAGCACAGAATTAAGACAAGATACATAAACAATAAAATACATGATACATAAACATACAACAGTAGAGATAAAAGGACTGGAGAGTCCGTACATACAAAATCACTTACTAGTGATGGGGGCTGAAGCCTACAGGAGAGTAGCATAGCGTTGGGGGCAGAAGCCCCTACCAAGAAGGGTGTGACAATGGTCTAACCCATGTTGTCGTTCCAGAAGAAGTAGCAGGGAGTTTCAAAACCCGCGCTTAAATACCAGACCTCCCTGGTGGTCGGCACGGAAACCCAGCGGGAAGATAACTCTTCCAGGCAAAGGGAAGATAATCCCAACACCATTATTCCAAGAATTCTTCTTTCTTTCCATTCGAATCTTTGATCTGATTTTAAGAATAAGAATTTGTTTAAGCATTAGTAATGCGGGAAATAGATGAGAAACTAAGTTGTAAATTTGTGTAAATGGTCTTATCTTGCCTTTCCTTCCGTCTATTCAGTGTTAGTGTATCAATGTATATACTAATGTTAATATTGGACCCTGGTGATTGGGGACGTGGCTAAATATTCTTACTAACACCAACAGAACTAATATAACCATAAATATAAATGTATTTTTACTTCTTGTATATCACATATCTATTAAATGTTCCTATATGTATATTATGAATGTATTGGTTTTTTTCTATGTGTAGATGAGCTTATCTTGTCTTTCTTTCTGTCTATTCAGTGTTAGTGTATCAATGGATATATTACTGCTAATATTGGACTTTGGTGAGTAGGAATGGGATTAAATATCCACCTTAGCACCAACGACATCAATATTTGCTATATTATATATGTATTAGAAGTTCCTATGTGTGTAAATGAACTTATCTTGTCTTTCTTTGCGTCTATTCAGTGTTAGTGTATCATTGGATATACTAATGTTAATATTGAACCCTGGTGATTGGGGACGTGGCTTAAATATCCACCTTAGCACCAACGACATCAATATTGCTATATTATATATGTATTAGAAGTTCCTATGTGTGTAAATGAACTTATCTTGTCTTTCTTTGCGTCTATTCAGTGTTAGTGTATCATTGGATATACTAATGTTAATATTGAACCCTGGTGATTGGGGACGTGGCTTAAATATCCACCTTAGCACCAACGACATCAATATTGCTATATTATATATGTATTAGAAGTTCCTATGTGTGTAAATGAACTTATCTTGTCTTTCTTTGCGTCTATTCAGTGTTAGTGTATCATTGGATATACTAATGTTAATATTGAACCCTGGTGATTGGGGACGTGGCTTAAATATCCACCTTAGCACCAACGACATCAATATTGCTATATTATATATGTATTAGAAGTTCCTATGTGTGTAAATGAACTTATCTTGTCTTTCTTTGCGTCTATTCAGTGTTAGTGTATCATTGGATATACTAATGTTAATATTGAACCCTGGTGATTGGGGACGTGGCTTAAATATCCACCTTAGCACCAACGACATCAATATTGCTATATTATATATGTATTAGAAGTTCCTATGTGTGTAAATGAACTTATCTTGTCTTTCTTTCCGTCTATTCAGTGTTAGTTTATCAATGGATATATTACTGCTAATATTGGACCTTGGTGAGTAGAGATGTCTTTCTTTGCATCTATTCAGTGTTAGTGTATCATTTATGTATAATAAAAATTATCCAACATGGGGCGGGGGTATCTTCTAACTCCAAAGTACGGGTGTAGCGTTAGTTTCGTATTTGCCTGGGAGAGTTGTCTGCCCGGTTTAGTTTGCTGGTGCCCGCTAGGGGAGATAGTATTTAAGCGGCTGGTTCAAAAGGCTTCTCTCTCTTTTCCTGTTCCAGTAACCATGAGACAGATGGGCTAGTCACGGTCTATCCCTTCTCGTTTGGGCTTTTGGCCCCACTTACATTTACTGTAAGTTCTTCACAGCATGGACTATCCCTAGTCTCATGTCTGTATTTTTATATGTTATCTTGTACCATTCATGAATGTGTATTTATCGTTCTATATGTAACATTGTTTTACCCCTGTATTTTGTATCTCGTCATATCCATGTGCTGTACTATATTAAATGTTTTGTCTGTTAACCTTCGTCCGAGTTTTGTATGCAAAGTATATATAACTTTGAACCTTTCTTACACGGGTAAATCACTTTGTAATATTCCGGGGAAAATATATCCTAAGTTCCGATATATAAGTGAATATACCTTTTCAAGTACAATGGGAAGACAATTTCAAGGGGGCGGGAAATACGCAATTTTCAAATTCGGATACTGAATGAAAGAAAAACACGATAACAAATACTAAGGTTCATCAATTTTAATAACAATAAAAGAAAGGCTGGAAGAAAAATATGTAAATGACAATTTGATAGAGGGTGGCGGATAGTAACCTTAATAGAGTTCGTAAGAGATAGAGATAGGGAGATAGATAATGAGAATGGTTTGCAAAAGATGATGTTTTGCGAGGGACTTTAGCTTTTGGAGTCCAAATATTGATAAAGATTAGCCAATAGAATTGGTGTAACAAGTGTGTAAGTTCTATTAAAATGATGAAATTAATTGTAAGACAAACGTTGTGTTG
>CM042177.1:38360587-38461625 GCA_023376005.1 Doryteuthis pealeii | reverse complement strand
AAAGAGAGAGATCCTCTTCTCTCTCCTCTCGTCTCTCCTGGCTCTTCCTTTTCTCTCTCCTCTCATCGTCTCTCTCGTCTTCCTTTCTTCTCTCCTCTCTCTCTCTCGTCTTCCTTTCTTCTGCTTCCTCTCTCGCTCTCCTCTCTCCTTCCTTTCTCTCTCCGCGCTCGTCTCTTCGCCTCTCTTCCTTTCTCTCTCTCCTCGTCCTCTCTCTCTCTCTTCCTTTCTCTCTCCTCTCTCTCTCTCTCTCCTTTCTCTCTCCTCTCGATCTCTCCCTCTCTTCCTTTCTCTCTCTCCTCTCTCTCTTCTCGTCTCTTCCTTTCTCTCTCCCTCTTCTCCTCTCTCCTTCCTTTCTCTCTCTCCGCCTCTCTCTCGCTCTCTCTTCCTTTCTCTCTCCTTCTCTGCTCTCTCTCTCTTCCTTTCTGCTCTCCCCTCTCTCTCTCTCTCTTCCTTTCTTCTCTCCCTCTCTCTTTCCTCTCTCGTTCCTTTTCTCGTCTCCGCCTTCTGATCTCTCTCTCTCTCCTTTCTCTCTCCTCTCTCTTCTCTCTTCTCTTCCTTTTCTCTTCCCTCTTTCTCTCTCTCATTCCTTTCTCTCTCCCTTCTCTCATCTCTCGTCTTTCCTTTCCTGCTCCTCGCCTCTCTCTACTCTCGTCTCTTTCCTTTCTCTTCTCGGCCTCTCTTCTTTCCTGCTCTTCATTCTTTCTACTCTCCCGTCTCCTCTTCTCCTCGTCTTCCATTTCTCTTCCTCTCTCTGCTCCGTCTAGATCTTCTTCTTCTTCTTCCACTCTCTCTCAGTCTCTGCGGTTACCTTTCTTCTTCTCCTCTCTTCCGGTCTTCTCTCTCTTCCTTTCTCTCTCCCCGCTCTCGTGATGTCGTCAGTTCTCTCTTCCTACTGTCGCTCGCGTCCCTCGTCTCTGTCTCTCTCTCCTTCCTTTCTCTCTCGCCTCTCTCTCTCTCGTCTCCTTCGCTTCTCTGCTCCCGTCTCGTCTCCCTCTCTCCTCTCTCTCTTCCTTTCTCTCTCTTTCGTCTCTTCTCTGCTCTTCCTTTCCTTCTCTCCCTTCGTCGCCTGCTCTCTCTCTCCTTTCTCGGGCTCGGCGCCCCTCTCTACTCTCTCTCTTCCTCTTTCTCTCTCACCTCTTCTCTTATCCCTCTCTCTTCCTTTCTCTCTCCCTCTCTCTACTCAGTCGGTCTTTTTTTCTCTCCCTCCTTCTCAGTGCTCCTCTGTTCCTTTGCTCTCTCCCTCTCTCTCTCGTCTCTCTCCTTGTCTCTCTCCTCCTCTTTCCTCTCTCTTCCTTTCTCTCTCCTCTCTCTCTCTCTCTTCCTTTCTCTCCTCACTCCTGCTCTCGTCTCTCGATCTCTGATTCCTTCTCTCTCCCTGCCATCGTCATTTCCCCTAGTTATTGCTCTCTTTTCGCTGTTCTCTCATTCCGCTCTCGCCTCATTCTCAGTCTCTTCCTTTCTCGCTCTCCCTCTCTCTCTCTCTCTCTTTCCTTATCTCTCTCCGCTCTCTCTCCTCTCTCTCTCCTTTTCTCTCTCCCCCTCTCTCTTTCCATCTCTCTTGCGCTCTTCTCTCTCCGCCCGCTGCCGTCCTCTCTCATCATGGATTCCTTTTCTCTCTGCCCTCTTCTCTTCTCTGCTCTTTCTCTTTCTCTCTCCCTCTCGTGTTTGGTCCTCTGTCTGTTTCGGCTGTTGCAATCTCTCCCTACCATCTCTCGCTCTCTCTCTCATCTTCTTTCTCTCTCACCCTCTCTCTCTCTCGTTCTTTCCTTTTCTCTCTCTCCTCTCTGCTTCTCTCTCTCTTCCTTTCTCTCTCCTCTCTTCTTCTCTCCTTCTTCTTTCTTGCATCTCCCCCTCGTCTTCTCTGCATATCATCTCCTCCTTTCTCTGTCTCCCTCATACGTCCTGCTCGCTCGTCTGCTTTCCCTTGTCCTACTCTCCGCCTCTCTCTCTCTCTTCCTTAGTCCTTCTCTCCCTTCTCCTCTCTCTCTCTTCCTTTCTTCTCTCCTGTCCTCCCTCGCGATAGCCTCTGCTCTCTCTCTTCCTTTTCGTCGCTCTCTAGACCTTCTTCGTTTCTCCTTATCATTCTGCGTGTCCCTTTCTCCGTTCGTCCCTCTCTCTCCTCTGTCTTCGCTTTCTCTCTCCCCTCTCTCTCTCTCTTCCATGTTTCTTCTCTCTCGCCTCTCCTCTTTTCCCTCTCTCTTCTCTTTTTCTCGTCCGCTCTCTCTCTCTCTTTCTTTCTCTCGTTCACTTTCTCTCTCACTCTCTCTCTCTCTCATCCTTCCTATATCTCTCTCTTCCTCTCTCTCTTCTCTGCTCTTCCTTTCTCTCTCCCTTCGTCTCGTCTCTCTCTTCCTCTGTCTTCTCTGTCCCATCTCTTCCTCTCTTCTCTCATCCTTTCTCTCTCCTCTCTCTCTCTCTCTCTTGCTTTCTCTCTCCCGTTCTCTATCTCTCTTCTGTCCTTCTCTCCCCTCTCTCTTGTACCTCTCTCTTGTGGTTCCTTTCTCTCTCCTCTCTGCTTCTCTGCGGTGTTCCTTTGCTCTCTCTTGCCGTGCTCGCTAGTTCTCGGTGTTCGCGTCGTCTTCCTTTCTCTCTCCCTCTCTCTCTCCTCCTCTCCTTCCTTTCTCTTCTCCTGCTCTCGCTACTCTCTCATCATTCGTCTCATGTGTCCTCTCTCGCCTTCGTCTCTCGTCTCTTCCTTTCTCTCTCCCTCTCTCTGCTCTCTCTCTTCCTTTGCTCGGTCCTGCTCCTCCTATCTCGTCTCTCTTCCTGTTCTCTCGTCGGCCGTCGTCTCGTCTCTGTCTGCTGATTCGTCTCTTTAGCATCCCGCTGCTCTCCCGCTCGTCTCTCTCTCTTCCTTTCTCTCTCCCCTCTCTCTCGTCTCTCTTCTTTCATGTTTTCTGCGTTACCTTCCCTCTCTCTTTCCTCTCTCTTCTTTCTCTCGTTCTCCCTCTGACGACTCTCCGTCTGTGTCCCTCATCTCGCTTTTCGTTGTCTTCTCCCTCTCCTAGCTGCTAGTCTCTCTCGTCGTTCCTTTCCTCTGCCTCCCTCTCTTATCTCTCTCCTCTTTATCCTTTCTCGTCTCCTGCCTCTACATGACTGTGCGTCAGAGTCTTCTTGATCCTTTCTCTCTCGGCCTCTCTCTCGACTCAATTCTCTCTTTGCGCTTTCTCTCTCCCTCTCCTGCTCTCATCTGTCTCTTTCCCTTTCTCTCTGAGTCCCCTCTCTCTCTCGTGCTCTCTTTCTCCTCTTCCCTACGCTGTCTCATCTACTCTGTTCCGCTTTCTCTCTCCCCTAATTCTCTCGTCTCTTCTCTTTCTCTCTCCGCTCCTCTACCGGGATCGTCTCTCTCATCTGTTCTCTCTCTCGCCTCTATCTCTCGTCCGTCTTCCTTTCTCCCTCTCCCAGTCTCGTCTCTAATCTCTCTCTTTCCTTTGCCTCTCTCCGCTCTCTCTACTCTATGGATGCTCGCTCTCTTTAACTTTGCTATCTTTCCGTCTCTTCTCTGCTCTCCTCTGTCGATTCTCATTTCCTTTCCTCGTCTCCTTCCCTCTCTCTCTCTCTCTCTTCCCTTTCCTCTCTCTAATCCTCTGGCATCCTCTTCTTTTCAATCCTCTTTCTTCTTTCTCATCTCTTGCCCTGCAACTTCTATCGAGCAGCTCTCTCTCTCTCTCTTCCTTTCGTCTCTCCCTCTCCTCTCTCTCTCTCTTCCTTTCTCTCTCCCTCTCCTCTCTCTCTCTCTCTTCCTTTCTCTTCCTTCTCTCTCTCTCTACCTTTCTCCTCGTCCTCTCTCTTTCCCTCCGTCTTCCTTTCTCCTCTCGCCCTCTCTCTCTCTCTTGCTTTCTCTCTCCGCCTCTCCTCTCTCTCTCTCTTCCTTCTCTCGGGTACGTTCGCATTCGTTCATGCTGCCTCTCGTCCGGGTTTTGCTTGAATGCGCTGTTCGTCCTCACTTTCTCCCCTCCTTCTCTCTCTCTCTCTTCGCTTTCTCTCTCCCTTCTCCTTCTCTCTCTACTTCCTTTCTCTCTCCCTCTCTCTCTCTCTCTCTCCTTTCTCTCTCCAACACTCGTCTCGCTCTCTCTCCATCAGTTTCCTGTGTCTCTGCGTTCCCCTCTCTGACTGTTCTCCTCTCTCTTACTTTCTCTCTCTCCCTCTCGTCTCTCTCTCTTCCTTTCTCTCTCCCCTCTCTCTCCTCTCTTCCTTTCTCTCTCCCTCTCTTCTTTCCCTCTCTCTTCTTTCTCTCTCCTCTCTCTATTCCCTCTCTCTTCCTTTCTCTCTCCCTCTCTCTCTCTTCTTCCTTTCTCTCTGCCCTCTCTCTTCTCTCTCTTCTCCCTTTCTCGTCTCCCCCCTCTTCTCTCTCTCTTCCTTTCTCTACTCCCCCGTCTCTCTCTCTCTTCCTTTCTCTCTCCCTCTCTCTCTCATTCTCTATGCTTTCTCTCTCTCCCTCTCTCTCTGCATTCTTGCTTGTCTCTCTCTCTCTCTCTCTCTTCTCCTCGTCTTGTTCCTTTCCTCTCGCTCGCCTCTCGTCTCTCCCTCCTCTTCCTTTCTCTCTCCCTCTCTCTCTCTCTCCTTCCTTTCTTCTCTCCGCTCTCTCTCTCCCTGCTCTTCCTTTCCTTCTCCCTCTCTCTCTGCCCTCTCTTCTTTCTCTCTCGCCTCTCTCTCTCTCTCCTCTTCCGCTTTCTCTCTCCCCCTCTTCTCTCTCTCTTCCTTTCTCTCCCTCTCTCTTCCTTCTCTCCTTCTTTCTCTCTCCCTCTCTCTTTTCCCTCTCTCTTCTTTCTCTCTCCCTCTCTGCTCTCTCTCTTTCCTTTCTCTCTCCCCTCTCTCTCTCTCTCGTTCCCTTTTCTCTCAGTCCCCTCTCTCTCTCTCTCTTTCCTTTTTCCTCTCTCCTCTCTCTTCTCTGCTCTTTCCTTTCCTCTCTCCCCTCTCTCTCTCTTTCCTTTCTGCTCTCCCTCTTTTCCCTCTCTCTTCCTTTCTCTCTTCCCTCTCGATCTTTCCCTTCTCTCTTCCTTTCTTCCTCTCCCTCTCCTCTGTCTCCCTCTCTCTTCCTTTCTCTCTCCTCTCTCTCCTCTCTCTTTTCCTTTTCTCTCTCCCTCTCTCTCTCTCGCTCCTCTTCCTTTCTCTCTTCACCCTCTTCTTCTCTTCTCTCTTACCTTTTCTCTCTTACCAGCTCTCCTCTCGTCTACCATTCGCTTTTCTCTCTCCCCTCTCTCCTCTCTCTCTCCTTCTGCTCTTCACCTCTCCTTTCCGCTCTCTCTTCTTTTCTCTCCCCCCCTCTCTTCTCTCTCTTCCTTTCCTTCCCCTCTCTCTCTCTCTTCCTTTCTCTTCTCCCCCTCTCTCTCTCTCTTCCTTTCTGCTCTCCCTTCTTTCGCCCTCTCTCTTCAATTTTCGTCTCTCCCTCTCTTCTTTCCTCTCCACTTGTCGTTCCTTCTCTCTTTCCCTCTCATCTTGGTCTCGCCACTGTCGCTACCTGTTCTTTCTCTCTCCCATCAATGCTCATCTCTCCTCCCTTCTTTCTCTCTCCCCTCTCTGCTCTCGTCTCTTGCCTCTCCTCCACTGTACCGTTTCTCTATCATTCCCTCTCTCTGCTCTTCTCTCGTTCCTTTCGCTCTCTTCGGCCTCTATCGTCTCTCTCTCTCTTTTCTTCTCTCCCTCTTCTTCTCTCATCTTCGTTACTTTCTCTCTCCCCTCTCTTCTCTCTACTCTTACCTTTCTCTCATTCCTCGTCTCTCTTTCCCTCTCTCTCTCCTTTCTCTCTCCCTTCTCTCGTCTCTTCCTCTCTTCCTTTCTCTCCTCCCTCTCTCTTTCCCTCTCTTTCTTTCTCTCTCCTCTCTCTCCTTCTCTCTTCCTTCTCTCTCCTCTCTCTTTTCCCTCTCCTCTTCCTGTTCTCTCTCCTCTCTCTCTCTCTCGTTCCTTTCTTTCTTCTCTCCCTCTCTCTTTCCTCTCTCTTCCTTTCTTCTCTCCCTCTCTCTTTTCCTCTCTGCTTCCTTTCTCTCTCTCCTCTCTCTCTCTCTTCTCTTCCTTTCCTCTCTCCCCCTCCTCCTCTTTCTCTTCCTTCTTCTCTCCGCTCCGTCTCTCCGTACTCGCATCTCGTCTTTCCTTTCTCTCTCCCTCTTCTCTCTCCTCTCGTCTTCCTTTCTTCTCTCACTCCTCTCGCCCTCTCTCTCGCCTCTCGGAATCTCTTCGCTTTCTCTCTTCCTTCTCTTTAGGTCCCTCTCTGTCTCGCCTTCTCTCTCCTCTCTCCTCTCATCTCTGTCGTCTCCTTCTCTCTCTACTCCCCCTCGTCTCAGTCTCTCTTCTTTCTCTCGTCCCTCTCTTCTCTCTCTCTTCCTCGTTCTCTCCTTCCCGTCTCTGCTCTCTCTCTGCTTCCTTTCCTCTCTCCGGCTCTCTCTTTCCCTCTCTCTTCCTTTCTCTCTCCCTCTGTCTCTCTCTCTCTTCTTCTTTCTCTCGTCCCCCTCTAGCTCTCTCTCTTCCTTTCTCTCCTCCTCTCTCTCGGGTCTCTCTTACCTTTGCTCTCTGTCCATCTTTTCTCTCTCTCTCTCTTCCTTTTCTCTCTCCCATCTCTCTTTCCCTCTGTCTCTTCCTTTCTCTCTCCCCTCTCTCTCTCTCTCTTCCTTTCTCTCTCCTCTCTCTTTCCGCTCTCTCTTGCCTTTTCTCTGCTCCTGCTTCTCTCTTCTCTCTCTTCCTTTCTTCTGTCTATCTCTACTCTTTTTCCCTCCTCTCTTCCCTTTCCTCTCAGTCCCTCTCTTTCTCTCTCTCTCTTCCTTTTCTCTCTCCCGTCTCTCTCTCTCTCTTGCCTTTCTCTCGTCCACTCTCTCTGTTCCCTCTCTCTTCCTTTCTCTCTCCTCTCTCTCTGCGTCTCTTCCTTTCTCTGCTCCCTCTCTCTCTCTCTCTCTTCCATTTCTCTCTCCCCTCTCTCTCTCTCTTCTTCCTTTCCTCTTCTCCCTCTCTCTCTCTCTCGTCTTCCTTTCTCTTCCCTCTCTCTCTCTCTCTCTTCCTTTTCTTCGCTCTCTCTGCTTCCTTTCTCTCTCCCTCTCTCTTTCCCCTCTCTCTTTCCTTTCTCTCTCCGCCTCTCTTCTTCTCGTCTGCTTTCCGTTTTCTCTCTCCCTCTCTCTTTCCTTCTCTCTTTCCTTCTCTCTCCCTCTCTTCTCTCTCTCTTCCTTTCTCATCGTCCCGCTTCCCTCTCTCTCTCTTCTCTTCCTTTCTCTCTCCCTCTCGTCTATTCCGCTTCTCTCATTCCTTTCTCTCTCCTCTCTCTCTCTGCTCTTCCTTTCTCTCTCCCTCTCTCTCTCTCTCTTCCTTTCTCTCTCCCCTCTCTCTTTCCCCCTCTCTGATCTCCTTTCTCTTCTCCTCTCTCTCTTCTCTCTTCCTTTCTCTCTCCGCTCTCTTACTTTCTCCTCTTCCTCTTCCTTTCTCTCTCCCTCTCTCTCTCTCTCTCTTCCTTTCTCTCTCCCTCTCTTCTCTCGTTCCTTCCTTTCTACTCCTCTCCTCTCTTCTCTCCGTTCTTTCCTCTCCCCTCTCTCTTTCCCTTCATCTTCCTTTCTTCTCTCCCTCTCTCTTTCCCTCTCGCTCTTCCCTTTCTCGTCTTCCTCTTCTCTCTCTCTCCTTTCTCTTCTCTCTCCCTACTTCTCTTCCCTCTCTGCCATTCCTTTCTTCTCTCCTCTCTCTCTCTCGTTGAAGATGCGCTCTTGTCCTTTACCTCTCTGGTCCTGCTTGCGTTACTCCCTCTCTCTTTCCCTCTCTCTTCCTTTCTCTCTTCCCTCTCTCTCTCTCTCTTCCTTCTCTCTCTCCTCTCTCTCTCCTTTCTCTCTCCCTCTCTCTTTCCACTCTCTCTTCCTTTCTCTCTCCCTCTCTCTCTCTCTCTCCTTTCTCTCTCCTCTCGTCTCTCATCTCTTCCTTTCTTCTCTCCCTCTCTCTTTCCCTCTCTTTGCCCTTTCTCCTCCTTCCCTCTCTCCTCTCTCTCTCTTCCCTTTCTCTCTCTCCTTCTCTCTCTTCTTTCTGGCTCTCCCTCTCTCTTTCCCTCTCTCTTGCCTTTCTCTCTTCTCCTCTTCTCTCATCTCATACTTCCTTTAATCCTCTCTCCCTCTCTATCACTCACTCCTGTTCGCTCCCTTCTCTCTCAATCATCTCTCTCTCTCTCCTTCTATAATATATTTTATAATAAAAAGATAATAAAAAGGGTAAATTTAAGGGTCTACCATCTCTCTCTCTCTCTCTCTCTCTCCGTTCTCTCTCTCTCTCTCTCTCGGTTCTCTTCTCTCTATATAGTATAATATATGTATGTATGTATTAGTATAGTAGTATCATGGTCGAGGGAATTCTCCTTTCTCTCTCCCCCCTCTTCTCTCTCTCTCTCTATATATATATATATATATAATATATATATAATATAGGTAGATACTATAATACTATATATATATCACTTCCCATGTCTCTCTCTCATCCACTAATATGATATTAATATAATAATAGTATATATATATTAATGTATCTCTCTCATATCTCTCTATACGACCTCCCGTCTCTCTCATGCTCTTACTCACTCCCTTTCTCTCTTAATTACTCCCTATTCTCTCTTTCATTCCCCTTCTCCGTTTCTCTCTCTCTCCTACTCACGGTCTCTTTCCTCGCCCTTTCGTCTGTGCTCTCTTCTCGTCTCTTTCCTTACTCACTTTTTTCTCCTTACTCACATCCCTTGTCTTCTCCTACTTGTATCACGATCCCTTTCTCCTCTTTTCTCCCCCTCGCTCTTCTCTCTCTCTCTCTCTCTCCTCTCCACCCGCCAAAACAAACATTCCTACCAATAATTGAGTGGGAGGGGGTAATGTATATATTTCCGTACATACTTTATTAACCGAGTAAACCAACTCCTTTATAACTAGTTGATTAATTATATAAAACAAGAATACCCTCACCACATCGACATCTTATCATTAGCTTTAGCA
This sequence comes from Doryteuthis pealeii, assembly GCA_023376005.1. Taxonomy (NCBI): domain Eukaryota; kingdom Metazoa; phylum Mollusca; class Cephalopoda; order Myopsida; family Loliginidae; genus Doryteuthis; species Doryteuthis pealeii. The sequence goes on along the minus strand of CM042177.1, from coordinate 38,452,689 downwards.
TCCTCTGAATAGAGTTCAGGCATCGTTTACACGCAATTAAACAGTTGTCTAATTACTGTATTAAATGCTTTCCTTATTATGACACACGATAACGGTGACATCGACAATCAGTTTTAAACTAGAAAAAATAAAATTAATATAAATGCATTTTTATAGTAAAAAAATCATCTGGGTTCCAATGCCATTTTTATATGTAAAAATCATGTCCCAATGTCATTTTTATAGTAAGAAGTCATATGTCGCAAGTGCATTGTTATAGGTAAAAATCATAGTCCAATGCATTTTTATAGTAAAATCATTTCCAATGCATTTGTATTGATTATGACGTAAAGATCAAATTTCCTAATGCATTTTTTGATAGTAAAAATCATGTCCAATGCATTTTTATAATAAAAATCATTTCCAATGCATTTTTATAGTAAAAATCATTGTCGCAATGCATTTTTATAGTAATAAATCATTTCCTATGCATTTTTATAAGTAAAAATGCAATGTCCAATGCATTTTTATAAGTAAAATCATTTTCCAATGCATTTTTATAGTGAAAATCATGTTCCAATGCCGTTTTTAATAGTAAAATACATTTCCAAATGCATTTTTTAGATAATTAAAGAATTATTCCAATGCATTTTATAATAAAATCATTTCCAATGCACTTTTCCACAATAGTAAATAATATTTCCCAATTAGGCATTTTTATAATGAAAAAATTCATCTCCAATGCATTTTTATAATAAAATCAATTTCCAAATGGCATATTTTGTTATAAGACGAAAATCATTTCCAATGTATTTATAATAGTAAAAATCATTTCCAATGCATTTTTAGTAGTTAGAAATGATTTTACAATAAAATGCATTGAATATCATGTTGATTCTTTTGTCACATCAAATGTTAATGGTGGTAGTTAGTGCCTACTGGGAATAATCAGAAATAAATTGGATTCAGATTTTGGGGGGGTGAGGAAGTGTAGTTTCCTTGGGGAGGCAAATTTGAGTTTAATCAAGCAGAAATAGCACTTCTGTAAATTGTTGAGTTTTTATGTTCTAGAGATTCTTTCGTTGAGGTTCAGGAGAATATGGAAAATATAAAATAACTCTGTCCGCATAATAGTGTTTGGTACAGTTTTGTATTTAAATTTCTTTACAGCTAAATGGATGCAATTATTATGGGACAATCCAGTATATTATGAACTAACTGTGTGTGGTCCCAATAAAAGTTTACACTTTGCCTGTAAATTCCCTTCACTAACATGTTAGCAATTATTATGGACAGAAGTGTTAGTTCAAATTCTACAATCTTGTCCCCATACTAGCTGGTAACATTTAAACATATAGAACCATTACATCTAAATGTATCAAAAATATTATGGGACAGATAGTAATCTCTTTGGCTATGTCTGGTCCCATAAAGTTGGGTACATTTTAATAAATTTCTTACAACCTAAATTGGATCAATTATTATGGGACAAAAGTGGTATTAAGTTCATGGCTTCCTTCCTCTGTTCCATATTAAGTCGTCATTGTATACAAATCTCAACAGTAAATGTAGCAGATTATTATGGGACTAAAAAAGTGGTAGTTCCCCTTCTACCTCTGTCCAATTAAAAGTCGGCAGATTGCAATATAATTTCATACACTAAAATGTAGTCAAATTATGGGACATAAGTATAAGTGTCATGGCTTCCTGTGCCAAAATAGTTGGTACATTTGTATATAAATTCCACTTTTGCCATTAGATTTGTAAGCCCAAAAATTTATTTTTAAAATGGGGGGGGGAAAAAAAAAAACCCCATAAGTGGTAGTTCATAGTTATGTCCTGTCCCATAATAGTTGATACATTTCTATATGAATTTAATACTCTAAATGTACCAACTATTATCGGACAGAATTAGTAGTGGTTATTAGTAGTAGTAGGGTTAGGTAATTGGCTTCATTGTACATTCATATTTACTTTTTATGTAGTTTTCTTAAAATGAGATGAGTTCATCCTGTCTTTCCTTCCGTCTATTCAGTGTTAGTGTATCATTGTATATACTAATGCTAAATATTGGACGGTTGGTAATGGGACGTGGCTTAAGATTGTCCCTACGCAAAACGGAACCAACATAACCATAAATATAATAAGTGGCTTAATATTGGGGACGTGGCTTAATATTGTCCCTAACACAAACAGAACCAACATAACCATAAATATAATAAGTGGCTTAATATTGGGGACGTGGCTTAAGATTGTCCCTAACACAAACGGAACCAACATAACCATAAATATAGATATATACTTGCAAATACTTCTTATATGTATATTATGTTATGTATTAGACTTATCACTATTGGTGTAAATGAAGCCTTAATCTTCGTCTTTCCTTCCGTATATTCAAGTGTGTATTAATAATAGTTGGATCCTTGGTGATTGGGGACGTTGCTAATATTTTACCTTAACACAAACGGAACCAACATAACCATAAATATAGATGTATTATCTTGCTAATACTTCTTGTAAATGTCCTATTATATTATCTATTAAGATGGTTCCTATATGTATAAACTTTGTATGAATGTATTTGGTTTTTTCTGATCTTATATATATAATTTCATTTCCAATCTATTTTTATAGTACAGAATCATTTCCCAAATGATTTTATATAAAAATATTTCCAATGCATTTTTTTATAGTAAAAATCAGTGTATCATGAACTTATCTTGTCTTTCTTTCCGTCTATTCAGTGTTAGTGTATCAATGGATATATTACTGCTAATATTGGACCTTGGTGAGTAGGGATGGGATTAAATATCCCCTTAGCACCAACGACATCAATATTGCTATATCATGTATGTATTAGAAGTTCCTATGTGTGTAAATGAACTTATCTTGTCTTTCTTTCCGTCTATTCAGTGTTAGTGTATCAATGGATATATTATGCTAATATTGGACCTTGGTGAGTAGGGATGGGATTAAATATCCTCTCTAGCACAAACAAAAAATATTGGCGTATTTTTCTATGTGTAAATGAGCTTATCTTATCTTTCTTTCCGTCTATTCAGTGTTAGTGTATCATTGAATATACTAATGCTAATATTGGAACTTGGTGAGTAAGGATGGGACTAAATATCCTCTCTAGCACCAACCAGCCTAATAGACACATCAGCTAGTAAAATATTATGAATCTTTCAAAATATAAAAGTTATGAAAAAAAAAACAGGGGCAGGGGTCAGGGGGGGTAAGGATTAGGGTTTGAGGTTAATAGACAGCAAAAGGCAGAGATATTAACACCTGCTTTTTGTTGATAATGCCAAGGCATCCTTTTGATTGGACAGACAGCTGCCCACCGACTGGTAGGAGATCGGGCACCTGCTCTAAGTTTAAAGATAAGAACTACGGGTTTTGATACGGAATTTTGTAAATAAGCCTCGTTTTGATAGAAAGCACATGCACCTGAAATTTTTTTTTGTTTTTTTGCTGTTTACATCAACAAACCCAGAGTTTATGCAGCTAAAAGCAATATATATATATATATATATATATATATATATATATATCTTATTATAATGGAGATTGTGGGTTTGTCTGTCTGTAACCGAAACTATATTACTATACAAGTCACAATTCCTTTAGTTATTTACATCATATTCTCCATGATTTTATTTTTATCTAAACCTCAATTATTAATAAAATTATTTTACATTACTTACACTGTTGACCATATCTACATACTAATAACATGCAATTGTATTTATATACACAACAAAATAGAGGTTTACAGTATAAATGGGAAGGCTAATTTGCATATTGATCTTAAAAAATTGATTTTTATAAATATATGTTTAGTATTATTGATTTCTAATTGTTTGGTTTTATCTTATTGAATATGAGCAAAAATCTCTTCAATAAATCTTAAAAGAAATCCCTTAACAAGAAGAAATAACTGTAATATTATTCTTTACTTCCTATTTTAACTAAATAGCTTAATTAGGAAAATTTACCAATGAAAGACGGGAGTAACGGAAAATGATGGAAGAGTTAGTTTCAAAGTTGTTCTATTTTTCAATCATACCCCCTCTGTTCAAAATCTTTTTTATCTACATTCTTATTCAGTTTCATTAGCCTTTCTAATTTAATATCAGATTTTATTATAAAATTTAACTAAAATACTTGCACCCGAAGGGTGCATATATTTGCTAGTATATATAAGCATGTCAAACCCACAAAAACACTTGAACTTTTATAATTCTTCTATAATGCTCCCTTTCTAATAATCTATCAACAATTTCTTCAAATAAGAAATTTTCTCCTGACAATGACCTAAGGTCGAAACTAGTTGAGAATAAACAACATACAAGAAATATTCCTGATTGTCTTATTACCTTTTGTTCACACTATATATATATATATATATATTTGGAGGATATGTGCTTAATTGAAGTCATACCTAATTTTGAGAATTAATTAGTTAATAATTAATGAATTTAGGCGGGCATATATGTTCAAATGTAATAATATATATAATACCAGTCATGTATTTATTAAAACTTGTTTTAAAAAACAATGAGTACTGTCTAATGTTGCATGTTCAAATTTTGAGTGTATTTATTCTATGTTATGATGATTTTGGGTAATGTGACGTAAGCAGTGACGTAATTTTTGTTACAGACAAAAACCGGAAGCAAATTTCCATTGTTAATAGAGATATATGGAGATATAATATAAATAATTCATTTATATATCTAGATAATAAATTAAAATAATTTATAATAAACTATTTCAATCTTTTTTAAATGCATGTCACGATGTCATTGTTTCTATTAACTTTAACTTTTAACTTAACTAATCAAGTCATTTTATAATTTAATAAAAATATACATATTATTCAACTGTGGAATATGGAAATCTAATAGATTGCAATGAAGTTATCAGAATAATAATTAATTTGAATAATTGGACCAAGTCACCTTTAAGCACCCCCAGGGCCGACCTGGATTCAAAGGGACATGTTTCGCTTTGCATCGTCAACATCCGGTTATTTGTTACCAGACGATTTTTAGACACATTTTTTTTTTAATCATAAAACTGCTAGCCCTAACCCTAACTCCTAACCCCAACCCTAACAAACAACTGGATGTTGACGGTGCAAAACGAAACATGTCCTTTTAAATCCAGGTCGCCCCAGGGGTGCTTAAAGGTAACTTGATCCGAATCTTTTTTATTGTATAAAATTTAGACAATAAAAATTATTCTAATCCATTATTATTTAACTTTTATAAAACAATATTTAAACTAATATTATCTGCGTTATTCGGACTATTGTCCCCATCTTTATTGTTATTTGTACAACGTTTCGGCCAATGTGCATTCCGGCCTTCTTCAGGTATTTCTTGTCGGACTCGAGATTACGACAAGAAAGTTCCAGAGTTCAAAAAGGTTTCCGAGTCTGACAAGAAATACCTGAAGAAGGCCGGAGGGTATATCGGCCGAAACGTTGTACAGATAACAATAAAGATGAGGACAATAGTCCAAATAACACAGATAATACTAATCATCAAGCCTCATCTCAAACATTCAGAGAAATAATATTTGAACACTTAATATTGTTTTATAAATGGTTAAATTACAAAAAATACTAATAGTATCAGGTAATCGCTTTGTTACCTCATTTTAGGAATGACTACCATTTTTTTTTTTTTTTTAGAGTCGCCAGATCCTTTTTATCACAATTTTTCCTTAATGAAACTTCCCCCTTTTGGCATAAATGTCCGGTAACTAAACTTGCGTACAACTGTATTTTAGGTTTTTAAATGGCTTTCCAGTCAGGGAATATAGCAGTTATCTCCCTTTAATTTTAAACATGATTTGAGATGAGTGACGGGAACTTTCTTTTTTTCAATCATTTAAAAAGTTGAAAATTTAAAAAAAAAAAAATGAAAATGAAAATGAAAAGAAAAAAGAATGAAAAATAAAAATAAAAAAAAATGATTAAGAATAAAAAGGTAGAAAAAAAGAATGAAGAAGAAATAAAAAAGAATGAAAAATAAAAATAAAAATTAAGAATTAAAATTAAAAATTAAAAAAATTAAAAAGTTAAAAAAAAGAATAAAAAATTAAAAAAAGAATAAAAAGAAGTAAAAAGTAAAAATAAATAAATATGAATGAAAAAATAAAAAATAAAAAGATAAAGAAATAAAAATTTAAAAAATTTAAAAATTAAAAAAAAATAGAGAAAAAAAAATAGAAAATAAAAATAAATGAACGGAAAAAAAATTTTTTTTTTTAAATAGTAAAAACTAAAAAAAATCGAAAATTAGAAAATCAAAAAGAAATAAAAAATTAAAGATTAAAAATTTTAAAATTAAAAATTAAAAATTTTAAAAAAGAAAAAAAAAGAAAATATGTGTGTGTGTGGCAGAAAATAAATCCCAAATGCATTTTGACGTGCAACATTTGGGCTAATATACTTGCATTTATTTGATCAAGGGGAGACAACTTCTGCTTGTTATCAAATTCATTTAAGACTTACAATTTGTTTTTGCAATGGTGTAATCCATGTCAAATAATCCAGGCCATGTCACCCACCCACTTCAACTTTTTTTAAATTTTGTCCAGGTGTGGACTAAGTTAAAGTTAGACAATCCCCAAAATTTGAGCTTCCAATTCCAAGAATTGTCAGAGTTATGTCAATTTTTAGCTCTCCAAATTTGAAGAGGGTCGTAAAAAATGGTGACTTTTTGTCTGTAAAATGAGTTCTTGAGCTTCCCTACTCTTAAACATTTGTTTATAAAAGCATTTTTGCTCGGAAATCCAAAAGATGCTATCAAATTTTTTTTCAAGTCAACCAATTGGTAATTTATGAGGAAGTGCGTCCCGGTCTCCTGCCTCAAAAGTGCTGCCCGGTGACTATTAAAATAACAACCCAGTTCAGTCTATTCAAAACTATCCATCTTCATATCTATCTATTTCAATTTGTTCATATTTATCTATATTACTTTAAATACTAAGATCTTTTTTTTATTCATGTTTGTTTAATGTCTTGTTTTTAGTTTAAATAAACAAGAATTACGACAAAAAAAGAATGCGACCCCCCCCCCAAATACATTTACTTGTCGAAAATATTTATCTATCTCCATTTGTTCATATCTATCTATATTATTTTGTTTGTTTATCTATCTATCTATCTCAGTCTATTCCAAACTATATATCCATCTTCATATCTAAACAAGAATTACTTCCTTAGTTTAATGGCATATCAACCATCATGGGTTATTTAATGCCAAAACCATCCGGTAATCTGAACATTAGCTACATAGATGAGTAACCTCCACTTGTTTCACTTTGAGGAAGCCTTATGTTTTGGTCGGCCATTTTCATTTCACCGTAAATTTATTGAATTATAAAATGACTTGATTAGTTAAAAGTTAATAGAAACAATGACATCGTGACATGATAGATGTATCCTCCAGATGGCTGGACTCAGCTTTGCGCGATGATTTATGGGCAAATAAATCTTGTGCAAGAAAATAAGTCTTATAGTTAATTAATTGCATGACGAAAAGAGTTAGGCCAGAAGAAGCCGAAAGAAGAAAGATGAAACAGTCAGACTAGGCTATAGCGGCTTCATTCCTGAAATGAGGTAGCCAAGTGACTACATGGTACTATTAGTATTTTTGTAATTTAAACATTGTAGTTCTTTTTGACAATAACAAAATAAATAAAATTATTCTGATAACTCCATTGTAATCTATTAGATTTCCATATGCCACAGTTGAATGAGCTGTATATCTTTATTAACTCTTAAAGTCCTATACCACCTCATTCCACCCGGCTGGAAGTCACATTTGTTTTCTTAATCTACCCCAAAAAATAGCCTTTGTTTGAATGTAATATTCAACATAATATTAAACATATTTAGCAGTCTTTGATGTACGAGAAATAACAGGTAAATTTTAATGAAAAGGCCATTTTTAGACATTTATATATATCCTTATAGGAATGGGGCTCTGGACTTAGAAAATTCTCAACAGGATGTTAAGAGTTAAATTATAAAATGACTTGATTAGTTAAGTTAAAAATTAAAGTTAATAGAAACAATGACATCGTGACATGCATTTAAAAAAAAAATTGAAATAGTTTATTATAAATTATTTTGATTTATTATCTAGATCAGTTTTTTCCACCTTTATCAATTAAAACAATTACCAGAACATGAGGGAGTTGTCCAATTATAATGAAATTTTCACCAAATTTTAATTTTTTTTTTTTTATCAAGGACTTAATTTTATAATGAATAACTTATTTCATTTTAAAAACTGGGTAATTTTCACCTTTAGTTGGCTAAATTCCTAGCTTAAAATTGCGCGCGCGCATCATCTGAAATGAACTTAATTGTTATAAAGAACACATTTTATGATATTTTTGTGTTAAAGTATGCAGTTGTATTGTTTTCCAAAAAGTTTCTAAGATTTGTTTATTTCACACGGAGACTTTCAAAATGGCTACCGGCTTTTTTCAAAGTGAAAGTCAAGGGAGGTTACTCTAATTGCCTTATTTGCTAGGAATTTTGACAACTAAAGGTGAAAAAAAAACAAAAACTGACCTACCTTTCCCAGGCCGGACCGCAGTTTAAAAAAAAAAAAAAAACAGAACACTGGTCTAACATGATTAAAATGAAAAATATATTTTTGTCTCAGTTGGTTGAGTGTTTAGCTAGAAGCCATAAGGCTCCTGGTTTGATACCGGCCCTCGCCAACTCAGCATATGAGTAGCACAGGGATCTGTGCGGTAAAGTGAGGAGCTGATGGTAGGTGTGGCACCCCACCTCAGACGCTAAAATATTAAATCAAAACAAAAAATATCTAAGTAATAGAATAAAAATATAATATATTTCATTTGGTCTGTTAATCAAAAGAAAGTTTTTATCGTTGAATTAACAGTTCCATTTGAAGAAAATCTTGATTGGGCCCATCAGCATAAGTTGGAAAAATATGAAGACCTACGTGAACAAAGCATCAGAAACGGATGGATAACAGATGTATTTCCATCGAAGTCGGATGCCGGGGATTTATTACCAACTCAACCTCGGCATTTTTGTCTAAACTTGGACTTTCTCCACCAGACAAGAGGAAATACTTAAAAAAGATTCAGGAGAAAACTCTAACCGCATCAGCATGGATATGGCAGTCCTATATTGTGACATCAAATCGACAAAGTCTGGTGGTATCATGAGATACGGCTGGGGCGCTCTGGGTTAGTGGTAATGATGCTTTGGCCCTGAAACCCAGAGTCATCATCTGATGAAGGCTTTGTTGGTTGCAATGCTACTGTGTAAATAGCAGTCATTGTATGAAGATGTGTGTGTGTGTGTGTGTGTGTTAGTAAATATAAAATAAAAAATTAGAAAAGAGATATGATACTGGTAAATAACTTTAAAATAACAATGTCAGTTATGAGCTTTCATTTCTCCCTTCTGCTATATATTACTTATTAGTGTATTAATGAGTAAGACTGTCTTTAGAATGTGTTTGGGGGGAGCATATTTTAGCGTATATAATATCATACATAGGCATTTTAAAACTGCACCAATAATTCACGGATTTTCGGATGATCAACCGTCGTCAACACTCACAGCTTGTTGTCCAAGTTCCTTTGTTTTAGTGAAAACCAAATATTCTCAGAAATACTGAAAAATTTCTTAGAACTTTCTTTTCCTTGATTTAATACCCTAATTTGGGATTAGTCCTTTGAGAATCTTATTATAATGGAGATTGTGTGTTTTTCTGTCTGTAACCGAAACTATATTACTACTCAAGTCATAATTCCCTTAATTATTTACGTCAAATTCTCCATGATTTCATTCTTTTAAACCTTCAGTTATTAATAAAAATTGTTTTACATTATTAATACTGTTGACCATATCTACATAGTATTTACCGCGTACCCCACTTGTACGGGTCAGGCACAAAGTCCCTATTAACGTGGGACCACCCACAAAACGAAGCTCATGGGGTGGCAGGTGAAAAATTGCGTCGATCCCGTCGGCATTCCCCCTCAAGGGGGGCGCCTCAGGCACTGGGCAATAAACCCAGCCCGGCCCCTTTAAATCGAGGGGGCAGGTGTTGCCTGGGGGGATGGCCCCCTGGGATCGACGCTGTTAATTATATCAATGGTCCAGAGGCCAAAGCCACTGTTGACCATATCTACATACTAATAACATGCAATTGTATTTATATATACAACAAAATAACGGTTTACAGTTTGAATGAGAAGGCTAATTTGCATATTGATATTTTTATTTTAATAAATATGTGCTTGGTATTATTGATTTCTAATTGTTTGGTTTTATCCTAAGAAATATAAACAAAAATCTTGTGGATAAATCTTAAAAGAAATTTATTTACAAGAATAACTGTAATATTATCCTTTACTTCCTATTTTAACTAAATAGTTAAATTAGGAAAATTTACCAATGAAAGAGGGAGTAATGGAAAATGATGGAATAGTTAGTTTCAAAGTTGTTCTATTTTTCGATTATACCCCCTCTGTTCCAATCTTTTTATCTGCATTCTTAGTCAGTTTCATTAGCCTTTCTAATTTAATATATATTTTATTATATCAAAACTTAAATACTTGCACCCGGAGGGTGCATATATTTGCTAGTGGTTATAAAAGAAGTTGTCCGACTTTGAAAAAAGGTCAAATTGTGACATACATTGATAGTGAAGTGTCACTTTACCATGAAATTGAATCAACATCGTTCATCAATTGATTGGTTTGGTTTATTAATTTTAACGGCATATCAACCCGTCCAGGGTTATATCATGCCTAGCGGTTGGGGTGTTTACATAGTGTATTCATACATATACTTTTAGTAATTGATTTTAACAATGTGTTAGCATTATTGGGAATTATATTGTATGGCATTGATTTGTTTCATGTCTATATTCTATGGTATAATTTTATTTCCCTTAAAAAAGAGAAAATATCCCCAATGTTAACATTTTCAAATAGGTCTTTCATATTGTTTGCTTTAAAATAATGTTTTCTGATGTGAGCAAAAAATCTGCATTCCATCAATAAGTGTTTAACTGTCAGGGGTGTTTGACATGTTTCACATTGTGGTTGTTGTTCTTGTTTGAGTATATAAGAGTGTGTTAGTTTTGTATGACCAATGCATAATCGGGACATAATGACTTGTTCCTTTCTAGACTTCCTTAAAGTTGGTCTGCAGCCTCCCAAAGTCGGTTTGATTAGGAAGAGTTTATTGTGCTCCTCAAAAATTACATGAAAACTGGAAATTATCATCTAAAAAAAAAAAAAAAAAAAAAAAAAAAAAATAATATGTTGTAGATGCAACAGAAAAATCACAGAATCTGAAGACATCATTGTACATTCCGATATTTCGGGTGAACCTACACCCTTTTTCAAGGTATAGGGAATAGAGTTTATCTGGAGAAAAATGAAATACTGTATCATTGGCAATTCAGTCTCGAAAGACTATGATAAAAGTTTTTGTGTGCCCTTGAAGTTGCAGCGCCTCCTGTGACTATGAAGTCCGATGTTTGAGAAACATTCTCGACCACAGATTTTGCATTTGTAAGTTACCCCGTAGATGATGATGTCCCGATGCTTTGTTGTCGTTGCTTTCTTATGGACCTCTTAGCTTCATGATGTTGTATCAGGGTGACTTCTGACATGTACAGTCCTCTATGGAGATTCTGCCGCCACCGAGGGCGGTCTTGAGCCAAATTTTCCCAGCTGGAAGGGACAATGCCAAAGCACCAGAGATCATTTTTGCAGACATCCTTGAATCGCAGTAGGGGGCGACCAATCTATCTGAAATTATCATCTAAAAAAAAAAAAAAAAAAAAAAAAAAATAGCTGCCACACAAAAATCACAGAATCTGAAGACAGAAAACAACCATTATAGTGTGTGGCCTACCATAAAAAGCATAGGTTACAATAATAACTGCTAACCCTAACCCTATTTCAGTATGTGGCCTACGAAATCATGTCTCTCTTATAGTATGTGGCCTACCATAAAAAGCATATAAGGTTACAATAATAACTACTAACCCTAACCCTATTTCAGAATTATATATTTTAGAATTAAATAGATCTGATTCATGTAAATTATTTTTTAACTATTCTTAATTACTATATACAGCTTATGACTGAATTGCATTTCTTGAAATTGAATATATGTGAAAAATAATTAGTTTCAATAAATTGCCTACTACTTATATCTATAAATATACTCTTACTGAGGTAGGACAAAAAATGGCACCCAGAAAACTAATGGATGACTCTAGCAAATATTAAGTGGTCACAATACATTTTCTAGGTTAGCTGTCCAATGCTTTTTTTTTTTGTATTCCAATTAACCCGACCGATATCCTACATCAATGAGACCACAAATTTCAAGCGCTGAGAAAACTGTCCGATCTTGACCAAAGAAAAAGGAAAGCAAAAAGAACAAAAAAGTTAACTTCCAAAAGATGTTTATTTTTATTTTTCACATCGTTCACAGAGACGTATATTTTTTAACGATTGGATTTAGCCACTCGTTCCAATTCATCTTTCTTTTTGATGGCGTAAGAGTTGGAAGAACCCTGAAAAAAAAGAAAAAGGATACAATTAAGGTTTTGGGAGAATTCACATTTAATAGAAAATACAATAAAAGGTACAAAAATGATAATGTCAAGATGCTCAAGATTGTATTATCCTTAACTCTTAATGTCCTATACCACCTTATTCCGCCCGGCTGGATGTCACATTCGTTTTAACTAATCAGCCCCAAACAATAGCCTTTGTTTAAATGTAACAGTAAATATATTTAGAAGTCTTTAATACAAGGGAAATAACTTTAAATGAAAAGGTCATTTTTAGCCATTTTTTTATAAATCCTTATAGAAATGGAACTTAGGAAATTCTCAACAGGATGTTAAGAGTTAATAATCTTCATATTGTTAATGTTGGCCAATTCATTCTCCAGCCATCAACAGGTGTATAAGGGAGAGATGGGGGTTTGGTTTGTTTTGCGGCATATCAACCTCAGCGGGTCATTTAAAAGTTTTGAAATAAATTTATTTTCAGTGGATACTTAATTTTTGGTCATTTCCTATAAGTCTAACATGATCAAAGGGAACCACTCTGGACTGATGAATTATTTATTTTCCCATTAAACTAATCCTAAACCCTAACCCCGTCTTTTTTCCTAGATAATCAATATACAAATAATTTATCAGTCAAGAGTGGTTCCCCTTTGATCATGTTAGACTTACAGGAATTAACCCAATTTTTTATAAACACATTTTTCTATTTAACTCACAGATGGGACACTAACAGGTACTACCACTCTGAGAGAGGAAAGAATAAAAGGAGGGAGAGTGGGGTTTGTTTTGTTTTACGGCATATCAACCTCAGTGGGTCATTTAATGCCGACAAAGATTTGACCCATAGATGGGACCAGCGAGCAAGGTGATAAAGAGGTGCTCCACATTCCCAAGACCTCCAGAACTGGAACCTCACCATCAGATAGTTTAATGTCATTCCTAGGATATGAAGACTCTCAGCCACCACCTTCTAGCACCCATATGACAAAAAGGGGTTGACGTGACCAGTCGATTGATCGGGGGGGGGGGGTCTCTACGATCACCCATCTAGCCCAGGTAAGAGCCAAAGTGGAGTATTGCAAGTCATGGACTGCTCAACAACCTGGGTTAAGTATCACGGGTCGCCATCCACGACCAACAGGTGGCCCCATTGGGGATGTCTTATCCCCTGCAGAGGTGCAGTCGGTGTATTCTAACACCCCACCAACAGGACAGGAAAGAGAGAGGGGAGAACAAGAGGAGCAAGTAAGAGATGGGGGGTATATTATAGGAGAGAGAAAGAATAAAAGAGGAGGAAAGCAAGAATAAGGAGAGGTGAGGATCCTCCTCTTTTGATTATACATTGGACAAGGGCAGAAGATAGGATGAAACGACAAAAAAATACAAATATCGACTAAAAATAATTTCTGATATTGTTAAGGAGTCAATCAAAAATAAGAGCTTTATAGAGATAATGACATTTTTTTTTTAATTAAATAAAAAACGAAAAGAAAAAGCAGAAGCTTTTAATAATAATAATAATAATCTTATTATAATGGAGATTGTGTGTTTTTCTGTCTGTAACCGAAACTATATTACTACTCAAGTCAGAATGTCCTTAGTTAATTACGTCACATTCTCCATGATTTTATTTTTATTTAAACCTCAATAACTAATACAACTGTTTGACATTATTAATATTGTTGGTCTTATCTAAATACTAATAACATGCAATTGTATTTATATATACAACAAAATAGCGGTTTCAATAGCATGTGATTTAATCTAATATTTTATTACATTTAAACTTAAATACTTGCACCCGGAGGGTGCATATATTTGCTAGTAGTAATAATAATAATAATAAACACCCTGTAAACTTACTTTGCCAGCATTGATGAGTTCATCAGCTAAACATTCAGCAATTGTCTTAATGTTTCTGAATGCAGCTTCACGGGCTCCTGTACAAAGCAACCAAAGGGCTTGATTGACACGTCTCAAGGGAGATACATCAACAGCCTGTCTCCTCACTGTACCAGCACGACCAATACGAGTAGAGTCTTCACGGGGTCCACTGTTAATAATGGCATTAACCAAAATTTGAAGAGGGTTCTGAAAAAGATAGAAAAAAAGAAATATAATTCCCACTGAATTTGTTTATATAGACACATTTTAATTTTTACTACTAAAACCTTCAATTCTCAAACATACAACTTTTTTCCCTCCGAATTGTCGTTATATGTACTGTTCAAAATAAAAATGTCTAAAGCCACCCTGGCGAAACATCTTGAAGCCAAGAAGTCCAGAAGGAAGCATTGGCACATCAACATCTTCAGGGACAGCCTTCACATGTGACATCTGTGGTTGAGAATGTTTTTCAAACATTGGACTTCACAGGCACAAAAACTATATTATAGTCTTCCGAGACTGAAATGCCAATAATGTATTGTTATATACATAATCTTTTGGCAGATGTCCCCCTCCGGCCTTCTTGTGTGTTTATATCAATAATGATGAGGACAAAAGTTTAAAAAATCTAAATACAAATAATCATGGTTCATCTAAAAAATTCACAAATAATTAGGAAAGACACTAAAAGAATAGCTGAGGCACAGACAATCTAAAATAACATTTTAATGGGATTAGTTTATATAGATGACCCAAAAGTCATTCAGGGATTTTTAAAAAAGAAAAACGTCCGACTTCTTTTAATAAATTTATTTAAATTCTATCAATGTTTATATACAAAAAAAAATAATTTAAAAATGCAGGGGAGAGGGGACACACAACCTGTGTGTGTGTGTGTGTGTGTGTGTGTGTATATATTGAAATGGATACAATAGAAACCTACTCAAGTTTCATCGCTAGAATCATTAGGGTTAAATCCACTGAATTAATTGAGTTACCGATTAATTGCAGCTGATCACACGTATGTTCATTGAATATACGTGTGATCAGCTGCAATTAATCGGTAACTCAATTAATTCAGTGGATTTAACCCTAATGATTCTAGTGATGAAACTCGAGTAGGTTTCTATTGTATCCATTTCTTTAATAAATTTGCTCTACTTTGTATTTGTTTTATCACGGACTTAACCCCTGGATCCTGTGCACCTCCAACGATCGTGCCCATAATCACCGGTAAGCCACCCTTTTATATATATATATATATATATATATATATATATATATATATATATATATATATATGTTTAACTTTCTTTTAATAAATCTATTTATATTGTCAATGTTTATATGCTATAAAAAAAAAAATCTTTTAAATATGTGTGTGTGCGTGTTTCAAACTAGATACATGTTCCTGGCCTTGCCCAGGTTATATAGTATCCAACCAAATTTAATTATACACTTTTAAAATCTCATTGTTCACCATTGGATAGCAGTACCTATCGCTCAAAGTGTTTGTGAAAATGTTACCAAGGAAATGTATGCATGTTAAATCCAATTTAGCAATAATACAAAATTAGTACTTTTTAAAAGAAAGTGAGACACATATATCAAACTAACTATATGTTCCCAACCAGGTTATATATAGTATCTGACTAAATTAAAAGTATACACTTTTTAAATCTCATATTGCTCACCATTGTATAGAAGTACCTATTGGTCAATGTGCTTATTGTGAAAATACTGCAACGGAAATTTGTGCATTTACCAATAATGCAATAATCCTACTTTTTGAAAAGGAGGGAGACAATATCAAGTTATCTTTAACTCTTAACATCCTGTTGAGAATTTTCTAAGTCCAGAGCCCTGTGATGTGACTTCCAGCCGGGTGGAATGAGGTGGTATAGGACTTTAAGAATTAATGCAAGTGGTCTTAATAAAACTAATCAGAGTTATTCCCCTTAGCATATAATTACCATTTTGTTATACTACAGCCAATAATTTGGTTTCTAGTAACCAATGGCTCTTAAGTAAACATATTAAAAGTAATAATTAAATTAAGCATCTAGTATCCCCAAAGAGCTGGTCTACGTAGGTCTTTGCTGGGTGACCCACACTGACATGTCCATGTATCCCCAAAGAGCTGGTCTACAAGGTCTTTGCTGGGTGACCCACACTGACATGTCCATATGCTGGTTTTCATAGGAGAATGTCACTTGAGTTCAACCCCACGTCTCCAGCATGTCTTGTTCATCTCATTTGGATGGTTTGTGTGATAGGTGGCAAGTGGCCATACAGCTGTCTTCTTGTAGCGTGTGGTTTCCACAGTTTGTTTAATATCGCACGCAGCATTCATGTGCAACTCCCGTCTATCTTATTCTCTACACGCTTCATTATGGCTGAAGTGGTGCAGCCATACAGTAGCACTGTTATGGCTACGGCTTGGAAGAATTGTCACTTTAGCTTGTGAGATCAGACTGATAATTTGTCTATGGCCATGTCTCTCCAGCTTGTGAGCAAATAGTAAAGGGAAACCGGGCTCTTTAAACCACTATAAAGGAAAACTGAATTTATCTGTTAAACTCCACTTAAAAATTGACTTGCTCATGTAGAGGGGTTGGGTGTGTGTGTGTGTGTGTGTGTGTGTGTTATATATATATATATATATATATATATATATATATATATATATATACATACACACACACACACAAAAAATATTTCTAAAACTAAATTTTTTTTTTTGTTTTTTACTGTTTAGAACTGGGATCACCAAACTTTTTCCACAGTGAGCCAGATAATTCAAAAAAAGTAACGAGCGTGGGGCCACATTATTATTGTGTTCAATACTTGCTTAAAGGGGTGCTCCACATTCCCCAAACCTCCAAAACTGGAACCTCACCATCAGATAGAGTTTAACGTCATTCCCAGGATATGTAGACCCTCAGTCACCGCCTTCTAGCACCCATATGATAAAAAGGGGTTGGGGCTTGCCATAAGGGCAATAGGGTTGGGAAAATCATATAGGTGCTAGGGCTTGACGTGACCAGCCGATTGATCGGAGGGGGCCTCTCCGACCGCCCGTCTAGCCCAAGATAGGGCCAAAGTGGAGTATTGCAAGTCATGAACTGCTCATCCACCTGGGCTCTATCCTTAAGCATCACGGGTCGCCACCTACGGCCAACAGGTGGCCCCATTGGGGGAGTCTTACCCCTCTGCAGAGGTGCATTCTAACGCCCCACCGACAGGGCGGGTTGCTATTTGTTGGGGGTGGGTTAAATTTGGACTATAATTCACCAAATTTTCTTGCTAGTATTAATAATTATCGCATATACTCAAGTAACAAACGACTAATTAGCACTTCCTAATTTCTAGCCACAAAAAGGTGTTTTTTATCGGCAAGGTTAGCCCTAGAAAAAAGGTAAACTTCAACTTTTAAAAATATCAATTGTTTGTGGGAGGAAGAATACTCCATGTAGCTGTGAGGAGATAAAAAAAATATCACACTTGGTTGCAGGGAGATGTGCAAGAATATCTAAGTTCAGGGACATGTATGTGTATATAAGAATCTCATTTGGTTGTGGGAAGGATTTGTGGATTATAATAAAGATAATGGTTAAATCAAATGTCACCCCACTGAAAAAATAAAAATCAGGGAATTAACCAAATTTAATGAAATTTTCAGTGTTGATATATTAATGAATAATAGATATAATGCACCAGTTATTCTATTTAAAAACTTTTACAGTTTTTTTTCAGGTCAGTTAACTTTGAACCACATATCTTTGAAGTGTAACACAGATTCTCAAAAATACGTTGTTCAAAGTTAACTGACCTGAAAAAAAAAAAAAAAGTCAGTTTTTAAATAAAATAACTAGTGCATTATATTTTTTATTCATTAATATATCAACACTGAACATTTCATTAAATTCATTTAATTCCCTGATTTTTGGTATTTTTTTTTCTTTTGGCGGGGTGACCTACATTGGTGGAATTTAGGTCCGTTAAGTTTGATTTAACCAATGATAATATTAATAGGTATGAATTTGATTTTTTACTTACATCTCCTGTGAGTAAATGGATGATTTCAAAAGCATGTTTGACAACACGCATGGTCATAAGTTTTTTGCCGTTATTCCTTCCGTGCATCATAAGTGAACAGACCAATCTTTCAACGATTGGGCACTGAGCTTTACGGAATCTTTTCAGCTGATATCTGCCAGCACTGTGAGGAAGATATTTGGAATATTTCTCTTTTACAGCAATGTAATCCTGAAAAGAAAAGAAAAATAGTTTATAAATATTTTGTTTCTACACTTTAGAAAAAAAATAAATAAAATATTATAAAAACCAGAGAAAGTTCTAGTAAGCTGTACCAGTTTCTAATCTATCAATAATTGTAGATAGATTAGAATCAATAATTGTAGATTGTCTTCATTTGTCTGTAACCGAAACTATGTCACAATACTGAAAATTGACAATACATAGAATAAAGAACAACCCTGTAATCAGTATTTAATTTATTTATTTATTTTTTTTATATACTCGACTTTTTTCAGTAAAAAGGTTAACTAAAATATTCACAAATAAATACCTACAATTTTGTGTTAAATAATTCAAAATAATTATCAAATAGATGCATGCAACATTTTATTTGAGGGGGACATAATTAGGTTTCCCTTTCAAATTTTTTTTTTTTTTTTTTACTCCTTTAATAAATTTTATTTTATTTATGATACAAACCCTTTAACATTGAATTTTTAACTCCTATCTCAGACAATATCTTTCAAAAAATAATTATTACACTGCCCGTAATAATAATCAAAATTTTGATTATTATTACGGTCAGTAATTCATTTCATTCAGTACATAATAAAAAAAATGTAGCAATAAAAGTAAGTAAAGTCGTCAGGGTGGCCTAAAGTCGGTATAAGCCAGACAGCAAGGGAGTCTATCACCTTTTCACTAGCGCTAGACCAAGGATATTGTCTTGGTGTTTGAGGTGGAGTGTCACACCAACCACCAGCTCCTTTACTGCACAGATCCCACTGCTACTAATACAGAGAGTTGATGAGAGCTGGCATCAAACCAGGAACCTAGTGGTTCCTAGGCTGACACTAAACAAATATTGAAGTATAATTTAGATTTACCAGTTTTAAAATGACAATAAAAAGCAACATTTAACTTAGAACTAATTAAACCACAAAACATTGGTTTGGTTTTGTTTTACGGCATATCAACTCTTAATGGATAATACAATTTTTTTAATAAATTCATTTTTCTATTTAACCCATAGATGAGGCTACTACCACTCCGGGTCAGAGTGGACCAGGGAGCAATGATGATGAAGGGGTGCTCTACATTCCCCAAACCTCCAAAACTGGAACCTCACCATCAGATAGAGTTTAATGTCATTCCCAGGACATGTAGACCTTCAGTCACCGCCTTCTAGCACCTATATGATCAAGAGGGGCTGGGGCTTGCCATAAGGGCAATAGGGTTGGGGCAATCATATCGGTGCTAGGGCTTGACAGGACCAGCTGATTGATCAGAGGGGGGGGTGCTTTCCGACTGCCCGTCTAGCCTAAGTAAGGGCTAAAGTGAAGTGTTGCATGTCATGGACTGCTCGTCCACCAAGACTCAATCCTTAAGCATCAGGGGTTGCCACCCACGGCAAAC
Source organism: Doryteuthis pealeii (assembly GCA_023376005.1). NCBI lineage: Eukaryota > Metazoa > Mollusca > Cephalopoda > Myopsida > Loliginidae > Doryteuthis > Doryteuthis pealeii. Next base: position 38,432,527 of record CM042177.1, on the reverse strand, counting down.
AGGTGTCCCCATTGGGGGAGTCTTACCCCTCTGCAGAGATGCAGTCGTTGCATTCTAACCCCCCAACGACAGGACGGCAAAACATTATTGGTCACTACTTTTTTAAAATTTCTATTCAGTAAATTTTTTTAAAATGAAAATGAGAAACATGGCCTTGATGTTTCTTTAAGGAATTTCAGAAGAATGTCATGAGAACCATCATTCTTTTCTTTTAATGTCATATCAACCCTGGGATGTGACAATTTTGTTTTCAATAATTTGTATGGGAATAGTTTGTAGGTAAAGATTTTGTTTTTAAACAAATTGTTAGAGTGCGAGACTAAAGATTTTTTTTTTTTAAATTGTATATAAATAATTTTGGCACAAAAACCAGAGTCTGGATTTTTGTGTCCTCACCACCCCCCAGAGATAGAAAGAAGAAAAAAAAGGTAACTTACAGTTAAACTGATATCATTGACTTGAACATCATCTGGAGACCATTTTCCAAACAATTTAATCTCCGGCATTTCAGGAGCAGGAACGGTGACTTCATCCCAACTTTCCATGTTTGTTGATTTTTTTTGGACACAGGACTAATATCTGGAAAAATAAATTAAATTAAATAAATAAAAATAAATAAATGACAAATAAAAAACAACAACACCAGTACAAAAAAAAAAAAATCAAATTTTGAACTTAAAAATAAATGTACAGTTTATAATTATTTTAAAATTAATGGTTAAATTTCTTTCAACTTATTAAGAAAATCATAGAAATTCCCAAACAATAGCAGTTTTTTGTTTTAAATTCAAATTTACATACTACATAGTTGAAAAGTATTTTCTTTTGTCCTACTAGAAATATTCACATTAGAACCCGACTCTTATTCTGGACTTAAAAAATATCTGAAAACGTAAAAAAATGTAATCTTATTTTTAAGTGCTTTACAGGTTGTTAAATCAAATTTTTTTTTAAACGGTTACTATAGCCAATTTGAAAATAGATTTTAAAATAATAAAATTACATAAAATATAAATTGCAATATTTTATTGTCAAATAAAGGAATCTCCGGCCGCTCGAGTTTATGTACTTCTAGTTAGCGGCACACACTTGGGTTAATAAAAAAAAATAGGGGTTCAATGAACTGAAATCTGAACAAGGCTATTGAAAAAAGAAAAAAAAACTTTTCATATCTAATCTCTTCCATCCCAGGGTAAAAAAAAATTTCCTCGTCAATTCCTACCATAAAATAAACTGAACCCTCATTTTATGTACGTGTTTTTGCAATAAATATTTTATTTTTCTTGCACCCCTTATTTTACAATAATAAATATATTTTCTTGATTCTTTAATAAATAAAGAAAATATACTTAGTATTGTAAAATAACGGGCGCAAGAAAAATAAAACATTTATTGCAAAAACACGGACATAAAATGAGGGTTCAGTTTATTTTATGGTAGGAATTTACGAGGAAATTGTTCTTTTTTACCCTTAATCGTAGCTGGGGATATATATCTATAGCCTAGCATCAACCCCTTAAATACCGACAGGAAAGAATTAATTGTCTTTAATTTTAAAAATAAAAAAACGTGTATAAATTCTCAAACCAAAAACTCTGTACCCTCGTGGGTCAGAGACCTATACACCTCGTTAATAGTAGATATGTCAAAAGTTTAAATTTAAACAGAAAATCTTCGAGGCTTGTATAATATAGTTTAATCTTGGCGGTAAAGAAATAATATAGATATGCAATATTTATTTACTGCTTTTTTATTATATATATTTTGATAAATATAAATCTATTAAAAAAAAAAAAACTCAAAAATTTACCCAACGACCATATCTCCTCCCTCTTAAATAAAGACGATACCTCATTTTTTTTAAGACTATTTAATTAAAAAAAACAAAGTGAAATAAAAAAGAATTAAATCTACAATATCCCTGAAAAGCACACGCAAGTAATGATAAATATATATATATATATATATATTTTTTAAATAGATACAAAAACAAAATGAAATCATTAAATTTGGATTAAAAATACGAAAAGTTTAAAAAGGAAATCCCACATGGCCGACCAGACATAAATTTTCAAATAAACCTAATTTAATATTTTAATCAAATTATATCTATTTGCTAAAAGGAATTTTTTTTTTAGTCTAGAAGAAAATTATTCAATGCATTTCTGTAATAAAATAATTTTTCGATGCATTCTTATTAAAAAAATAAAATTTCCAAGACATTTTTATATTAAAATCATTTTCCAATGTGTTTCTATAATAAAAATAAATGGATTTTTCAATGCATTCCTGTAATAAAATGATTTTCCAATGTGTTTCTAAAATAAATTTTACAAATACATTTTCAATGCATTTCTATAATAAAATGATTTTTCCAATATATATCTATAATAAAATTTAAAAAAAGGATTTTCCAATGCATTTCTATAATAAAATTTATACAAAATAATTTATAACTAAAATATCTAAATTTAATAAAAGTTAAATTTTATAACTTAAAAAAAAAAATCCACGAAGTTTTAGGACTAAATTATATGAAAGCCGTTTTATTTAATAAAAAAAAAAAAAAATTAGACACTTTATATATTTACTCTATATAAACTAAATTTATTGAATGTCCCACTTTAGTCATTTCTTTAAATTTTCACAATTTATGAGCAAATAATCTAAATTCAGAATCATACATATATATATATTTTTTTTTTTTTGTAAAATAAAGAAACAAGAATATCTAAACGAAGAGAAAAGAAAAAAAAAGTGAAATATATTTCAAGTCTAAGTCATTTTTCAGTCTACGTACAAAAATTAAAACAAGAAAAACTTAATCAAATGAAATTAATAACATTTACCAAAATCAAGATTATCAATTGTGATATTAAAATTTATAGCAAATTCTAATTAATTCTTATTTTTTATCTTAAAATTAATTTATTGGCAAAAATAAAAATCCAAAGATTTTAAAAAAAAAAACGAAGCACGTGTTACATATTGGAAGCCACCATCATGGCGCGGCCATGTTACCAGATAAAAGAGCAAATCCTTCTAATAAAATGACATTTTTTTATAAAAAATACACATTTTAAAAACAAATCAAATACGTATGTTTAATGAACTAATATCAATCTTGAATAAAAACCAATTTAAACATACTTTATCGACGATCAACACGGAAAGAAATCAAAAAATAGTTGGATACTTACCCTATACGCGTCTGTATATCAGACCAACCCGGTCAAAGAGAGAGAAAAGAAAACTCGTTTGTCGTGACGTCACAAAAAAAATCTCGCGAATTCTCGAATCAAACCGTATTTTCGTATAATTATGATTTTAAAAGAATTATTGTTAGATTAATATTTTAATAAGTTTTAAAAATTGTAATTTTATCTATTTTATTTTTAGAAATAATTTACAAGCTTAATTTTTGTAAAGAAAATGGAAGTATTATTTAGATACGGATTTACACTTAGGTGTACTCTATCTAGCCGATCTTGACTCTATGCGGTTATTTTAAAATATGGAATATGCGGCGAAGATTATTACTACTTCCTTAAAAATGAATTAATACAAAATAATTAAAACCAGATGTATAAATGATTATTTAATTATTAATTTAAAAAATAATTAGAATTCCATAAAGTATATAAACTGATTATATATTTAACTATTTCCCCATGGAAGTAGAATATATAACTATAATTTACTATAACATATGGCCAGTTTAACAGGATTCTTAAATACATAAATTTTTGGTAGACTGTGAGTTGAGGTGCGTAAATTTTTTGCATAGTCTACCGGACAGGTGTTAGTGGAATATGAAATGAAGACCAATGTATATATTTTTAATTTCTCAACAATGATTAATACTTTTAATAAAAAATCAATCTCTAAGGAAAACATAACTTAATACGTTATTTCATTTATAAGTTTTTAAACAAATTAAAGGACAGCATTAATTGGTGTTAAATTTGTTGAGTACTGATTCAGTTATACGCTTTATTTATACTCTAGGTCAGAGTGGACCTGAGAGTAATGGCAATGAAGGGGTACTCCACACCCCACACTATAAAGTTATAAACTTTTTATACATGTTAATCATTTATAAGTTGGTAATTTATGAGGAAGTGCGTCCCGGTCTCCTGCCTCAAAAATTGCTACCCGGTGACTATCAAAATAACAACCCCAGCTCGTCGTAATTCTTGTTTATTTATCGTAATTTGTCGTAATTCTTGTTTAAATATGAAGATGGATATATAGTTTGGAATAGACTGAGATAGATAGATAAACAAACAAAATAATATAGATAGATACGAACAAATGGAGATAGATAGATATTTTCGACAAGTAAATGTATTTGGGGGGGGGGTCGATTCTTTTTTTGTCGTAATTCTTGTTTATTTAAACTAAAAACAAGACATTAAACAAACATGAATAAAATAAAAATCTTAGTATTTAAAGTAATATGGATAAATATGACAAAAAAATAGATAGATAGATGCAGGAAGATTCTGGATAGTTTTGAATAGACTGAGCTGGGTCGTTATTTTAATAGTCACTGGGTAGCAATTTTTGAGGCAGGAGACCGGGACGCACTTCCTCATAAATTACCTATAAGTTTTTTAAAAATTGAACGACACCATTAATTGATGTTGTTGCGTAGTGATTCGGTTATACACTTTTTTCACCTCTGCATTGTTATTTTAAGGGAATTGAGATTAGAAACTTATCAAGTCCTATACTGAAATAAACTGAAAATTATTATTTGCTGTTAATTTTGACGAGTATTTAGAAATATTTCTATTTCAGAGGAACAATAAAATAAAACTTAAAACAGTTCATTTTTGCGGTTCTGGGGTCAAAAAGGTGTATAACTGAATCACTATGCAACAACTTCAAATCTATACAACATCAATTAATGCTGTCCTTTATTTTTTTTTAAAGTTTATAAATGAATGAACTAGCAAATATATGCACCCTCCGGGTGCAAGTATTTAAGTTTTGATATAATAAAATATCATATTAAATCAGAAAGCTAATGAAACTGAATAAGAATACAGATAAAAAGATTGAACAGAGGGGGTATAATCGAAAAATAGAACAACTTTGAAACTAACTATTCCATCATTTTTCATTACTCCCCTCTTTCATTGGTAAATTTTCCTAATTTAACTATTTAGTTAAAATAGGAAGTAAAGGATAATATTACAGTTATTTCTTCTTGTAAATAAATTTCTTTTAAGATTTATCCACGAGATTGTTGTTTATATATCTTAAGATAAAAGCAAACAATTAGAAATCAATAATACCAAGCACATATTTATTAAAATAAAATTTTAAATATCAATATGCAAATTAGCCTTCTCGTTCAAACTGTAAACAGCTATTTTGTTGTATATATAAATACAATTGCATGTTATTAGTACGTAGATATGGTCAACAGTATTAATAATGTTAAACAATTTTTATTAATAACTGAAGGTTTAAAAGAATGAAATCATGGAGAATTTGACGTAAATAATTAAGAGAATTATGACTTGAGTAGTAATATAGTTTCGGTTACAGACAGTAAAACACACAATCTCTATTATAATAAGATGTAAGTTATGTTTTCCTTAGAATTTTATTTTTATAAAGAGTGTTAATCAAATAATAAAAATTTACGCCAGTCAATTCACAGTCTACCTAACTTTTTACAAGCAGGTTTATTTTCTGGACAACCAGGCTGAATTAGTTTAGAGAAATTTTGGACCATATGACCTTTAGGCACCCCTTTTGCGATCTCGATTCGTGGGGACATTTTTTCCATTTACACCGTCAAAATCCGGTTAATTGTTAACAGACGATTTTTAGATTTTTTTTTAAGTTATAAAACTAACCCCTAACCCTAACCCTAACCCCTAACAAACAACCAGATTTTGACAGTGTATATGAGAAAAGTGTCCTTGTGAGTCGAGATCACAGAAGGGGTGCCTAAAGGTCATATGGTCCAAAATTTTTACATAGGGAGCCATGCACAAACCAAATTTCTTACGTTGACCTGTCATTTCTGATAGCAGTCCTCCTTTTCGAGCAACCCAGGCACCAATAGAGGTCAGGTGCTGCCTGGGGGGACAGCCCCTGAGACCACTCGATTTATTTTGATCCCTCCCCTCAGCTCACTGCCCTGTTGGCTGGGGCGTTAGAATGCACCGACTGCACCTCTGCAGAGGGGTAAGACTCCTCCAATGGGGCCACCTGTTGGCCGTAGGTGGCGACTCGTGATGCTTAAGGATAGAACCCAGGTGGATGAGCAGTTCATGACTTGCAATACTCCACTTTGGCTCTATCTTAGGCTAGACAGGCGGTTGGGGAGGCCCCCTCTGATCAATCAGCTGGTCACGTCAAGCCCTAGCACCTATATGATTTTCCCAACCCTATTACCCTTATGGCAACCCCCAACCCCTTTTTATCATATGGGTGCTAGAAGGCGGTGACTGAGGGTCTACATATCCTGGGAATGACGTCTGATGGTGAGGTTCCAGTTCTGGAGGTTTGGGGAATGTGGAGCACCCCTTCATCACCATTGCTCCCTGGTCTACTCTGGTCTACTCGGAGTGGTAGTACCTGTTGGGGTCCCATCTATGGGTTAAATAGAAAAACATGAGTTGATAAACAAAATTGTATTATCTATTAAGAATTGATTTATTTCAAAACTTTATCGGCATTAAAATGACCCACTGAGGTTGATATGCCGTAAAACAAAACAAACCAAACCAAACCAAATCCCCCAGCTCAGAGGTCGAAGCCCTTGTGGCAGAGTGTCTACAACTAGTGTCATGAAAGCATCTGACTACTCCAAACTTACTCTTTTTATGCAATGGGGAGATGTATAAAGAAACTAGACACGAAACGACAGTACTCCAGGGTTTGAAGTATGGAGTTAATCACGAATGTGGCAGACAGGAGAAGAGTTAAAGAAATAACCAAACAACTAGAAATAGGAATAAAAGACGTGTATTACAGAATAACAATAAGGATTGCAAACTTTAGTTCATCTGCACAAATGTATAATTTGTCCCTTATCTGAGTTGTGAGATAGGGTATTATCGGAACCCTTGCTACGGCCTTCTGATAGTTTGGATATGATAGACGTTCTGTTTGATGTCCGACTCCGATTCTGGCTGTTGAAGAAGAGATGGAGCGACCATTATTTAGGTCTGTTCCCTTTGGAAGCTGGATCAGAAGAGGATGAGGTTTGCTTATTCAGCTTTGCCGCCAAAGTATGCTGGCTCGTGATTGGTTGGTTCAAAACAGAGGCTCGCAGACAAGGACCATAACACCTATACCCCAGAATTCTCAATAGATGCTGACTCAGTATCAGAATAGCCCTGTCAACTGGGGCTTTAGAATACACCGACTGCACCTCTGCAGAGGTAGTGACCTGTGATGCTTAAGTATTACATAATTATTAGATTCCTAATACTTATGTACAGTAGTGTAGAAACCAAAATGGCTGTTATAAGTTGCAGCCCACGGCCTTGAATGATTGAATGACAAGGCTTGACCTCATCCTGATCCTTCCGGTGGATACCGTGAGAATCGGTGGAGAAGACCCTCTTCCGGTTTAGATTAGAAAGAAATGTTGTAGTCAGATCGGCCAAAAACCACGACGGTGGTAAGTCGTGTTATGCATGCTGCCGACTCAATCTGCGCAGGTAGTCTGGTGGGGATTTCAAAATAAAATATGATCTAAGTAAATCGAAGTCTTGTGTTATTATCTAAAAACTACTAATAACACAGGGCTTCTGATAAAGAGAAATCCCCAATGGAAGACCAGACGCAAAGTCCCCAAGATGAAGTCCAGACGCTAGAAGAGACGCTAGAAGAAAGTAAGGAAAGAGAGTATACAACAGAGGATAGAACCTTGGTGGCTGAGCAGTACATGTGTGGGGATTTTAAAAAAAAATGAAAATAAAAATAAAATTAAAAAATTAAAAAATTAAAAAAACAAAAAAACAACAGACTCCCATGGGGCCTTGACCGGAAGAACCCCTTTGCGCATGTCTGACTAAAGGGACTGACTCCCTACCCCCAAAATAATACCTCAGCCATTCGAACTGAGGCTGCAACTGAGTGTAGTTGTTTCCTAGCCAAGGGGTATGTCCCTTCGTTACAGACAACTATGCCTTGTTCAATAAAGCCTAAGTCGTAAAACTATCTCTTGCCTTTGTCTCTTTCCTTTTTCATTCCTTTTCGTTCCTTAAATTCCATTTCAGCTGACCAGCCCACAAAAACAAAGAACCAAGCTTTTATTGGGGACAAGATACCAGCACCAATGAACATAACTACATTATATGCAACACTCCACTTTGGTCCTTACTTAACCAAGCAATCAGAGAGGCCCCCTCTGATCAATCGGCTGGTCACGTCAAGCCCTAGCACCTACATGATTGTTCCAGCCCTATTGCCCTTATGTCAAGCCCTAACCATTTTCATCATATATGTACAATCTTTTTAAAACATTTTTTTAAATTCTTTCTTTTTTATTTAACCCATAGATGGGACCCTAACAGGTACTACCATTCTGAGTCAAAGTGGACCTGGGAGGAATGGTGATGAAAGAGTACTCCACATTCCCCAGAGCTCTAGAACTGGAACTTCACCATTAGATGCAGTTTAACATTATACACAGGATATTAAGACCCTCAGCTACTGCCTTCTAGCACATATATGATAAAAAGAGTTCGGGATTTGCCATAAGGGGAATAGGGTTGAGACAATCATATAGATGCTAGGACTTGATCAGCCAATTGGTCAGAGGGTGCCTCTCTGACCACCTGTCCAGCCAAAGTGGAGTGTTGCATGTCATGGACTGCTTAACCACCAGGATTTTATCCTTTAACTATGAAATCAATATCATCATGGACAATTGGTAATTAAACTCATCTTTTCTATTAAACCTATAGATGGGACCCTAACAGGTACTACCACTCTGAGTCAGAGTGTGTTACATAATTATTGGATCCCTAATGCTTTTATAAGGTATTGTAGAAATCATTATGGCGATCAGTACAGCTGATGGCCTTGAGAGTGAGTGACAGCATTTGACCTCACTCTGACCTTGCTTTCTGGGGATAGACCATGAGAACCGGAACCCCCATAGAAAGCTCTCTTCCGGTTTAAGGAGTAAGCAACTCAGTCAGCAGTTAGAACTTAGAAGCCGAGCTAGCAAAACGTAAGCCTCATCTGCGCAGATTGTCTGGGTGGGGATTTGGAATAAAGTAACATCAACTTAAATCAAAGTCTTACTAAAAACTAACAATGACACAGGGCTTCTGATAAGGAATGATCCCCAACAGAAACCAGACCCGGAATCCTCAATAGAAGACCAGACGAGACCTTAGAAGATATACCAGACCAAGATAGATGATAGACGATCAGAAGCAAAGCCGGCCAGAAGAATAGACGACCAGAGTAAGACGTAAGAAAGGTATATAACGTTATATAGATTTGGTAACGTGAAAAGACCAGTATATAACAAGTGGACCTGGGTGTAATGGTGATAAAAGAGTACTCCACATTCCCCAGAGCACTAGAACTGGAACTTCACCATTAGATGCAGTTTAACATTATACACAGGATATTAAGACCCTCAGCTACTGCCTTCTAGCACATATATGATAAAAAGGGTTCAGGTTTGTCATCGGGGCAATAGGCTGGGGACAATCATCTAGGTGTTAGAGCTTGATGTGACAAACCAATTGATCTGACTGTCAGTCTAGCCTAAGTGAGTAGAGTGTTGTACATCATGGACTTCTCTACTTCCAGGATTCTGTCCTTAAGCATCACAAATTGCCATCCATGGCTAACAGGTGGGCCCTATGAGGGGTCTTACCTCTCTACAGAGGTGCAGTCAGTATATTTGTTATGTCTTGGAAATACATAAACGAGAAGGTTGAGTGGTTGTAATAATAATTTATTACAAATAATACAAATAACAAAATAAAACGGCTTTCAGCCGGCAAGGTAAAAAAGTCTCTTGGTAAGATTACTTATCTTGGAAAGTTGTCGCACGTGTGTTTGCAATCTGAGAATACGAAACAATGTTCGTGTTGGAGATCAACTCGCATCACTCTGAGCTAATCCACTGTTGCTCTTTATACGTATCTAATTTGCATACGTGCGGGTTACTTCTCTTTACAACAATATTTTAAAGCCCCAGCTGATAGAGCTAGTTGCTAGGACTTCTAATGACCAGCCGATTGATGGAATGAGGCCCTTCCAACCACCTGTCTAGCCGAAGTCAGGGCCGAACTAGAGTGTTGCATGCTATAGGACCACTTAATACCCATCTATCCATAAAAGGACTGATATATATATATATATTGGTTAGGAGGTTGATTTAGAAGGCTATCACAATGCAGTTTGGAATAAATAAAAAATAATAATACGGTAACAATGGTGTTGTGTGTTGAGCTGTATTTTTTTATTATTTCTTGAATTTTCGAGGTAATACCTCTTTATCAAAAGAATTGAACTGAAGCAGTACAGCTATGGCATTTCTTCCTAAATTTAGGAAGAAATGCCATAGCTGTACTGCTTCAGTTCAATTCTTTTGATAAAGAGGTATTACCTCGAAAATTCAAGAAATAATAAAAAAATACAGCTCAACACACAACACCATTGTTACCGTATTATTATTTTTTATTTATTCCAAACTGCATTGTGATAGCCTTCTAAATCAACCTCCTAACCAATACATACACAATGCTTCAAGCAAATTATGAAACTCTCTTATATATATATATATATATATATATATATATATAGAGAGAGAGAGAGATAGAGAGATAGATGCATCTAAAGAGACTGAGGTAGATAGATATAAAAGGACTGAGATAGATAGATAGATAGATAGATATGAAAGGACTGGGATAGATAGATAGATAATAGATAGATAGATATGAAATGACTAAGATAGATAGATAGATAGATAGATAGATAGGAAAATACTGAAATAGATAGATATTGAAAAGGCTGAGATAGATAGATAGATAGATAGATATTGTAAAGGCTGAGATAGATAGATAGATAGATAGATAGATAGATATAAAAATCCATATTAAATATTGATGGCCATTTACTAAACAGCTTAGTTTGGCACACGGCTAGAAGAATGGAGCTCCCAGAATCGAACCACATATGATTATCTAGATGAGCAAATCTTTATAACATGCGAGATGTTAACGGTTAATTAGATAGATAGATAGATAGATAGATAGATAGTCCACCACAATCCTGCCCGCAGGTGTTATGGATTGCCGCCCATAACAAACAGGTAGCCTGTTGAGGGGGGGAGCTTACCCCTCTGTAGAGGTGCAATTGGTGTATTCTATCGCACTATTATGTTCACGATCACCTGTCTAGCCGAAGTCAGGGCCGAACTAGAGTGTTGCATGCTATAGGACCACTTAATAACTAAATAATTTGGGTTCTGTTTTTTCTGGGTCACCTGTATACAAGGTGACCCAGAAAAAACAGCACCCACAAATTTTGTAATAAAACTTAATGTTAACAACGGGGGCGTTAGGGTAGTTTAAAGGTAAAATAGATAAATAATTTGGGTTCTGTTTTTTGGGGTCACCCTAATTTTCCGACCGTTTTTCAAGTTCAGCCCTTATCTCAAGATTTCTTTTAATCATTTATTAACATTTTTTAAAAACTTTAGAAGTTACTTTAATTCATTCATATTAGTGTTGTCTCGAATATAACATTTCGACCGTTTATTCATTAGACAATTCTCAGCGATTTTTTACAAAATTTGATAAATAATTATCTCTTATTAGTTACCACCAATTTTCCCAGTGAAATTTACCTCCCCCCCCCTATTTCATACAATGAAACTTGCATAAAAATTAATATTATCTTGAAAAAAAATTTTCCATTCGAAAGAAGAAACATTAAATAAACTCCTAATGATTTTTTAAAAAAATAGTTATTATTCACGAACTGCTAGTCCACCACAATCCTGTCTACAGGTATTATGGATTGCAGCCCATAACAAACAGGTAGCCCGTTGAGGGGGGGGGAACTTACCCCTCTGTAGAGGTGCAATTGGTGTATTCTATCGCACTATTACGATAAGGATTTATCAATAAATTGCTATGAATGGCCCTTTCATTTAAAGTTAACCCGAGATATATCCCGTAAATCAAAGACTTCTAAATATGTTTAATATTACATTTAAACAAAGGCTATCATTTGGGATAGATTAGGAAAATGAATGTGACTTCTGCTGGGTGGAATGAGGTGGTATAGGACGTTAAGAGAAACAAGAAAAATAGCACTGTATTGTATAAATAAGTAAAGTTGGCAAAGTGGCCTATTGTCGGTATCAGCCAGATAGCGAGGGAGTCTATCCCCTTTTTGCTAGCACTAGACCAGGAGTTTGTTTTTGCATCTTAAATGTTTTTGCATCCTACTTATAGTGTATCAGGTTGTTTGAAAAATAATGGCCATTTTATAGACACTTTTAAATGTAAGAATCGGCCATTATTTTTTAACCTAATTAGCTAGTTAGGTAATAGTGAAGACAGCAGAATGACTTATTGTTAGTATCAGCGAGGGAGTCTATCCCCTTTTTGTTAGCACTAGACCAGGGAGATTGTTTTTGGCTGAAGTGGAGCACCACACCTACCGTCAGCCTCCCATTTTATCGCACAGATCAAATTATCCAATCTAAATTGTTTTTATTATTTTTTTTTAATAAATAATGTTTTTTTGGGTGTAATAAATTTGTAAACTTGAATGTTTTTAGTGAACTTATTAACATAAGTGTATCTGAAGTTTGCTTGTATCGCAAATTTTAGCTCTTAACATAAAAATGAAAAATCAACCGAGTGACAGCTCATAACTCGGAAAACTCGTATGTTGGGGCACTCGTAAGTCAAGGTACCACTGTATTATATTAGTAATCATTATGAAAAATTGATTCTTAAAGCCTCCATGCTTCCTGTAGTCCGCCGACACTGTACCTGATGCCCCTCTCCACACACATATGCACACACGCGCACACATACATGCATATTACTACTGTAAACTGTTCATGTTCCTGACACTAATCCATTACTTCCAATTTGAGAAAATGTTTAATCATTTCTCGCTGGAGTTACTTCCCTTGCCTTGCTAAAAAAAATTTCCGTCTGCACGTACAGCTAAGTTCTTTAATTTTGACAAAACAAGAAAAATATATTTTTATAATAGAGATTCGGTGTCTGTCTCTAACCGAAACTATGTTATTGTTTACATCACAATACCCTCAGGAATTGTGTAAGTTTATCAATAAGTAGTTAATTCATAGTCAAAATCATTGATACATAGAATAAATTTATTTATCAATGATGTCTCTATGAAAATCTGAGTTAGATTTGCCTCAAAACAGCCCATGTTATTAGGGCATTTGTCTCTCATCCCACTTATGAGCGCGTGACACAAGGACATTTTTATGTGGGCCCACCCACAAGCCAAAACTCATGGGTGGTAAGCACAAAAAATGCGTCGATCCCGTCGACATTTCCCCTTGAGGGTGTGTCTCAGGTGCTGGGCAATAAACCCGGCTCTGCCCTTTTAAATCAAGGGGCAGGTGTTGCCTGGGGGGATAGCCCCCTTGGATCAACACTGTTAATTTACATTAATAAACACAGGCCCCAAAACATGGTATTAGTGCATTTGAATTCTTGCAATGTTCTTATATATCACTAAGAAATAAAGATTTACATAATATATGGTGTGGTTAATTTGCATACTGGTTTTAACAAAACTGGGTTTAATAAATAATTATTTGGTGTTATTGATCTCTAACATTATTCTCCAATGTATTAAAATCAGTTCTAAGAATAATTTTATTTAGAAACCAATTAAAATACAATTAAAATAATTGTAACATTTCTATACGAGTTCTTATTTAATTTCTTTAGTCTTTCTAATTGAATATATTTCATTACATTAAAACTTAAATACTTACGGCCGAGGGAGGGGGGAGCACATATTCTTGCTAGTCATCAGAAAGAATACTTATTTTTGATAATAAGATATACATTGTAACAGTGGTCCATGATGATATTGATACTTCTATTTAAAAAGATGTGAAGGGTTTTGGTAGAGTATCCACCTCAGAACCACAAGGTTCTGGGTTCAATACCAACACTTGCCAACTAAGCACATGAGTAGCACAGCTTCTATTTAGGAAGGACTAAAGGATTCTAATTAGCATTTAATAGTTAACAGCTGTCCATGATGATATTGATGCCTCTATTTAAGAAGGAGTGAAGGATTCTAATTAGTATTTCATACTTATCAGCTGTCCATGATGATATTGATGCTTCTATTTAAAAAGATGAAGGGTTTTGGTTGAGTATCCACCTCAGAAGCACAAGGTTCATCAACAGAGCACATGAGTAGTTTATATAACAATTCATGTCAGAACTTTATGCAAAGACTATAATTGTGTGTGTGTGTGTGTGTGTGTGTGTGTGTCACCATGGCTGGTTGGTTGGTTGGTTGGTTGGTTGGTCGAAATTTTATGGCATGTCAACCCTTGTTGGGTTATTCTATGCCAAAAACCTTTTGTTTTATTCATTCTTCATGGATTGGTTGGTTGGATTTTATGGCATATCAACACTAGTTGGGTTATTTTATGCCAAAACATTTTTATTTTATTCATTCTTATTGGGCATTCAATTTTTTAAACACATCTTTTTTAAACACGGTTTTTTTTTAAATTCCTTTTTTTATCTATTTAATCCATAGATCGGACCCCAACAGGTACTACCACTCCAGAGCAGAGTGGAACTGTGAGCTTAAGAATTGGAACCAGACCACTAGATGATCATACTCAGGACACTAAGACCCTCAGCAACCGCATTCTAACAAATATATGCTAAAATGGGTTTGGGGGTTTGCCATGACTTTCAGAAACATCTTTTCATGATCAGAATTGCCGGGGCATGGGATAAACTGCCTGTATCTATGGCAGGCTGCCGAAACACTGCATCTTTCAAAACCTCCATGCTTCCTGTAATTTGACAAAACTATACCTGATACCCCCTCCGCATGCATATGAACACATACATATATATATTATTACTGTACGCTGTTCATGTTCCTCACACTAATACATTATTCTATGTACTAGACATGAGACTTTGATGATTTGTGGTGCACCTGAGCACTGTACGCATACATGTATATTATTACTATACACTATTCATGTTCCTGACACTAATACATTATTCTGTGTACTAGACATGAGACTTTGATGATTTGTGGTGCACCTGAGCACTGTACACATACATGTATATCATTACTGTATGCTATTCATGTTCCTCACACTAATACATTATTCTATGTACTAGACATGAGACTTTGATGATTTGTGGTGCACCTGAGCACTGTACACATACATGTATATTATTACTGTATGCTATTCATGTTCCTGACACTAATACATTATTCTATGTACTAGACAGGAGACTTTGATGAGTTGTGGTGCACCTGAGCACTGTACACATACATGTATATTATTACTGTATGCTATTCATGTTCCTGACACTAATACATTATTCTATGTACTAGACATGAGACTTTGATGATTTGTGGTGCACCTGAGCACTGTACGCATACATGTATATTATTACTGTACGCTATTCATGTTCCTGACACTAATACATTATTCTATGTACTAGACATGAGACTTTGATGAGTTGTGGTGCACCTGAGCACTGTACGCATACATGTATTACTGTACGCTATTCATGTTCCTGACACTAATACATTATTCTATGTACTAGATATGAGACTTTGATGAGTTGTGGTGCACCTGAGCACTGTACACATACATGTATATTATTACTGTATGCTATTCATGTTCGTGACGCTAATACATTATTCTGTGTACTAGACATGAGACTTTGATGAGTTGTGGTGCACCTGAGCACTGTACGCATACATGTATATTATTACTGTATGCTATTCATGTTCCTGACACTAATACATTATTCTATGTACTAGACAGGAGACTTTGATGAGTTGTGGTGCACCTGAGCACTGTACGCATACATGTATATTATTACTATACACTATTCATGTTCCTGACACTAATACATTATTCTGTGTACTAGACATGAGACTTTGATGAGTTGTGGTGCACCTGAGCACTGTACACATACATGTATATTATTACTGTATGCTATTCATGTTCCTGACACTAATACATTATTCTATGTACTAGACATGAGACTTTGATGAGTTGTGGTACACCTGAGTACTGTACACAATAAATTTCATTATTATAATGACATTTCAGTCTTGAAAGACTATAATAAAGTTTTTTGTGCCCCTGAAGTTACAGCACCTCCTGCGACTGTAAAGTCCAATGTTTGAAAAACATTCTTGACCACATATTTCGCATGTGAAGGCTGCCCCTGAAGATGTTGATGTGCTGGTGCTTTGTTGCTGCAGCTTTCTTCTGGACCTCCTAGCTTCATGGTGTTGCACCAGGGTGACTTCTAACATGAACAGTCCTCTATGGAGAGCCTGCCGCCACCGAGGGTGTTCCTAAGCCAAATTTTCCCAGTTGGAAGAGGCAATGCCAAAGCACCTGAGATCATTCTTGCAAACATCCTTGAAATGCATCTGGGGGTGACCAATCTGTCTCTCACCAGACAAAAGCTCTGCATAGAGGATGTCCTTCGGGATTCGTCCATCATCCATCCAGCGGACATGACCCAGCCATCGGAGTCGACGCTGGGGAACTCATAGAACTCTCTCTCTCTCTGTACCAGTCTTTGTATAAATGCAATCTTCTCTAGCCTCCGTGACATATACCAATCGATTAAATAGAGTTAGTTAACCCTTTTAGTCGACGACTACGAAACCCAATAAAATCCGGTCATACTCCGCCCGGGTCAGAAAGGCTAGTTAGATATCGTGTTTTTTTTATTGATAGACTAGAAGCGGCTACCCGCCGAGGCCCGGGTAGAGGAGAAAAATAAAGTAATTTAATCGATAGCTAGTCTTGCAAATCCATTAATACTGAATAGTGAGTTCGATCTTCGCTGGATACCCCATAAAATTCCCTACGTAAAAAAAAGACCCTGTGTTAACCCGGCCTCATGGGATGCCTTCGCGAATATAAATCGATTTTTGTAACTTTTGCACAAAAAGTAAGAACCGGTGATATATATATATATATATATATATATTATATATATATATATATATATACTTTGTCGTTAATTGTTTTATTTTCATAGTTTCTTCCGAACATACATACCTACATACATGCATGCACACCAACTGCCCTTTTGTCCTGGGTATGACGTTAAACTGTATCTAATGGTGAAGTTCCAATTTTGGAGCACTGGAGAGTGTGAAGTACCCCTTCATCGTTATTACTCCCAGGTCAACTCTGATCCGGAGTGGTAGTACCTGTTAGGGTCCCATCTATGAGCTAGAGAACACAAGCTGGGGAGTTGTGGTGCACCTGAGTACTGCACACAATAAATTTCATTATATTATATCATTATATTTGGAGAGCAATAGGGCCAAGACAATTGTATAGGTGCTAGGGATTGATATGACCACATTTTAGATCCCTGACATACATCAGGTTTCATCGAGACATCCGCGTTCCCACCACTAGACGTGCAAATCTAAAAAGTATGTTTGGGAAGTGCGGCGGTGTATTGGTTAGAGTCGTAGGATATGGACTCATCAACCGAAGTTCAATTCCTGGACAAAACCACAGTTCACATAGCACTAATACCATTAGGAAAGGTATGAATCCAATTATTCTCCCTCCAGCTATGGGTAAATAGTAGGGCAGACCGGGCTCTTTAACCTTGGTTAGGCAACCAGTCTAGGAGAAGGAAAACTCTGAATTCAAACCTCTTAAATCTCTGCTTGGGGTGGTCACTATTAGAATAGGCTCAGTCCTAATGTTATATACTGGTTTTTTCACTAAGCCAAATCAGCATATAACGTTATATACCTTTCTTTAATTCTTACTCTGGTCGTCTATTCTTCTGGTCGGCTTTGCTTCTGATCGTCTATCATCTATCTTGGTTTGGTATATCTTCTAAGGTCTCGTCTGGTCTTCTATTGAGGATTCCGGGTCTGGTTTCTGTTGGGGATCACTCCTTATCAGAAGCCCTGTGTCATTGTTCGTTTTTAGTAATAAACACAAGACTTCGATTTAGGTTGATGTTACTTTATTCCAAATCCCCACCCAGACAATCTGTGCAGATGAGGCTTACATGTTGCTAGCTTGGCTTCTAAGTTCTAACTGACTTTAACTTACTTAGTATCCTTAAACCGGAAGAGGGCCTTCTATTGCCCTCCGGTTCTCACGATCCATCCCCGGAAAGCAAGGTCAGAGTGAGGTCAAACACTGTCACTCACTCTCAAGGCCATCAGCTGTACTAATCGCCATAATGATTTCTACAATACCTTATAAAAGCATTAGGGATCCAATAATTATGTAACACTAATTAGTGATCTATTTCAATTTAGAATTATTTCATCCTCTTCACCACACTTACCACAGTGCAGACTGTGACTCAGACCACTCCATCACTACCATTAATGACACTGTTAAATAAATGGAACGTTATTTTTTTTCAGAATACAATGTGTGTCAAAAAATACACAAAATCTTTATACTTTTTTGATACACCTTGTAAATGTTATTTTATTTCTTACACATATATATATATGACAAACACACACACACACACACACACATATATGTATGTGTGTGTGTGTGTGTGTGTGTTGTCATATATATATATGTGTAAGAAATAAAAATAACATTTACAAGGTGTATCAAAAAGTATAAAGATTTTGTGTATTTTTTGACACACATTGTATTCTGAAAAAAAAATAACGTTCCATTTATTCTTCAATTCTATCTTGGTAAATAGAGCTTTAAATTTGGTACTTTTTTGACACACCTTGTATTCTAAACACATTAATGAGTGTAACGTTTTGTTTTGTTTTTTTGTTTTGTTTTGTTTTGTTTTTTGTTTTCCTATGTCGTCATTTTTATCTTTATTTTTCTGGGCTTATTTTTCATGTCTTCCTTTCTTTCATTTTCCTTTTCTTTATTTATTTTTTACCGTTTTTCTTTATCTTTCTTTGAATGTTTTTCGCATTTCTTTCATTATTTTTATGTTTTTTAAAAAAGTTTTTCCTTTTAATCTTTTTTTGTTTTTCATTTTCCGTTTTTTACCTATTTTTTCTTTTCTTTACCTTTCTTTGAAATATAAAAATGAATTTTGTTATTTTTTATTTCTTTCTTTCTTCATTTTCCCTTTCTTTCCTTATTTTTTTCTTTTTGTCTATCGGTTATATTTTCCTTTTTCTTTTCTTTCTTTGTTTTATACGATCTTTATTTTCTTTTCTTTCCTTATACTTTAATGATCTTGTTTTCTTTTTGTCTATCATCGTTTTCTTCCTATTAATGACACTGGGCAATTCCATGTCAAATCATCCAGAAAAAATTAAAATTATCACCCAACCCCTTCAATTTTTCAGAAATTTTGTACATGTGTGGAGTGTATAAAAGTTAGATATTCCCCAAAATTTGAGCTTCCAATTAAAAAAATTGGTGGTGTTATGTCGATTTTTAGCTCTCAAAATTTGGTGGGGTTCACAAAAAATGGCGACATTTTGTAATTTATTTTTGTCTGCAAAATGAGTTCTAGTGCTTCCCTACTCCTAAAATTTGGTTTATAAAAGCATTTTTGCCTGAGAAATCCAAAAATGCTATAAAAAAAGTCTCAAAATCAACCAATTTTAATACATATATTGAACATTATTTGTACCAAAAAGATAGTTTGGAGTTTGCCCAGAACCAAAGCTACATCAGTTAAAATTTTGCAAATAGGAAACCATTGATAATTTAAAACTGGTTAATTTTCAGACATTTTTGATAGCATATTTGGATTCCTTGGGCAAGAATACTTCTAGAAACCAATTTTTAGGAATAGGGAAGCTCTAGAATTCATTTTACAGACAGAAATAGATTACAAAAAAGGCGCCATTTTTGTGACCGACCACCCAAATTTGGAAAGTTAAAAATCGACATAATTCTGCAAATTTTCAGAATTGGAAGCTCAAATTTTGGGGATTGTCTAACTTTAGGATAGTCCACACATGTAGAAAATTTCAGAAAACTTGAAGTGGTTGGGTGACATGGCCTGGATGATTTGACATGGAATTACTCCACCCAAAAACATCCATCACTTCAAGAAGTGGGGTTGCGCTTGCATAAACATGCTACGTGGCAACCTAGAGAAAACACAGCACTTCTTAGGCAGTTTTCAAGAAGCCCTCACAAACAGGACACCTGAAGAAACTTTCAACGACGCCAGGTGTTCTCACTTCCGAGATGCCATGTATTACTCGATGGTTAAATTGAACTTAACGGACTTAAATTCCACCATCATATATCACCCCGCCGAAAGAAAAAAAATACCAAAAATCAGGGAATTAACCGAATTTAATGAGATTTTCAGTGTTGATATATTAATGAATAAAAGATATAATGCACTGGTTATTTTATTTGAAAACTTTTACATTTTTTCAGGTCAGTTAAGTTTGAATCATATCTTTGAGAATCTGTGTTATGCCTCAAAGATAAAAATGCATTTGAAATGAGTTTTACTATAAAAATACATTAGACAATGATTTTTACTATAAAAATGCATTGGAAATAAGTTTTACCATAAAAATGCATTGGACAATGATTTTTACTATAAAAATGCATTGGAAATAAGTTTTACCATAAAAATGCATTGGACAATGATTTTTACTATAAAAATGAATTGGAAACGATTTTTACTATGAAAATGCATTGGAAATGATTTTTACTATAAAAATGCATTGGACAATGATTTTTACCATAAAAATGCATTGGACAATGATTTTTACTATAAAAATGCATTGGAAATGATTTTTACTAGAAAAATGCATTGGAAATGATTTTTACTATGAAAATGCATTGGAAATGATTTTTACAATAAAAATGCATTGGACAATGATTTTTACTATAAAAATGCATTGGAACTGATTTTTACTATAAAAATGTATTGGAAATGATTTTTACTATAAAAATGCATTGGAAATGATTTTTACTATAAAAATGCATTGGACAACGATTTTTACTATAAAAATGCATTGGATCTTTGAGAATCTGTGTTACATCTCAAAGTTACAGTGCATTGTGGCCAGCAGGGTGTTAATGACACCCAAAAACATCCATCACTTCAAGAAGTGGGGTTGCCCTTGCATAAACATGCTGCATAGGCAACCTAGAGAAAACACAGAACTTCCTAGGCAGTCTTCAAGAAGCCCTCACAAACAGGACGCCTGATGAAACTTCCATCGATACCAGGTGGTCTCACCTTAGGGATGCCATGTATAATTCGACCATCACCGCCTACGGAAAAAAGGAGAGAAAAAACGTGGACTAGTTTGAAGCCCACGCGGTAGAAATGGAGCCTGTGATTGAGACAAAGAGGAGAGCTTTTAATTCAGTTAATGTATATATATATATATATATATATATATATATATAATATACCAAGCGTGTTGGTAGATCCTTGCGGAGAAAAAAAACCAGCAGAAAGTTTGATTGTAAAAATATACTACCAAACATCAACCGGGGAGAAAAAAATTTTTGAAAAAAAGAAAGGACCAAGATATTCGTACCAACAAAAAATAATCTATTGGTACAGTATTTGGCCAAAAGAAAAAACACAATTTATATGTATATATATATATATATATATTCATATAACCGCTAGGAGAATAGCTAATAAGTAAAAAGTGCTCAATACCTAAGTAGAGTCAGATTTTAGCCCTGAAGAGCTTTATGCGATACTAATAGTAGGTTCGTCTGACTCATTAGATTATCTTTATATATATATATATATATATATATATATATATATCTTATTATAATGGAGATTGTATGTTTGTCTGTCTGTAACCGAAACTATATTACTACTCAAGTCACAATTCCCTTAGTTATTTACATCACATTCTCCATGACTTTATTTTTTTTATTTAAACCTCAGTTATTAATAAAATTGTTTTATATCATTAAGACAGTTGACCATATCTATATACTATTAACATGCAGTTGTATTTATATATACAACAAAATAGCGGATTACAGTGTGAATGGGAAGGCTAATTTGCATATTCATCTTAAAAATTTGATTTTAATAAACATATGCTTAGTATTATTGATTTCTAATTGTTTAGGTTTATCTTATTGAATATGAGCAAAAATCTCGGGGATGAATCTTAAAAGAAATCCATTAACAGTGCTCAGGTGCACCACAACTCATCAAAGTCTCATGTCAAGTACACAGAATAATGTTGTGTCAGGAACATGAACAGTTTACAGTAGTAATATGCATGTATGTGTGCATGTGTGTGCATATGTGTGTGGAGAGGGGCATCAGGTATAGTGTCGGTGGACTACAGGAAGCATGGAGGCTTTGAAAGACTCAGTGCTTTGGCAGCCTACAATAGACGCGGGCAGTTTATTCCATATGAAATAACTAATTTGTTTTTATTAAAATCAAAAACTATTTTAATATAAAAACATGTCGTTGGTTTTTATCAGCTGTTGATTTTGTTTACTAACAACGGGTGAAAAGCAAAATTCAGTTCCTTTCAAAACTGATCTCAGCTGGTGTGCCTATTGGTTACTTGATCCCTTTTCTTTAACAAAAACAAAGATTTCCAGCTGCCATTTTGAAAATCCGGACCATATGACCTTAAGGCACCCCTTTCGCAATCTCGGACTCGTGGGGATACTTTTCTCATTTACACTGTAAAATTCTGGTTGTTTGTTAGGGTTAAGGTTAAGGGTTAGGGTCAGGGTTGGGGTTAGGGGTTAGTGGTTAGGGTTAGGGGTTAGTTTTATAATTTAAAAAAAAAAACTCTAAAAATTGTCTGTAAACAATTAACCGGATTTTGACGGTGTAAATGAAAAAATGTACCCACGAAACGAAATCGCAAAAGGGGTGCCTTAAGGTCATATGGTCCGAAATGTTACGTAGTGCCTTTTCTTGGACGGCACTAAATATCTATATATGTTATATACCTTCTTACGTCTTCTTTCTCTGGTCGTCTATTCTTCTGGCCAGCCGTCTATCATCTATCTTCTATCTTGGTCTGGTATATCTTCTAAGGTCTCGTCTGGTCTTCTATTGATGGCTCCGTGTCTGGTTTCTGTTGGTAGGGATTTCTTGTTATCAGAAGCCCTGTGTCATTGTTAGTTTTTAGTAATAAACACAAGACTTTGATTTACGATGATGTTACTTTATTCGTAGACCCCCAGACCAGATAATCACGCAGTGAGCTCACATCTTGCTAGCTTCGCTTCTAAGTTCTAACTCTCCAACTGACTAACTGAGTATCCTTAAACCGGAAGGGGCCTTTCTATCGCCTTCCAGTTCTCACGATCATCCCCAGACCGCAAGGTCAGAGTGAGGTCAAACGCTGTCACTCACTCTCAAGGCCATCAGCTGTACTGCTCGCCATAAGGATTTCTATACTACCTTAAAAAGATATTAGGGATCCATAATTATGTAACACGAAGATCCTAGGTCAATGATCTCAACAGAATCATAATCTTCAAAAAAAAAAAAATATTGATAGATACCTAAAATTTCAACTCTGACTGTTTTGACATCTAAGTTGATTGTTTAGAATTTGACACTTTTGTTTTTTTCAAACAAAATTTGAATCATTGAATTTAATTTGATTTGCTTAATAACTTCAAACACATATCTTCATAGTTTCTAAAGGTGAACATATTTAAACACTAGAAGTGGTTACCTGGCATCACCTGGGTGAAGAGGGTAGCGACAAAAAAGTTAGTCTTGCAGATCCATTATTACTGAATCATGAGTATAAAGTACGGCAGACGTGGTCAGCAGTTTAAATGTCGAGAGACGAATTGCAAATGGACGCTTTCCGGCTCTTTATTTATACTTATTCTGACAAGGGCAGATCACTCTATTTAGACTAAACACAGGGGCAGATTACTTTACTTATACAACAAGTGGGATCCTCGCAGGATGCCCCATTAAAATCCCTGTGTGGGAGTTATTTTCGTATTCGCCTAGGGAGTTGTCTGTCCGTTTAGTTTCGCTGGTTCCTGCTAGGGGCCTGGTCTATTTAAGTGGCTAATTTGAACTTCTTCTCTCTCTTTGCCTGCCGACCTATGAGACACCACTATGGGTTAGACTTAGGTCTACTCCCTTCTCGTTGGGGCTTCGGCCCTTAACACTGGCCACTCACTGCTAGTAAGTCTATTATACGATATATGACTATCCTTTAGTCATGTATCCGTAACTACGTTTTTATGTACATTTAGGTATCTCTTTGATACCTAAATATCTTGTATTTTACCATTCATGAATGTGTCATTATCTCTACTTTTGTATGTATGTTTATGTACACCTCTATGTATTATGTACCCAGTTTATTCTGTGCTGTATATAAAATGTTTTTTTCTACCAACCTTTGTCGGAGTTTTATCTTCAAGTATTATCACTTTGAATCTTACACCTGCATAAAAAAGACCTTGCATTTTGTTGTGATGTTAGTCCCAACAGTAAAAAGAAGTCAAGTCGAGATGGGGTAAAATAAGACAAGTGTATTTACAATTAATGGTACATGTACGACTAGCTTGTCGTTAACGGGAACAGTGCTCCCTTTCCACTCGGTGTCTCACTATTTATAGTGAGAACCGGTGCATGTTCTCCACTGTAGGAACGGCCGGTACAACACATTTGTAGAGTAGTATGATGGAACATATATTGGAGGGGGGACGCCCTCGGACAGTCACTGGCAATAGAAGACTCAACCATTCACGGTAGGACCATGCATGGTAGACCCGTGTGCTACTCATACGCCGAATTGGCGAGGGCCAGTATTGAACCTGAAATCTTGAGATTCCTAGACGGAAGCTCTACTAGTTGAGTAGAATTAGGCATTTGACGAAATAACTAGATGAGAAACTGCTCGACTATCGTCACCTATAGAATGGGAAGTGGATTTTAACTGTTTTAATACACACATTTGACGAAATAACTAGATGAGAAACTAAGACAATACTGAGATTTGCGTGAATTTAGCGACTTATTGTTTTTGTTTTGAACTTTTTATTTTTGCAGGTACGACGTTAATGTAAAAAATAAATTTGCTCGGCCCACACCCACCTGGATTTTAATTCTGACCTTTCCTCTCTTTACTAGAGAAGGTGCACATAGAAGATCGGAGAGAGAAGAATTTGATTTTTCTCTTTTCCCAAGGGCATATTTTTTAATAATGAAGTTTGCTTTATTTTAAATAAAGCGTGTTCAATATCAGTGATAAAATACATGTAGATGTATGTTAGAATTGTGTAGACTGTTGAAGGTGACTGGTGACTTTCAATTTCTCACCTTTGCGAAGATGAGAACATCTTATATGGATATTGGTAGGAATTTATGAGGAACAAGTTAAGGATTACCTAATTTAATATATCTAATTACATTAAGACTTAAATACTTAAATGTAATATTCTTGCTAGTTAAATAAAAAAAAGAAGACTTTCCAAAATATTAAACCAAGATATGAAGCCAGCAAAATTAGAGGTACCTACACACACGTTTTCATAAGATTATTTCCTTTATATTAAATGCTGTTTGAGAGCCACATATGGCCCTCAAACGTGTCAGAGGAAACTGTAAATCCTTTCACTCTTCAAGGCAAATTAGAGGTGCCTCCTCACACGTTTTCATAAGATTATTTCTGTTATTCTAAATATGAAATATATATATATATATATATATCTTATTATAATGGAGATTGTGTGTTTTTCTGTCTGTAACCGAAACTATATTCCTACTCAAGTCACAATTCTCTTAGTTATTGACATCACATTCTCCATGATTTTATTTTTATCTAAACCTCAATTATTAATAAAATTGTCTTACATTATTAATACTGTTAACTATGTCTACATACTGACAACATGCAATTATATTTATATATACAACAAAATAGCGGTTTACAGTGTAAACGGGAAGGCTAATTTGCATATTAATATTAAAAAATCGAATTTAATAAATATGTGTTTAGTATTATTGATTTCTAACTGTTTGGTTTTATTTTAATGAATATAAGCAAAAGTCTCTTCAATGAATCTTAAATGAAATCCATTAACAAGATAAAATAACTGTCATTTTATTCTTTACTTCCTCTTTTAACTAAATACTTAAATTAGAAAAAATAACAATAAAAGATAACAGTGATTGAAGAGTAAGTTTCAGTTGTTCCATTTTTTATTATACTCCCTCTGTTTCAAATCTTTTTATCTGTATTCTTATTTAGTTTCATTAGCCTTTCTAATTTAATACAATATTTTATTACATTAAAACTTAGATACTTGCACCCTACGGAGGGTGCATATATTTGCTAGTATATATAAAGACTTTCCAAACTATTGAATGAAGATATAAAACCAGCAAAGACCCTCGAGATGACTGGCGGTGGGAATGGATTTATATTGTTGAATTTTCCTTACCTATAATACGTTTTGGTATTCTGCCATTCCATGGTGGACTAAATAGGAACTAATGGAGAAAGCAACCGCAAATGCACAGTAGACAATTCCCTCGCTCAGCCCAAAGAGGATTGCAAATTTTATGGACTCCGCCATTTTCTTCCTATAAATGAAAAATGATCCAGTCGAAAATCAGTAGAGAGAGAGAGGGGGGGGACATGCATGGGAGAGAACAAATATAAGCAGGCTTCCTCGAAGTCTGGCAGAGTACGACTTACAGTCAGACACATTACAGCATTAATCCAGCCTGGAGGGGTGTCGGAAGATAAGTGTACAGACACTTTGAAAAGAAAAAATGGTTATTTCCTATAAGTCTAACATGATCAAAGGGGAACCACCCTTGACTGATAAATTATTTATTTATTTATGTTGTGGGGTTTTTAAGGGTCAGAAATAAGACAAACGACTGGTAACAACGGATACAAATGTATTGAACAAAAAGGAGTAGAAATTACAGCAAAGAAAGTGGAGATTGTGTCCGACCAATACAGTTGCGAGCTGACTCACATTTGCTGTGTGTTAAACCACAATTGTTCCTGCTACTTATAGTAGTCGTTGGCACATTCCATTTATGTACATAGGTTATATCACCTATAACAATTTTCCCATCAAACTAACCCTAAACCCTAACCCTAACCCTAAACCCTAACCCTAACCCCGTCTTCTTTTTTCCTAATAGATCAATAAATAAATAAATAATTTATCAGTCAAGAGTGGTTCCCCTTTGTTTATGTTGGAGTTATAGGAAATAACCGATAAAATTAATAATTAGAATGTCAAATGCAAAAAAATATAAATTCCATGATCTTGCTATTTAAATTTTATTTATTTTTGGTCAGAAAGCAAGATCTGCTGATAGTGAATGTGTATATATATTTACTTTGCTGTTAACTGTTTTATTCATGTAGTTTCCACCAGACATCTTGATTGCGACATCGTAGTCGCGATTGCAGCTCTCCAGTTCATGCCTGATTGTTTATACAGAAATTCAGGGAGTATTGGGCAGCAACCATAATCTCCTTATTTCGATGGCCGGCGCAGATCATCATGATACAAGTTATTCTCTTCCATGATTCAGGTGGGTTCCAGTTATCCATTCTATCTGTCATCATGTATATGAATGAAGAAGGGTCTAAGCTTTTAAATGATGCGTAGTGTGCGTCAATACCTCCAAATTACGGAGACAAATAACCAAATATAAGTATGTCAAATTTATCCCGAACACCCTGTATATATATATATATATATATGAGGAAAAATGAGTAAAGAAAAGAAAAGTAAATGGATAAAATGAATTTAATCGATATCACATTAATCGATATCACTTACACATGTGTTTCGGTCAGTTTATGTGTGTGAAAATATTTCGCACACATACAAGAATCGACCTTCATCAGAGTGAACATTTATTGACACATAAACTGACCGAAACACATGTGTAAGTGATATCGATTAATGTGATATCGATTAAATTCATTTTATCCATTTACTTTTCTTTTCTTTACTCATTTTTCCTCATATTGTCGGATTCAATTCCTTTTCCATTTTTACATATATATTTATATATATATATATATATATATATATATATATATTACAGAAATGTACATTAAATAGATAAATAAATCAATACAATACAATAAAAAAGTACATGTCATTGTCTGAAGGAGTTATTAGCATCATTTCGTCTACGGGAGATGATGGAGTAGTGTCCAATTTTTTTAATTTTTTTAATTGGAACTATGTAGCCTGGGCAGGTTCATATAGAGGTTGAGCTGTTGCCCAAACACCTGTGGGATTGTATGCCCTTGTTTGGCTGGAAGAGTTATCTTCCCTTGTGTTTCTGGTCTTTACCGCTAGGCACCCTGACTATTTAAGCAGGCAAGCACCAGGTTTGAATCCTCTTTTTGTTTCCGGCGCTACACCAACAACCATGGGTTAGACATTTATGTCTACACCCTTCTTGTGTGGGGGCTTCACCCCCCAACACAACGTTTGTCTTGGCTCGCCCATAGTTTTGAACTCCTGTAGAAGTTGTGCCCCTTACACCCTTTGTTTACATTTGCTGCTGTCTTGCAACCGGAAGTACCATAGACTTCGGCTACCCCAGCATTCCCTATGTGGGATTTTAAAATTCTTTCCACTTTAGCTCGCCTATTAAACAGACGTGTTTGTCTTCTCTCTTCATGTTCTTCTCTCAGAGAACAGTTTTTTACCCTTTCTGGTGAAGAGAATAAAGAAATTACCCTACCCACGGTGTTTGTTATTCTATGCTTGAAGGACTTTAACTACGTGTAACGAAAAGTTGTATATACGCTTTGGATAAGATATATTATATAATTCTCTATATGTACATTTATGTATCTCTTGTATACTTCCTTATTGTATCTCTATTCATGAATGTGTTCTTTATTATGTCTTCTTTGTATTCCTGTTATACGTATCTTCTCTGCGGGCTCACCGTCCTGTCAGGTGAGGCGTTAGAATGCACCTCTGCAGAGGGGTAAGACTCTCCCAAATGGGGCCACCTTTTGGCCGTAGGTGGCGACCCATGATGCTTAAGGACAGAGTCTTGGTGGATGAGCAGTCCATGACATGCAACACTCCACTTAGACCCTTACTTATGCTAGACGGGCGGTCGGGGAGGCCCCCTTCGATCAATCGGCTGGTCACATCAAGCCCTAGCACCTATATGATTGCCCCAACCCTATTGCCTATAAGGCAAGCCCCAACCTTTTTATCATATGGGTGCTAGAAGGCGGTGACTGAGGGTCTACATGTCCTGGGAATGACGTTTAACTCTATCTGATGGTGAGGTTCCAGATTTGGAGGTTTGGGGAATGTGGAGCACCCCTTCATCACCATTGCTCCCTGGTCCACTCTGACCCGGAGTGGTAGTACTTGTTAGGGTCCCATCTATGGGTTAAATAGAAAAACATGAGTTGATAAATAAAATTGTATTATCCATTTAGAATTGATTTATTTGAAAACTTTATCGGCATTAAATGACCCACTGAGATTGATATGCCGTAAAACAAACCAAACCAAACCAAACATCCGTGTGCTCATATTGTGAGAATACCCGTTCTGCACCCTGCACCTTCGCTGCATGATGTCTCAACCCCAACGTTGTGATGTTCTGTGCTGGCCGATTTGAAGGCACGAGTCAGATGGGTTCACAGGGATTAAAAAACAAAAAAAACAAAACAAACACAAGTCTGTTAATAGGACACTGATAGAAGAGGGAGTTGTGACACTTAGGCAGTTTGTGGTGGCTCCGTCAGCTGGCAAGAAGTTGTTATGAGACTAAGTCGAATTACTGGCTTCACTGGCTAATTTCTACGTCTGCTGCTACTGTTGATATCACCCTCTGCCAGCCAAAAATCTAACTGTCTTTTTAGCTGGGACCGTATGTATATATATATATATATAAAATTCCACCCTCACCATCTCCTTTCTGATTAACCTTGCTGGACATTCAATCTCATCTACAGATGTTCTTTTGATTAAAACGAACCATAATCATACAGGCACAAACAGATAAACAAATGTCCTCATCATCAATTAACACAATGCCGAATTAAACCCAGGCCTCAGACATTTGTCTCGGTTGGATATCAAATATCCTCCCATCTGTCTTATTTATTTATTTATTCATTCTTTTTCATTTCTTGGTTATTTTATCACTAGTGTTTACACACATGATTCACTACCTCCTATCTACGTACGGATATATATATATATATATATATATATATATATATGACCCCTTAATGCATTCTGGTCCGATGCATTTTAGTGCAATTAAAAGTGTCACAATATATTAAAGTCCATTGTTATCTTTAACATTGTCCTGGTTGGTGAATATTCCGTAGGAGTTACTTCCCCTACATCATTCATTCCCTTTGTTTATATTTGCTATTACTTCGTTACCGGAAGCCTTTTTGGGGTTACCCAGAATCCTCCACCAGTGCATTTTTATAGTAAAACTCATTTCCAATGCATTTTTATAGTAAAACTCATTTTCCAATGCATTTTTATAGTAAAAATCATTTCCAATGCATTTTTATTGTAAAAATCATTTTCAATGCATTTTTATAGTAAAACTCATTTCTAATGCATTTTTATAGTAAAAATCATTGTCCAATGCATTTTTATGGTAAAAATCATTTCCAATGCATTTTCATAGTAAAAATCATTGTCCAATGCATTTTTATAGTAAAAATCATTTTCCAATGCATTTTTATAGTAAAAATCATTTTCAATGCATTTTTATAGTAAAAATCATTTCCAATGCATTTTTATAGTAAAAATCATTTCCAATGCATTTTTATAGTAAAAATCATTTTCCAATGCATTTTTATAGTAAAAATCATTTCCAATGCATTTTTATTGTAAAAATCATTTCCAATGCATTTTTATAGTAAAAATCATTTTCCAATACATTTTTATAGTAAAAATCATTTCCAATGCTTTGGATAAGATATATTATATAATTCTCTATATGTACATTTATGTATCTCTTGTATACTTCCTTATTGTATCTCTATTCATGAATGTGTTCTTTATTATGTCTTCTTTGTATTCCTGTTATACGTATCTTCTCTGCGGGCTCACCGTCCTGTCAGGTGAGACGTTAGAATGCACCGACTGCACCTCTGCAGAGGGGTAAAACTCTCCCAATGGGGCCACCTGTTAGCCGTGGGTGGTGACCTGTGATGCTTAAGGACAGAGTCTTGGTGGATGAGCAGTCCATGACATGCAACACTCCACTTAGACCCTTACTTATGCTAGACGGGCGGTCGGGGAGGCCACCTTCGATCAATCGGCTGGTCACGTCAAGCCCTAGCACCTATATGATTGCCCCAACCCTATTGCCTATAAGGCAAGCCCCAACCCCTTTTTATCATATGGGTGCTAGAAGGCGGTGACTGAGGGTCTACATGTCCTGGGAATGACATTAAACTCTATCTGATGGTGAGGTTCCAGTTCTGGAGGTTTGGGGAATGTGGAGCACCCCTTCATCACTATTGCTCCCTGGTCCACTCTGACCCGGAGTGGTAGTACCTGTTAGGGTCCCATCTATGGGTTAAATAGAAAAATGTATTTATTAAAAAATTGTATTTTCCATTAAGAATTGATTTATTTCAAAACTTTATCGGCATTAAATGACCCACTGAGATTGATATGCCGTAAAACAAAACAAACCAAATTATATCAGAGATTTACATCTCCTAGATGGGCTGCTCTCATTAATGCTTACCAAGCACCTTCTGCCCCCTTATGTCATTTACCCATGACTGGGAGTTGGCTTGCTGGGCACCAGAGCGTATTTCACATGCCAGTGGGTCAGGAGTGCCACAGTTGACAGCGCCTAAGGACCTCTGGAGGTTTCTGTCAGGGTTACCTCACCCTTAGGATTTAATTCAAGAACCGTAGATCCAAAAATCAATGCCTTTCCCCTTTGAATTGTTATTTTCAAAATGTGTTTCGTTATTGTCCGTTGAGAGATGATTTCTATTTTTTTTCCTAGCAAGATCAATATCCCGATGTGGCACTGCATCTATGACAAAAAAATTTTTATATTATTATTATTTCTCATATATTTAACATTACTAGCAAATATATGCACCCTCCGGGTGCAAATATTTAAGTTTTAATATAATAAAATATCATATTAAATTAGAAAGGCTAATGAAACTGAATAAGAATACAGATAAAAAGATTTGGAACAGAGAGGGTATGATTGAAAAATAGAACAACTTTGAAACTAGCTCTTCCATCATTTTTCATTACTCCCGTCTTTCATTGGTAAATTTTCCTAATTTAACTATTTAGTTAAAATAGGAAGTAAAGAATAATATTACTGTTATTTCTTCTTGTTAACAGATATCTTTTGAGTTTTAATCCAGAAAATTTTGCTCATATTTATTAAAATAAAACGAAACAATTAGAAATCAATAATACTAAGCAAATATTTTTTAAAATCAAATTTTTAAGATCAATATGCAAATTAGCCTTCCCATTCACACTGTAAACCGCTATTTTGTTGTATATATAAATACAATTGCATGTTATTAGTATGTAGTGACAGTCAACAGTCTTAATGATGTAAAACAATTTTATTAATAATTGAGGTTTAAATAAAAATAAAATCACAGAGAATGTGATGTAAATAACAAAGGGAATTGTGACTTGTATAGTAATATAGTTTCGGTTACAGACAGACAAACCCACAATCTCCATTATAATAAGATTTCTACCAAAAATATAGTTTTATTTTTGCTCAGAACTGAAGCTACAACATCAGTTAAAATTTTGCGAATCGGAAATCATTAATAATTTAAAATTGGTTGACTTGAACACTTTTTTGATAGCATTTTTGGATACCTTGGGCAAAAATACTTCTTTAAACTGATTTTAGGAGTAGAGAAGCTCTAGGGCTGATTTTACAGATAAAAATAGGATACAAAAAGTCACCATTTGTCGCGACACCCATTATTAATCAAAAAAAAAAAAAAAAAAAAAAATTCCAACGTTTAACTAGCAGCGTTCTGTTTTTACTAACGGTCATTTTTCCCGTCTTATTTTTGTTGATGACCGACCCACGTGTGGTCGATACATTATAATGCGAAAGGGTCCTCATATTAGTTGAGGATGGACCGGTGTTGCTTTTTTAAAACCGTCGAGAAATTTGGCCCCGAAACGGTTTGCACACTTCTCTCCTGATGAGCCTATTTCAGTTGTAAACATCTTTTGTTTTTTCATTATATCATATTCATACTGTCGGATTAATTTCCATTTTATTTTCACATATATATATATATATATATATATATATATATATATTTGTTCGGAAAAATTGAAGGGGGTGGGTGACATGGCCTGGATAATTTGACATGGAATTACCCATAGTCCTAATACCCTTGGGAAAGGGAAGAAACCAACCAACCAACCAGCCATTCAACAGGGCGGACAATACACTTATCTAAATAATCGAAGTTAATTTTGGGGAAATAGAATGTAAGATTCACTTGGATCGTAGGAAGCAGACAAACTTAACGCAATTAAACGTAGGGTACATGGGTATAATTTGCCCCCTCCTCCCCACTTTCCTCACCAAGAGGTTATTCGCACCTACCTTAATCAAGCATTATCGCTGCTGTGAACTGTGAACAGTGGGTCAAATCAGTTGATTATTGTCCTAATAGTATTTTTGTTTTTTTTACCTGGTCTCGTATTACATAACTTTTTACAAACTTTTAACATAATTACTCTTTTTTTTGTTGTGGATAAGAAGACTTGAATCTACATGGTCTATCTACAAAAGCATATAAAAGAGTACAGTATCATGCACACACACACACAACCACGTGCACATGCACACACATAATATCTTATTATAATAGAGATTGTGTGTTTGTCTGTCTGTAACCGAAACTATATTACTATACAAGACACAATTCGTTTTGTTATTTATATCACATTCCCCATGATTTTATTTTTATTTAAACCTCAATTATTAATAAAATTGTTTTACATCATTAAGACTGTTGACCATATCTACATGATATTTTCCACATACCCCACTTGTACGGGTCAGGCACAAAGGCCCTATTTATGTGGGACCACCCACAAGCTGAGACTCATGGAGTGGCAGGTGAAAAATTGCGTCGATTCCGTCGGCATTCCCCCTCAAGGGGGGTGCCTCAGGCACTGGGCAATAAACCCAGCCCTGCCCCTTTAAATCAAGGGGGCAGGTGTTGCCTGGGGGGATGGCCCCCTGGGATCGACGCCGTTAATTATATCAATGGTCCAGAGGCCGAAGCCACTGTTGACCATATCAACATACTAATAATATGCAATTGTATTTATATATACAACAAAATAGCGGTTTACAGTGTGAATTGGAAGGTTAATTTGCATATTGATCTTAAAAAATTTGATTTTAATAAATATATGCTTAGTATTATTGATTTCTGATTGTTTGGTTTTATTTTAATGAATATGAGCAAAAATCTTGGAGATAAATCTTAAAAGAAATCCATTAACAAGAAGAAATAACTGTAATATTCTTCTTTACTTCCTATTTTAACTAAATAGTTAAAGTAGGAAAATTTACCAACGAAAGACGGGAGTAATGGAAAATGATGGAAGAGTTAGTTTCAAAGTTGTTCTATTTTTCAATATGTTCCAAATCATTTTACCTGCATTCTTATTTATTTTCATCAGCCTTTCTAATTTAACATGATATTTTATTATATTAAAACTTAAATACTTGCACCCGGAGGGTGCATATATTTACTAGTACATATGATATATGTATATATATATGTTTCAGAATATATATATATATATATATATATATATATATATGTACAAATGTGTAAGTTGAAAAATGGAAATGAATCCGACAATATGTTGAAAGGATAAATAAATAAAAAAAAGAAAATGTTGAATGGATAAAATTAATTTAATGAATTACAAACATGTGTTTCGGCCAGGAGTTTTTTCATGTACATATTGTATTCTATTTATTATTTTAAATATGAAATAAAATAATAATAATAGAAAACTACAAAATCTTTAAGTATACAAAGAATAACGGCTTTCATCAGAGTAAAATGTTTGATATTTGAAGTTAAAACGGTCAAAATACAGAGAATTTTGAAATGTTCGAAAAAAGAATTTTGGATCGTAAGAAGCAGACAAACTTAACGCAATTAAACGTAGGGTACATGGGTATAATTTGCACCCTCCTCCCCACTTTCCTCACCAAGAGGTTATTCGCACCTACCTTAATCAAGAATTATTGCTGCTGTGAACTCTGAACAGTGGGTCAAATCAGTTGATTATTGTCCTAATAGTATTTTTGTTTTTTTTACCTGGTCTCGTATTACATAACTTTTTACAAACTTTTAACATAATTATTCGTTCTTTTATTATTGATAAGATATCAAACACTTGAATCTACATAGTCTATCTACAAAAGCATATAAAAAAAGTACAGTATCACGCACACACACACACACACACACACACACATGTAGTATTACAGTGTGTATGGAAATAACCTACTCGAGTTTCACTATAAGGATCTTTAGGGTTAATTTCCATTGAATTTAATCTAGATATTGATTAAATACAGTTAATTGCGGAAGTTAATATTGCAATTAACTACATGAACATGATTGATTGAAAATTAACCCTGAAGATCCATATGGTGAATCTCAATGAGTGATGTTTTTTTCAGCCAATGCTGCAGTGTTTCAATCTGTTTAGTAGATCTTCCTCAGGGCTTTTGTTAATTTAAGGAAAAATTAACGCCTGTTTTTCATTCAACATTTTTTTCATTTTTAAGGAAAAATTAAATTTTAAGGAGAATGTTGTTGAGATTTGTCTGGTGACTGGATGCTAGTCACAGCCTTCCTGTAAAGGTGGGTATGATGTTTATACTACACCTATCAATTATTGCCCCTGGGTGGTCCTCTACACAGCATCCAGAATCCACACAGAACTTATTGATGTAGGTTTTTGCTGGTCAGTCTACTTGTTGAACTTGGGAACCTTCTTGTGAAGATGGCAGATCATTTGAAATGTGTTTCTGTATTCTGGTAATGATAATGTCAGTGTGCTAGTCATGTGGTTTAAGTACATGTTTGTGTTTCTGTTTTTCTGAATTCTGGCAATAAATCTTTATTTTTATAGGCATCATACAAGATGAAAAATGTATTACTTTATTTTAAGTCATGTCAGTGTGCTAGTCATGTGGTTTAAGTACATGTTTGTATTTCTGTTTTCTGGATTCTGGCAATAAATCTTTATTTTTATAGGCATCATACAAGATGAAAAATGTATTACTTTATTTTAAGTCATGTCAGTGTGCTAGTCATGTGGCTTAAGTACATGTTTGTGTTTCTGTATTCTGGCAAGGAATATTTTATTTTGAGGCATCGTACAAGATGAAAATGTATTACTTTATTTTGAGTCATGTCAGTGTGCTGGTCATGTGGTTTAAGTACATATTTGTGTTTCTATTTTTCTATATTCTGGCAATGAATCTTCATTTGTTGATTTCTGTAACCTGGCAAGGAATATTTTATTTTGAGGCATCGTACAAGATGAAAATGTGTTACTTTATTTTGAGTCGTTTCAGTGTGCTGGTCATGTGGTTTAAGTACATGTTTGTGTTTCTGTATTCTGGCAAGGAATATTTTATCTTGAGGCATCGTACAAGATGAAAATGTGTTACTTTATTTTGAGTCGTTTCAGTGTGCTGGTCATGTGGTTTAAGTACATGTTTGTGTTTCTGTATTCTGGCAAGGAATATTTTATTTTGAGGCATCGTACAAGATGAAAATGTGTTACTTTATTTTGAGTCGTTTCTGTGTGCTGGTCATGTGGTTTAAGTACATGTTTGTGTTTCTGTATTCTGGTAAGGAATATTTTATTTTGAGGCATCATACAAGATGAAAATGTGTTACTTTATTTTGAGTCGTTTCAGTGTGCTGGTCATGTGGTTTAAGTACATGTTTGTGTTTCTGTATTCTGGCAAGGAATATTTTATTTTGAGGCATCGTACAAGATGAAAATGTGTTACTTTATTTTGAGTCGTTTCAGTGTGCTGGTCATGTGGTTTAAGTACATGTTTGTGTTTCTGTATTCTGGCAAGGAATATTTTATTTTGAGGCATCGTACAAGATGAAAATGTGTTACTTTATTTTGAGTTGTTTCAGTGTGCTGGTCATGTGGTTTAAGTACATGTTTGTGTTTCTGTATTCTGGCAAGGAATATTTTATTTTGAGGCATCGTACAAGAAAAATGTGTTACTTTATTTTGAGTTGTTTCAGTGTGCTGGTCATGTGGTTTAAGTACATGTTTGTGTTTCTGTATTCTGGCAAGGAATATTTTATTTTGAGGCATCGTACAAGATGAAAATGTGTTACTTTATTTTGAGTCGTTTCTGTGTGCTGGTCATGTGGTTTAAGTACATGTTTGTGTTTCTGTATTCTGGTAAGGAATATTTTATTTTGAGGCATCATACAAGATGAAAATGTGTTACTTTATTTTGAGTCGTTTCTGTGTGCTGGTCATGTGGTTTAAGTACATGTTTGTGTTTCTGTATTCTGGTAAGGAATATTTTATTTTGAGGCATCATACAAGATGAAAATGTGTTACTTTATTTTGAGTCGTTTCAGTGTGCTGGTCATGTGGTTTAAGTACATGTTTGTGTTTCTGTATTCTGGCAAGGAATATTTTATTTTGAGGCATCGTACAAGATGAAAATGTGTTACTTTATTTTGAGTCGTTTCAGTGTGCTGGTCATGTGGTTTAAGTACATGTTTGTGTTTCTGTATTCTGGTAAGGAATATTTTATTTTGAGGCATCGTACAAGATGAAAATGTGTTACTTTATTTTGAGTCGTTTCAGTGTGCTGGTCATGTGGTTTAAGTACATGTTTGTGTTTCTGTATTCTGGCAAGGAATATTTTATTTTGAGGCATCGTACAAGATGAAAATGTGTTACTTTATTTTGAGTCGTTTCAGTGTGCTGGTCATGTGGTTTAAGTACATGTTTGTGTTTCTGTATTCTGGCAAGGAATATTTTATTTTGAGGCATCGTACAAGATGAAAATGTGTTACTTTATTTTGAGTCGTTTCTGTGTGCTGGTCATGTGGTTTAAGTACATGTTTGTGTTTCTGTATTCTGGTAAGGAATATTTTATTTTGAGGCATCATACAAGATGAAAATGTGTTACTTTATTTTGAGTCGTTTCAGTGTGCTGGTCATGTGGTTTAAGTACATGTTTGTGTTTCTGTATTCTGGCAAGGAATATTTTATTTTGAGGCATCGTACAAGATGAAAATGTGTTACTTTATTTTGAGTCGTTTCAGTGTGCTGGTCATGTGGTTTAAGTACATGTTTGTGTTTCTGTATTCTGGCAAGGAATATTTTATTTTGAGGCATCGTACAAGATGAAAATGTGTTACTTTATTTTGAGTTGTTTCAGTGTGCTGGTCATGTGGTTTAAGTACATGTTTGTGTTTCTGTATTCTGGCAAGGAATATTTTATTTTGAGGCATCGTACAAGATGAAAATGTGTTACTTTATTTTGAGTCTTTTCAGTGTGCTGGTCATGTGGTTTAAGTACATGTTTGTGTTTCTGTATTCTGGCAAGGAATATTTTATTTTGAGGCATCGTACAAGATGAAAATGTGTTACTTTATTTTGAGTCGTTTCTGTGTGCTGGTCATGTGGTTTAAGTACATGTTTGTGTTTCTGTATTCTGGTAAGGAATATTTTATTTTGAGGCATCATACAAGATGAAAATGTGTTACTTTATTTTGAGTCGTTTCAGTGTGCTGGTCATGTGGTTTAAGTACATGTTTGTGTTTCTGTATTCTGGCAAGGAATATTTTATTTTGAGGCATCGTACAAGATGAAAATGTGTTACTTTATTTTGAGTCGTTTCAGTGTGCTGGTCATGTGGTTTAAGTACATGTTTGTGTTTCTGTATTCTGGCAAGGAATATTTTATCTTGAGGCATCGTACAAGATGAAAATGTGTTACTTTATTTTGAGTCGTTTCAGTGTGCTGGTCATGTGGTTTAAGTACATGTTTGTGTTTCTGTATTCTAGCAAGGAATATTTTATTTTGAGGCATCGTACAAGATGAAAATGTGTTACTTTATTTTGAGTCGTTTCAGTGTGCTGGTCATGTGGTTTAAGTACATGTTTGTGTTTCTGTATTCTGGTAAGGAATATTTTATTTTGAGGCATCGTACAAGATGAAAATGTGTTACTTTATTTTGAGTCGTTTCAGTGTGCTGGTCATGTGGTTTAAGTACATGTTTGTGTTTCTGTATTCTGGCAAGGAATATTTTATTTTGAGGCATCGTACAAGATGAAAATGTGTTACTTTATTTTGAGTCGTTTAGTGTGCTGGTCATGTGGTTTAAGTACATGTTTGTGTTTCTGTATTCTGGCAAGGAATATTTTATTTTGAGGCATCGTACAAGATGAAAATGTGTTACTTTATTTTGAGTCGTTTCAGTGTGCTGGTCATGTGGTTTAGATACATGTTTGTGTTTCTGTATTCTGGCAAGGAATATTTTATCTTGAGGCATCGTACAAGATGAACATGTGTTACTTTATTTTGAGTCGTTTCAGTGTGCTGGTCATGTGGTTTAAGTACATGTTTGTGTTTCTGTATTCTGGCAAGGAATATTTTATTTTGAGGCATCGTACAAGATGAAAATGTGTTACTTTATTTTGAGTCGTTTCAGTGTGCTGGTCATGTGGTTTAAGTACATGTTTTGTTTCTGTATTCTGGCAAGGAATATTTTATTTTGAGGCATCGTACAAGATGAAAATGTGTTACTTTATTTTGAGTCGTTTCAGTGTGCTGGTCATGTGGTTTAAGTACATGTTTGTGTTTCTGTATTCTGGCAAGGAATATTTTATCTTGAGGCATCGTACAAGATGAAAATGTGTTACTTTATTTTGAGTCGTTTCAGTGTGCTGGTCATGTGGTTTAAGTACATGTTTGTGTTTCTGTATTCTGGCAAGGAATATTTTATCTTGAGGCATTGTACAAGATGAAAATGTGTTACTTTATTTTGAGTCGTTTCAGTGTGCTGGTCATGTGGTTTAAGTACATGTTTGTGTTTCTGAATTCTGGCAAGGAATATTTTATTTTGAGGCATCGTACAAGATGAAAATGTGTTACTTTATTTTGAGTCGTTTCAGTGTGCTGGTCATGTGACTTAAGTACATGTTTTAGATTCTTGCAACCAACTAAGTACAGGTTGTATTTTTATTTGTATGATTTAGATTTCCTTGACCGCTATCCTCATCTTTATTGTTCAGTAAGTGGAGCATCCACCTTGGAACCACAAGATTCCGAGTTTGATATCGTCCCTCGTGAACTCAGCGCATAAGCAACACAGATTGGATTTTATTTTTCCCACTCATTTTTTCTATTTAACTAATTGATCGGACCCTAACAGGTACTACCACTCCGTGGGAGTAATTGCGATGAAGGGGTACTCCACACTCCTCAAAACTCTGAAACTGGAACTTTAGCATTAGATGCAGTTTAGCGTCATATCTGGGACACGTTGAAAGCATCGGTTCCCGCTAGATCACAAAAGTTAAGCAGTGATGAGCCTGTTCAATACTTAGATGGGTGACCATTTAAGCAACAAGCAGGGACTGAAAGCAACTTGATATTAAAACGACTTGATTCGGCATTAAAACAAAAACAAACCCAAATAAGAACGTATATTGGAATTTTATTATGTTACTATCTTCGGTCTTAGGGAACAGGCGTCGGGTTTCACCGACATACATCAACAGCAGCCTACCCTAACCCTTCTGGTCCTGTGAGGTTCTTTATAAAAGGCCCTTACAGTGGCTACTACAACCTCTTCTGATAGCATCCCTTAAGGGGATCACTTCCTTTTCTACCCACATCCCCTTGGGGGCTGACTGCTGGCTAACACTGGCAGCCTCATGTGGTCAGCTATAAGTGCGTTTAAGCACTCTCATTCTGTGAGTTAGTACAACGGACAGAATATTAACCCTTGAAGGATTCTGACACGTTCCCGGCTTCTAGACGCTAGAGTTTACTATCTTTACCCTTGAAGGCCGATAGTAACTACTTTAGTTCTGCCCAGGACGAAACAGATGAGCGCTCGATAAGATGCAACAATCAGACAAGCTTTCCCCCATTGATAACTTCCAGTCATAGACTGTAGCAGGATTTATTCTTGCAAACCTAACCAAATAACTAAACTAATTACGGCTATACCATACCTCTCTTTGATGCTGTTTAACTTGTTGGTCTGAACTTAACTAAACTACCTGGTCGCTTGTCCGACCTAAACTATGAACATTCACCATAACACTACCTGTTGTAACCAATTTTAATGTGCTTTTATTATTAAACCTGTTGCATTTGTGGGGGTTATTTTCATATTTGCCTGGGGAGTTGTCTGCCCGTTTAGTGTTGCTGGTTCTCACTAAGGGCCTCGGGTATTTAAGCGGCTGATTTGAACTTCTCTTCCTCCCTTTGCCTGCTGCTCGACCTACGAGACACAATGAGGTAGTCTTATGACTACCCCTTTCTCGTTGGGGCTTCAGCCCTTAACACTGGCCACTCACTGCTAGTAAGTCTCTTATACGATATATGACTATCCTTTAGTTTTTATGTACATTTAGGTATCTCTTTGATACCTAAATATCTTGTATTTTACCATTCATGAATGTGTCATTATCTCTACTCTTGTATATGTATCTATGTACTTTATGTATCTCGTCATATCCATGTGCTGTATACCTATTAAATGTTTTGTCCCTCAATCTGTGTCGGAGTTTGTTTGCGTTCCAATGAGTTATGACTTTGTCATAACCTTTGAATCTTACACATTCATTTATCGTTGTATTGCTTGTTCCTTGACTACATGTTTCCATCTTTTCTCTCTGCATTTTAATTTTTATACATATGATGAAGGCCCTTCCCTAACCTCTAAGTATGAATAGGTAGACTGAGAATTCAGGGGCGTAATTTTTACCATAGCCTACTGGACAGATGTTAGTGAACTATGAAATGAAGTACAATGTATATATTTCTCAACTGGGATTAATGCTTTTGATAAAAATTCAACTCTTAGGAAAAGATAACTTGAT
Organism: Doryteuthis pealeii; assembly: GCA_023376005.1. Lineage (NCBI taxonomy): Eukaryota > Metazoa > Mollusca > Cephalopoda > Myopsida > Loliginidae > Doryteuthis > Doryteuthis pealeii. Next base: position 38,390,170 of record CM042177.1, on the reverse strand, counting down.
ACGTTAATTCATTTCTAAGTTTAAAAAAAAAAAAAAATCAAACGACAGCATTAATTAATGTTGTATAGATTTAATGTTGCATAGTGATTCAGTTATACACTTTTTTCTTTTTTTTTTAGCCTCAGTGTTGTTATTTTAAGGGAATTGAGATTATAAATTTATCAAGTCTTATACTGACATAAACTGAAAATTACTATTTGCTGGTAATTTTGCCGGGCTTAGCTCAGTCGGTAGAGCGTTCGGCTAGAAACCACAAGGTTCCTGGTTCGATACTGGCCCTCGCCAACTCAGCATTTGAGTAGCACAGGGATCTGTGCGGTAAAGTAAGGAGCTGATGCTAAAATAATCTCCTTGGTATAGCGCTAGTGAAAAGGGGATAGACTCCCACGCTGCCTGGCTGATACCGACTTTAGGCCGCCCCGACGACTTTACTTTTTACTTATTTAACAATATTTCTCTTTCAAAGTAACAATAAAAAATTTTTAAAAAAATTTAAAACAGTCCACTTTTGCAGGTGTGAGGTGAAAAAAAGTGTATAACCGAATCAGTACGCAACAACTTTAAATCAATATCAATTAATGCTGTCTTTTAATAAAAACAAAATTCAACGTCTTAAGTTATGTTTTCCTTAGAATTTGATTTTTTATTGAAAGTATTAATCCCAGTTGTTGAGAAATTAAAATATATATACATTGGACGATTTCATATTCTACAAATATCTGTCCAGTAGACTATAGTAAAAGATTACGCCCCTGAATTCACAGTCTACCACGATGCTTAAAATGACTCGAAAAGAGTTGATATGCCGTAAAAAAGCAAAACAAAACAAATACAAACGTATGATGAAGGCGATTTCCTAACCTCTAATATATAAATAAATAACCCTGGACATGTTGCCATGCCGTTAAAATCTATCAATACACTGTTATTTTAAAAGTACACATGCGGCTAACGAGATATCTCGCAAGGGAGTTTTTTTTTTGTTGTTGTTGTTGATCGTAGTGAATTGGATAATGATGTAAAAGCACTCTTAGTGACGATTTTCACTGGGGGTGCGGCTATGTGCCGTTTTGCCAATATGACGTCACGGGAACACACCCACCTACCACGCACACGCACACACACACACACACACACACAATGTTGTTTTAAGGAGTAATTTTTTTTTTTTTTCAGAGATAAATATTAATTCTAAATTGTTTAGTTTTATGATGTGAAATAACTTTCGTTGTTTATTTAAAAACTTGAAGATACTTGGCAACGTTTTAAAACAAAAAAGTTAAACGGTTAAAAAAAAAAAAAAACCCTGAACAGTGAACACACCTGGAAAATAATATAGTAGAGAAAAGATGTTGATTCTACCTACATACGACCAAAAAACGCAACTTTAATTTTTTTAAATTAAAAAAAACAAAAAAAACTCCCCCCCCAAAAAAAACAACAACAACAACAACAAAAAAAAACCCGGTTCTACGAAGAAAGTTTCAAGTTTTTCTCTGAGATAAGGTAAGTTTTTCTTTGTTCAAAATCGTATCGCTTTTCTGAATTAGTTTGGTCTCATAATATCAAATATCAGAAGCCCTTCCTCTCCCCAGGCAGGTGTCCTGGCTATGAACCCCTTCCCCCATAACAGATGGACACCCAGACTTCCTTTATAAAACCTATAATTTTTAAAATAACCATAATTTCAAATAACTATAATTTTTCAATGATAAAACAAATTTTATAATTATTATGATAATAATTAATTATAAAATTAGTTTTATTATTGAAAAATTATGGTTATTTACTGCTAGCTGGAAAGTAAAAAAAGTTAAGTCATCGGGCGGCCTAATGTCGGTATAAGCCAGACAGCAAGGGAGTCTATCCTCTTTTCACTAGCGCTAGGCAAAAGAGATTATTTTAGGATCTGATGTGGTGCGCCACACCTACCAGCAGCTCCTCACTTTACCGCACAGATCCCTATGCTACTCATACGCTGAGCTGGAAATAATTATAATTAATTATATCAATTTGTTGTATATGTGTATAACTTAAACTATAATTTTTAAAAATCAACTGAAAAATGTTTTTAAAATATTTTAGAAACGAAATATTTAAAAAAAAATATTTTAGTCCATCAATAATCGAGAAAAATCAAATCAAAATATGAAATCAAATATTTTCTATGAATCCCAACTTATATAATTTAGGCATTAGCATTTTTGTCGTCTGCTAGGAATTTTAAAAGCGAATTAAAAATAATTAAATCTATTATTTAAGTGACCTGAAAAAAATGAGAAAGTTTTGAAATAAAATAAATAATGCATTATAAAAATCATTCATTGATAAATAAACACTGAAAATTTCATTAAAATCCGATAATTTCTTGATTTTTGGTAAATTATTTTCTGTAGTGGGGGCTAAAGTCATTTTGTCAAAAACGCATTTTAGGCTCAGTTTGCCAGTGCCTATATATAATTATTTATTTTTTTGTCATAAATAGATTCATTTTACGTCAATTTAGAAATAATTTTTGTACCCAATGTAACTATTGTACCTAATTTTAATGTTGAGGCGACTTGAGGGGCCCCCTAACCAAAAGTGCCCCAGGCCCCCAAAGTCTAAATCCGGCTATACTCCTGGCAATCCTTAAAAAAAAAAAATGAATGACTACTACTACTACTACTACTACTACTGGGCACCTTGCATGATATGGTGCAATTATTAGCAAGCTAGATCAAAAGGCCATTGTTAGTGAGTTCGATTCTCACTGGGCGCCCCATACTTCTGACCTTGTGCCACATCTAAGCTTAGTAGATAAATAACTACTACTATAACGATTAATAATTATTATTATTCAATTAATCGTTATAGTAAGTAAAGTAAGTAAAGTCGTCGGGGCGGCCTAATGTCGGTATCAGCCAATCAGCGAGGGAGTCTATCCCCTTTTCACTAGCGCTAGACCAAGGAGATTATTTTTTGCGTCTGAGGTGGAGCGCCACACCTACCATCAGCTCCTTACTTTACCGCACAGATCCCTGTGCTACTCATACGCTGAGTTGGCGAGGACCGGGATCGAACTAGGAACCTTGTGGTTTCTAGCCGAACGCTCTACCGACTGAGCTAACCCGGCCCCTGTCGTTATAGTAGTAGTTATTTATTTACTAAGCTTAGGTGTGGCACAAGGTCAGAAATATGGGGCGCCCAGTTATTTATTATTAGTAAGTAGTATAACATTTGACATTTGACGAGCATAATCGAAACTTTAGTTGTTTGTACCGGGACCCCATACTTCAGGCCTTGTGTCAACCATAAAGTAAATGGGTAGATCATGAATTGAGGGACGTAAATTTTTACCATCGTCTACCGGACAGACGTTAGTGGAATATGAAATGACGGCCAATGTATATATTTTTAGTTTGATTTTTTTTTTAAAGGTAATAATCCCAGTTCAGAATAAATAAATAAACAAATAAAATAAAACGATACGATAATTAATTTATAAGTTGTTTTTGCTTTAATTAAATAAACTAAACGACATCATTTATTGATGTTAGATTTTAAGTTGTTACGTAGTGATTCAGTTATACTATTTTTTTTATTATCTTAGAACTGCAAAAGTGGACTGTTTTAATTTTAATTTTTAATTTTAAAAATTTTTTTACTCTGAAATGGAAATCTAGTTAAATACTCGACAAAGTTTATAATCTCAATTCCCTTAAAATAACAACGCTGATGTAAAAAAAAAAAAAAAAAAAAAAAATGTGTATAACTGAATCAGTACGCAATTTTTTTTTACATAATGCTCGAATTTGTTTAAAAACTTATAAATGAATTAACTTATTTAAGTTGTTTTCCTTAGACTTTGATTTTTGTTAAAAGTATTAATAATCCCAGTTGAGAAATTAAAAAGGTATACTTCATTTCATATACCACTAATGTCTGTCCGGTAGACTATGGTAAAACAATTTATGTCCCTCAATTCTGTCTACCTTTTCCAGGTGTCGTATTTTTCTGATAGACTGATTTAATATCGCCTTTGACGTCTTAATTTTAATTATTTTCCCTGAAAAATATTGTAACTTTTAGTCCATGCTAAATGTTGATTAAAAAAAATGTTTGGTTTGAGAGCCACAGGTGGCTCTCAGTGTTTCCCGTAACACGTCTGAGGACCATATGTGTCTCTCAAAATGTATTTAAAATAAAGGATGAGATCTCGTGAAAACGTGTGAGTAGACACTTCTAATTTGCTTCGATCAGTGAAAGTTAACCTTCATAAGAGAAAATTAGTTTTACGTAAGACCTCCTACGTATTTCTTTTATGTTAATTTAAATTACATAAAAAGAAAGGACACTTCGCATTGGGCTAGATATTTGCAAGTTAGTGAGTTCAATTCTCACTGGGTGCCACCATACTGTGGCTGAGTAGCACATGACCATGAGGCACCCAGTGAGACAATAAATAAGTAAATAAATAAATTAATACTCTGGCTACATTGGCATTGCAGTCTCGAAAGACTATAAAAAATAGTTACTGGGACCCTGAAGTTACAGCGTCTCCTGTGACTGTGAATTAAGTTAGTGAGTTCAATTCTCACTGGGTTCCCCCATACTGTGGCTGAGTAGCACATGAGCAGCAGTATGAGGCACTCAGTGAAACAATAAGTAAATATATAAATACTCGAGCTACTTAATTACTAATTTTACTAAACTTAGTAATAGTAAGCTTAATTATTTACTACGGACATAAATATAAAAAGGGAACATAAATAAGTGAACACCGCCGGTGTCGAATGAAATGACCTTTTTCTGTTTCAGATCGCACAATGTGTTCCGAGATTTCTTGAATTCTTTTCAAAATTTGGGACTTATTTACCAACAAATAGGATGTTCTTGATAGCCATACTGAAATGTAAGTAATCACTTTATAGATAAAAACTACAAATACAAAAAAAGAAAGAAAAAAAAAAAAAGATACGTTTGTCTTTAGGGAAAAGAAAAGAAGAAAAAAAAAAGCGATTTCATAATTCATTGATTTAATCCCCGTTTTTCGTATGTCTTTTTTATGTTTATTATGAAAAGTTTTTGTAAAAAAAAACTGAAGTTAAAAATTAAATGAAAGGTTATTTCGTTTTTAGTATACTTCTAAAATCATTGGTTATATATACTTTCTTCTCTTTTTTTTTTTTTAACAGCAGTTTTGAGATCGTAAAATAAAATAAAAAATCCCCATTTGGTTAAAATTTAAACGAGTTTTTCCGAAGGGGAAAAAAATTCAAGACTCATGTGACTAGAGTCGTGGTTTTTCCTTGTTTTGTTATTAAGAATAAAAATACCAAATATTTTATGTTTGGTTAATAAAAAAAGAAAAGGAAAAAAGAGGGTATATATTTTGTATTTGTTTATTTGACCCCCTCTTTCCAATGTGTCTTTTTTATGTTTATTATGAAAAGTTTTTGTAATAAAACTAAGTTAAAAATCCTCAGAAAGGTTAATTTGTTATTACTATACTTCTAAAGTTACTGGTTAAGCTTAATTTTTTTTTTAAAGACCGTAAAATAAAAATCACCATTTGGTCCAGATTTTTCCGAAGGGGAAAAAATTCAAGCCATACACGTACGTAAACTCATGGGATTAGAATTGTGTTTTTTCTTGTTTTGTTATTAAGAATAAAAGTAGACAACATTTGTTTGGTTAATAAAAAAATAAAAAAAAATAAATAAAAGGGAATTTTTGTAGTCCGTGATGTATCCCCCTCTTTCCAATGTGCATGTGTTTTTTTTTATTTTTTAATGTTTATAAAAAATTTTTTAAATGAAACTAAAGTATAAATTCCTTGAAAGGTTATTTATTCTTACTATACTAACTTCCGTGTTTTCTTTAACAGCAGTTTTGATATATTAAACTAAAATAAGATCACCTGTTGGTTAAATTATAATTTACATACCAATTTTCCGAAGGTAAAATAATTTCTAGAAAGACTTACGTAAACTCATGGAATTTAGAATCGTGTTTTATTTATCTTATTTTATTGTTAAAAAGAATAGATATTTATGTTTGGTTGGTTAATAATAAAAATAGTCATTTATATTTGGTTAATAAAGTCCTTCGTTATACTTTCTTAAAATATTTTAACAGCATTTTATATTTAATTATTTACTTTTATTTGCTCGAGCAGTCAGAATTATCCTGATGATCCGTTAGGAGAAACCTAGGTAGATATTCTCTGAATCCTTAGGCTTTACTTATATATATAAATTTATTAAAATAAAATTACATGTTGTTTAAATTATTCCAATATTCCGAAAGGGAAAAACGTGACGTACGTAAACTTATGGGACTAGAATCGTGTTTTTTTCCCCTTGTTTTGTTGTTACGAATAAAAAAAATTAGACAACCTTTATATTTGGTTAATTAAAAAAATTAAAAAAAAATGGATATATTTAATATTTATTGATTTGTCCTTCTTTCCAATCTATTTCAATATTTATGGAAAGTTTTCTAATGAAACTAAAATGAAAATTCCTAGGAAGGTTATTTGATTCTTACTATGCTTCTAACTAAAGTCATTGGTAAAGCTTTCTTTAAAAGATTTTAACACCTGAGTTAATTATAATATATTCACCAGTTGGTTAAATTAATTTTCCGAAGAGAAAAAAAAAAAAAAGTCAAGACGTACGACGTAAACTCGTGGGACTAGAATCGTTGTTTTTTTTCTGGTTTTGTTATTACAAAAAAAAAAAAAAAAAAAAAAAGACAACCTTCATGGTTAAATGATAATAATAATAATAAAACAGGGCATATGCCGTATTTATTGCTCTATCTCCCTCTTTTTAATGTTTATTAAATAAAAAATGTTTAGTTTTTAAAATAAAACCTAAGTGAAGATTCCTTGAAAAGGTTATTTGCTTCTTACTACTTCTTTAAAGTCATTTCTTATGTTTTCTTTAACAGCAGTTTTGATATATTAAACTAAAATAAATAAGATCACCTGTTGGTTAAATTATAATTTACATACCAATTTTCCGAAGGTAAAATAATTTCTAGAAAGACTTACGTAAACTCATGGAATTTAGAATCGTGTTTTATTTATCTTATTTTATTGTTAAAAAGAATAGATATTTATGTTTGGTTGGTTAATAATAAAAATAGTCATTTATATTTGGTTGATAAAAAAGAAGGTATATTTCATATTCATTGATCTTTCCAATGTGTCTTTTATGTTTATGAAAAGTTTTGATATGAAACTAAAGTAACAATTCTTTTTAAAGGTTATTTATTTCTTACTCTACTTCTACTAGAATCATTCGTTATACTTTCTTTAAAAAATTAAGTTTTGAGATTCTATATTATGATAGGTAAAATATCACCAGTTGATTAAATTTAATACTAATTTTCCGAAGGTAAAATAATTTCTAGAAAGACTTAAACACATGGAATTAAAATCGTGTTTTTTTTATCTTGTTTTGTTGTTACGAATAAAAAATAAATAAATAAAAGGCACATTTGTTTGGTGGGTTAAAAACGTAGGGCAAATGTCGTAATTATTGATTTAGTCCCCCTCTTTCCAATGTGTCTGGAAAAGTTAAAAATAAATGAAGGTAAAATTCCTTGAAAGTTTATTTTTGATTTTTACTCTACTTCTATAGTCATTCGTTAAGCTATCTTAATTTCTAAGAGTTTTGAGATTATATCACCAGTTAGTTAAATTGGCTGAACTTGCACAAAGGTGTCAAAATTAGGGTGACCCAGAAAAAACAGAACCCACAAATTTTGTAATAAAACTGTTAATTTTAACTATGGGGGTCAAGGGTTAGGCTTTAGGTTAGGGTTAGTTTAATGGGAAAATGAATAAATAATTTGGGTTCTGTTTTTTCTGGGCTACCCTGTATACCGGTGACCCAGAAAAAAACAGAACCCACACATTTTGTAATAAAACTGTTAATTTTAACTAGGGGTTAGGATTATGGTTTAAAGGTTAGTTTAATGGGAAAATAAATAATTTGGGTTCTGTTTTTTCTGGGTCATCCTAATTTTGACACCTTTGTGCAAGTTCAGCCGTTAAATTATACAAATCTTTCGAAGGGGAAGATTTTCAAAGACAAATGTAAACTCTTGGAACAAGAATATTGTTTTTTTTTGTTTGTTTGTTTTTGTTTTTTTTTTTTTTTTTTCGGGGGTCCCTTGTTTTTCTTGTTTTGTTGTTAGTTACGAATAAAAATAGACATTTATCATGTTTAGTAGATAAAAAGAAAGTAGGTATATTTCGTATTGACTATGCACAAGGTGTGTCAAAAAGTACGAGTTTTTATGACACCCCTTGTATTCTGGAAAAAAAAAAAATTAACGTTCCATTCATTCTTCATTTCTATCTTGGTAAACAAACTCGTCACTTTTATGACACACCTTGTATATACTAAAATAAAATCATCACTTGATTAGATTCCGAAGGTAGAAATATTTCCAAAATAGGTACGTAAAAAAAAAAAAAAAAAAAAAAAACTCTGAACACTGAAGAAATATTTAAAACAAAAAAACTTTAAAAACTGAAACGGAAAAATATGCATTTTTTTTTCTTCTTTTAATTGTAATTAATTTTACACTTTTATCTAGCGATGCGCACCTGTTTGGGACGTTCCTAAGTTGTTACGAATAAAGAAATCGACATTTGTGTTTGGTGGATAAAAAAAAAGGGGTATATTTCGTATTGATTGTTAACCATATTGTGCAAAAACCTTATAAGTCATTCCGATATTGTGAGGGAGGAAGGCTATATCGTAAAATCGTCCTTATAAAAGAAAAAAAAAAAGGTATAATTTTCCGCTTAAAATAAAACTAATCGTTACAAAAAAAACCAAAAAAAAAAACCTAACCAACAAAATAAATAATTAAAAAAAAAAAAACTGTTTCGAATTCTTTTACGAAGATTATTGAACTTTGGAAATTTACAAAGTTCGATCATCACCTTAATTAATACCAGGTGTAACATTACCCTTTTTTTTTTTTTTTTACCTGAGAAATTAATAAAAGAATTGATAGGAAAAAAATGATTTCTAATTTCACGAAATAAAATAAAGACAACCTTGAACTTGGACAATAAATTTGAATTATTTTTGCTGTTATTATTTTTATACATTTATTTAAAATAACTTGCGTAACAAAAAATACTTTTATGTAACAAATGGAAATTATTTTGTTTGTAAAAACAAAATAATTTCCATTTTATCCCAATATTATTTATTGACATAACCTACATTTTTTGTGTTTTTAAAAGTTTTTATTTATTTATATAGATAGACAAAAAGTGAATACTTTTTCTTTGTTTTATTTACCTACTTATGAATTCCTTATCTATTTTTATATTTTTTTACTTAATTAAAAAAAAAAGTTTTAGTGTTTTTTTTGTTCTTTTTAATAACTCGCATGACAAAGAAAAACTGGCTGACTCCTGATTTAGGTCGAAAAATTAAAACGGAAAGTTTTTTGGTGGTCCCCAATGACAGTTTAACTACAGTCTATGAATTAACATTTTGCGAATTGGGTTATGGTTTTAGGGGATTAAGGTTGTTTTTAATTACGTATTGCTTAAAAAAAAAAAAAAAAACAACAAAAAAACTAAATTACTATACATTTAATTAACCATTGAAATTAATTATTGAATCTATTATTGAGACAGGTGTTTGTGTTAGTATTATTACAATGTATAATTTCAATTAAACTTAGTTTAAAAAAAATATTTTTCAACATTAAATGTAAGTTTTTATGTAAGAGAAATTTGTTTTTTTTTCTTTTTTATAACACATAAACTTGGAATTGTCCTTTATATTAAACGTAAAAGAAAACATTAAAAAGTTAATTTTCCATTTTTTTTTATTGAGGTTTTAAAATATTTTTAACAAATAAGCGGACATTTTGAAAGTCCGCGTTTTGCACATCCTACGTACGTCTTTTTGAAAAAAGTATTCTACCTTCGGAAAATTGGTATAAATCTAATCAACTGGTGATTTTATTTTAGTGTATAAATTACAGGTGTAATATTATTTTGCTTTTTTACTGATGCTCATTATGTTACTACTTTTCGACTTAGACAAAAAATTGACCTTAAATAATCCATTTAATTAATTTTAATTCGTTTTTAAAATTCGTAGCAGGCGAATTTTTGGGTATACCTTATTAGCCATGTTCATAACTAATAAAAAAAGAACACTTAAAACAATCAGCCTTTGCGTTGCAGTTGTTAGGTGAAAAAAGTGTATAACTGAATTACTACGCAACAACTTTAAATCTCTACTACATCAATTAATGCTACCCTTTATGATTTTTTAAAAAACTTCTAAATGAATTAGAATTAACGTATTAAGTTATGTTTTCCTTAGAGTTTCATTTTTATTAAAAGTATTAATCTCAGTTGAGAAATCAAAAATATATACATTGGACTTTATTTCATATTCCACTATAACATCTGTCCGGTTGACTATTTACGCCCCTGAATTCACAGTCAACCTTATTTAGTAGTATCCATAGTAAAATCATTATGTATGATCATACGTGGTCACCAGATTGTAAAAATAATCACCTGGTTTAATTTCAGTAGGCCGTTCAAATACCACCCCCAGAATAAATTATTCTCAGTGGTCGGAGCCGTTCCCCTTTCAGTCATTTACTGTCCGATAAGGGACGGACCACTGAAATATATTCCAATTATTAAAAAACAAAAAAACTCGACCTTGTGTCAGACTTGCATTCTCCGGGGCTGGAGGTGGGTGGGGGATATTAACTAATTAACTTTTAAGTCTTTTAGTATGGTGGTTGGTAAGGGTTATAAAATTATTAGCGATTGATACTAAAGTAAAGTAGTTATTTTGGTTTGGCTTGTTTTGTTTTACAGCATATCAACCTCAGTGGGTCATTTAATGCCGATAAAGTTTTTCAAATAAATCAATTCTTAATGGATAATACAATTTTTTTATCAACTCATGTTTTTCTATTTAACCCATAGATGGGACACTAACAGGTACTACCACTCCGGGTCAGAGTGGACCAGGGAGCAATGGTGATGAAGGGGTGCTCCACATTCCCCAAACCTCCAAAACTGGAACCTCACCATCAGATAGAGTTTAACGTCATTCCCAGGACATGTAGACCCGCAGCCACCGCCTCCTAGCACCCATATGATAAAAAGGGGTTGGGGCTTGCCATAAGGGTAAAGTAGTTATTAAAAACATTTTTTAATATCTAGGTACTGGCAAAATGAGCCTAAAATGCGTTTTTGACAAAGCGTATATAATATATCGTTCTTTATTCTATGTATTGACGATTTTGGCTAATGTGACATAAGCAGTGATATAGTTTCGGTTACAGATAAATAGAGACCGAATCTCTTATTAATAGATACTGAAAAGGTTCATGCAGAATAAAGCCAATTCCAGCTCAATTTGCAACTGATTAATTTTCTATCGTTAAATTTTTTTGGTACCATTATAGTATGTTGCCTTACTTTTTGAATGTGGCCTACCATAAAAAGCATATTGTAAGGTTATAATAATAACTGCTAACCCTAACACTATTTCAGAATTTTAAAATATTTTAGAATTAAATAGATCTCTGATTCATGTAAGTTATGGATAAATTCTTTTTTAATTATTCTTAATTACTATATACAGCTTATGAGTTAATTGCATTTCTTGAAATTGAATATATATGAAAAATAATTAGTTTCAATAAACTGCCTACTACTTATATCTATAAATCTACTTTTACTGAGGTAGGACACATTCAAACCAGGTAGGACATATTATGACAGAATTAAAAAGGTAGGCCACATACTATAACGACACCTTTTTTTTTTTTTTTTTTTTTAAATCAACTATAATGGAAATAAAAATTAAATACTAATTCTAAAACCCATTAGAATCCTCCACGGACAGCTGTTACCAAGGGAACACAACACACACTATTGCTAATAGTAGTATTGACTAATTTTGAAAATGTACTATGACAAGTATCCTTATTTATATCGTCAGGTTGCATGGTAGACAAAAGAGACCTAACGAAACAATACAGTGTTAAATTGACTTAACGAGTTTAATTTAGGATTTTTCCAATTTTGACGTCATAGGCATATTTTACAAAATACACTCGAAATTTGATTATGCCACCTTAGAAAGTCCTTATTGTTTTAAGTTTTAAGTTTTTAAGTATTAAGTTTTAATAAATATATGCCTGTTATTATATATTTTTATATACTTTGTTTTATTTTGATATATATTTAAAGTTATCTGATGTATAGTGTTTTACGAGAAAATTATTTACAAACAAGAAATAGTCACATAATATTCTTCTACATTAAATCTGAAGCTGTTTGTGTATTATGTTAACTATGTAAAAAATTAATACAGTCAAAATAATAAAAGTTTAGTAGTGTTACTAACCAAGACACCAAAGTTTGTTTTATTTTAATATATATTTAAAGTTATCTAACGTATAGAGTTTTAAAAGAAAATTATTTACAAACAAGAAATAGTCATTTTTTTCTGTATCAAGATCTTAACTAAAAAGTTTACAAATAAATAAATACCCATGATTTTGTATAAAATATTCCAAATAATTATTTAATCAATAATTAATAGATTCATGCAACATTTTATTTGTGGGGGACAGAACTAAGTTTCCATTTCAAATTGTTTTATTTTTTTACTCCTTTACACACACACACACACACACACACACACACACACACACATACACATATATATATATATATATATATATATATATATATATATATATATATGGAGGTCTCCTCCGATCAATCAGCAAGTCACAGAAAGCCCTAGCAGCTATATGATTGTCCCAATCCTTTTGCCCTTATGGCAAGCCCCAATCCTTTTTATCATATAGGTGCTAGAAGGCGGTGGCTGAGGGTCTTAATGTCCTGAGTATGATGTTAAACTGCATCTAATGGTGAAGTTCCAGTTCTGGAGCTCTGGGGAATGTGGAGTACCTTTCATCACTATTACTCCAAGGTCCACTCTGACTCAGAATGGTAGTACTTGTTAGGGTCCTATAAAGAAGAATAGTATTTGTAGAATAATCATACTAAGTTCCAATTACCATCGAATTGGTAAGATAAGGCAACAAGGAGCTGTAACTTATATACGGATCTAACCTTGTTGTAATCCTACTGCAAAATGCCATTGTATTTATGGAACTCAAGAATAGTCCACATTCATGTATTTTGGTGATTCCATTCCTTGAGTCCTGATTGGCTGCTTAGTTTCTATGATGTTATGAGGTTTCATAAATACTCTGGCATTCTGCAGTAGGCTTGCGACAAGGTTAGATGCGTATTAAGTTACGGCTACTTGTTGTCTTGTTTTACCAATTCGACGGTAATTGGAACTTGGTATCATTATTGTACTCTCTCTCTCCCTTTCTATTCTACAGTGTTTAAAAAAAAATTGAGTATTCATCAAGAATGAATAAAACAAAACGTTTTTGGCATAAAATAACCCAATCGGCCACTGGACCGGTGTGTTAAATTAACAGCGTCGATCCCAGGGGGCTATCCCCCCAGGCAACACCTGCCCCCTTGATTTAAAGGGGCAGGGCTGGGTTTATTGCCCAGCGCCTGAGGTGCCCCTCTTGAGGGAGTATGCCAAAGGGATCGACGCAATTTTTGTTCTTTCCCACCCATGAGCTTCGGCTTGTGGGTGGACCCATGTTAAAACGAGGCCTTGTGCCCAGCCCAGCCCAGCCCATACAAGTGGGGTATGAGGCAAATACCCACTGTAAAATCCACTCAACTACTAGAATAAGGATTAACTGTCACTGGATTTTTATTTACTAGACGATCCGTAAACCTGTTGTGTTCCCATGGTAACAGCTGTCCGTAGAGGCTTTTAATGGAGGGAAAGGTTCTAAAATTAGTATTTTGTCTTCATGGTGATGAAGGGGTACTCCACATTCCCCAGAACTCCAAAATTGGAATTTTTACCATGAAATATAATTTTTGGTGAAAAGTAAAAATCATTACACATAAAGAAGCTAGTGTGTATTTACCAATCCCTTTACATGAACAGGATGTGACACAAGGTCAATTTGTTTATATGTACTAGCAAATATATGCACCCTCCGGGTGCAAGTATTTAAGTTTTAATGTAATAAAGTATTGTATTAAATTAGAAAGGCTAATGAAACTAAATAAGAATACAGATAAAAAGATTTGAAACAGAGGGAGTATAATAAAAGATTTGAAACAGAGGGAGTATAATAAAAGATTTGAAACAGAGGGAGTATAATAAAAAAAATGGAACAACTGAAACTTACTCTTCCATCACTCTCGTCTTTCATTGTTATTTTTTCTAATTTAAGTATTTAGTTATAAGAGGAAGTAAAGAATAAAATGACAGTTATTTTATCTTGTTAATGGATTTCATTTAAGATTCATTGAAGAGATTTTTGCTTATATTCATTAAAATAAAACCAAACAGTTAGAAATCAATAATACTAAGCACATATTTATTAAATTCGATTTTTTAATATTAATATGCAAATTAGCCTTCCCGTTCACACTGTAAACCGCTATTTTGTTGTATATATAAACATAATTGCATGTTGTCAGTATGTAGACATAGTTAACAGTATTAATGATGTAAGACAATTTTATTAATAATTGAGGTTTAGATAAAAATAAAATCATGGAGAATGTGATGTCAATAACAAAGAGAATTGTGACTTGAGTAGGAATATAGTTTCGTTTACAGATAGAAAAACACACAATCTCCATTATAATAAGATGTTTCATAGGTGTTGCGGATTGGCTAAGATATTGTTGACTGAATGTTGGTCTTGATGTGGTTGTCATTTTGGGTACCTAGAATTTTGGAGATAATGTGTCTGTAACCACCAATGTCCCAATTCCCTTAGTTATTTACGCTAAATTCTCAATGGTTATTTTATCTGTAATAATAGTTGATTACAAAGCGTTCTGTTTAGCTCAGTTGGTAGAGCATTTGTTTAGGAATTGCACGGTTCTGGGTTCAATCCTTGCATGAGTAGCGCAGCTAGGCTAATCTGATTTGTGCGGTAAAGTTGGGAGCTGAAGGTAGGTGTGGTACTCCATCTCAGTAAAAACAATCTCTCTGGTCTAGTGCTAGTGAAAAGGGGATAGACTCCCTCCTTTTCCG
Source organism: Doryteuthis pealeii (assembly GCA_023376005.1). NCBI lineage: Eukaryota > Metazoa > Mollusca > Cephalopoda > Myopsida > Loliginidae > Doryteuthis > Doryteuthis pealeii. The sequence continues at coordinate 38,375,000 of CM042177.1, read as the reverse complement.
GATGATACTGACAATAGACAACTCTACCAACTTTTACTATTCTTCTATTCTCTTATTCTTTCTTCTCAGATACAAAACTAATCTCCCTGGTCTAGCGATAGTGAAAAGGGGATAGACTCCATCGCTGTTTGGCTGATATTAACAATAGGCAACTCCATCTACTTGTTACTATTCTTCAATTCTCTTATTCTTTCATTCCTCTTATTCTTTCTTCTCGGATACAAAACCAGTCTCCCTGGTCTAGTGCTAGTGAAAAGGGGATAGACTCCCTCCTTTTCCGGCTGATATTGACAATAGACAACTCCATCTACTTGTTACTATTCTTCAATTCTTTTAGTCTTTCATTCCTCTTATTCTTTCTTCTTAGATACAAAACTAATCTCCCTGGTCTTGCACTAGGGAAAAGGGGATAGACTCCCTCCTCGCTGTTCAGCTGATACTGACAATAGGCAACTCTAAAACCAACTTTACTTATAAAACAAAAACCCAAAAAACTTTGACACAAAATTATTCAGTTTCAAATTGAACGGGAAATTTCTTTATTATTCCCATTTCCACCCTGACATTGAATGGTAGTACCTGTCTGCAGAGGGGTAAGACTTCCCCAATGGGGCCACCTGTTGAGGACGGAATCCTGGTGGATGAGCAGTCCATGACATGCAACACTTCACTTAAGCCATTACTTAGGCTAGACTGGGGGGTCGGAGAGGCCCCCTTCAATCAATCAGCTAGTCATGTCAAGCCCTAGTACCTATATGATTGCCCCAACCATGTTGCCCTTATGGCAAACTCCAGCCCTGTTATCATATAGGTGCTAGAAGGTGGTGGCTGAAGGTCTTCATGTCCTAGGAATGATTTTAAACTCTATCTGATTGTGAGGCTCCAGTTCTGGAGGTTTGGGGAATGTGGAGCATTTCAAAACTTTATTGGCATTAAATGACCCACTGAGGTTGATATGCCATAAAACAAAACAAACCAAAGATCTATTTAAAAATGAGATGTGTTCGATTGGGATAAGTCAGAAAACAGCACTGCTCACGTGACTTTCGGAAACATTTTTTCACGCTCAGAATTGCGGAGACATGGAATAAACTGCCCGCATCTGTTGTAGGCTGCCGAAGCACTGAGTCCTTCAAAGCCTCCATGCTTCCTGTAGTCTGCCAACACTATACCTGATGCCACTCTCCACATACATATGCACACACACGCACACATACATGTATATTATTACTGTATGCTATTCATGTTCCTGACACTAATACATTATTCTGTGTACTTGACATGAGACTTTGATGAGTTGTGGTGCACCTGAGCACTGTACACATACATGTATATTATTACTGTATGCTATTCATGTTCCTGACACTAATACATTATTCTGTGTACTAGACATGAGACTTTGATGAGTTGTGGTGCACCTGAGCACTGTACACATACATGTATATTATTACTGTATGCTATTCATGTTCCTCACACTAATACATTATTCTGTGTACTTGACATGAGACTTTGATGAGTTGTGGTGCACCTGAGCACTGTACACATACATGTATATTATTACTGTATGCTATTCATGTTCCTGACACTAATACATTATTCTGTGTACTAGACATGAGACTTTGATGAGTTGTGGTGCACCTGAGCACTGTACACATACATGTATATTATTACTGTATGCTATTCATGTTCCTCACACTAATACATTATTCTATGTACTAGACATGAGACTTTGATGAGTTGTGGTGCACCTGAGCACTGTACACAATAAATTTCATTATTTCATTTCAATTGATACCATATAAATGGAAATTATTTGTATTAAGAATAGTTACTTGGAACTATAATTGTGTACTATGGATTATTATTATTAACTATTTGAGACCATATAACTGTGCAAACAAATGACTATTATTAAATGGAAATAATTACTTGAAACTAAATTATTAGTATTAGATAGGAATAATTGAAACCATATAACAGTGAATTATTAGCAGTGATGCTGATAGCTTTTTGATTTAGTGTATCCTGGGATGCACATATTTGCTTTGAATGAGTCTCCCCGGGAAAATTTATGGGTCTCAACTAAAGCCATCTAACTCCTACCTTGTAACCTATCCTGTGTAATTCATTTCTAAGAAACTATTGAAATGTATTTACAGTTAGTTTGAAATGATGAGGGAAGAAAAAAGAAAAACACTGGGATGCATGGATATGAATTTACTGCGTCCTTTTAGATTTTTGTGCGTCAGGGACACAGGACGCGTACTTAGCAGCATCTCTGTATTGGTATTACTGATACTAATACAATTATATAGTTGAAACGAGTCATCTCCACTCGCGCCGGTAAGCCTCTTAAACCAGTAGAACAATTCACTTACTTAGGCAGGAATATCTCCTCCATAGAAAGCGATATTAATACACAAATAGGAAAAGCATGGTTGGCCACAAACAAATTATCAGTCATATGGAAATCCGATCTCACTGACAAACTAAAATGGCAATTCTTCCAGGCTATGGTTATATCAGTACTGCTGTATGGCTGCACCACTTGGACCCTAACGAAACGCCTCGAGAATAAGCTAGATGGGAGCTACACAAGAAAGCGGCGTGCAGTCTTGAACAAGTCGTGGAAACAGCACCCCACAAGGAAGCAGCTGTATGGCAACCTGCCCCCCATCTCGCAAACAATCTGAATGAGACGGACTAGGCATGCAGGACACTGCTGGAGAAGCAAGGACGAGCTCATAAGCGACGTTCTCCTGTGGAAGCCAACACATGGGCATGCTAATGTGGGCCGCCCAGCAAGGACCTACATTGACCAACTGTGTAAGGATGCAGGTTGCAGCCCAGAGGCAATGACTGATAGGGAAGGTTGGTGAGAGATTGTCATGGATATCCGTGCTGCATGCGCGACATGATGATGATAATTCCTATCTAATATTGTATTAGATAGAAATACTTGAAATCATATAATTGTAGCTAAAATCTCTTTAAAAAACGTTCTATAGGTACCACCAATTTGACCCTGTGCAATTTACCCCCCCCCCTACATTTAACACAATGAAACTTGCAGAAAAATTAATATTTTCTTGAAAATTTTTTTCCATTCGAAAGAAAAAACATTAAATAAACTCCTGATGATTTTTTAATTTTTTATCAGCATACGAAAATAATGAAAATTATGATTGAAAAACAATGTTTTCATTTTTGCACTGTTAAATCAACTGAAATTTAACGTAGCTAAAAACAAGTTACGATAAGAGGATTTTTTAAAAATTCTATGAAAAATCAATTAATGGTCCGATTTTCACGAAAATTTCCATAAATGTTTACCATTGGATGTAAATACATCTGAAATAGTTTTTTTCTAAAATATATTAGGGGAAATATTTTTTTACGATGTCTATCCCCCCCCCTATTTTATTTTATGAGATAAAAAAAAAATGATGTGGAAAAAAAATTTGGTACTTTTTTTCTATAAAGATAAGAGTCTGAATAACTATATCAATGAAATTGTATAACGTACCGAATTATAGTTTTTTTTAGGAAAAAATAATGAAATCGGAAATAAAAAGTGCAAAAAAAAATGTCATAATATTAATATTTGAAAACTTTTTTTTTCTTATGTAATTGGTATGTACTATATTCTATTAAATTGTCAAAAAAAAAAAATTTTTTTTTAAGAAATTAATTTTTACGAGATTTTCAATCTTTTGTGTGATTAAATATTTTTTATTTTCTGCGTGAAATAAATTAAATTTTTTTTTTTTCCTGTGGAAAAAAATCAAAATTTTTACGGATATTTAAAAACATGAATTTTAGAATTCAGGTGAACTAAAAGTTGGTCCGATCCGTGCTCGATTAATATTTTTAAAAGAATTTGTAATTTTTATTGTTGAATAGTAATGTGTGATTCTTAGAATGTACGGAAGAGCAAAACTGACATATGACGAGACGCTTCTCGGTAACTAAAGTTTGTTTTTCTGAGCGTAAAAAAATATTTTATTTAACTTTTACGACCAATTAGAATAAAAATAATATATTGAATGATTGTTTTATCATTTTTCTCTTAGAAAAAATATTCAAATTTTCATTTTATTTTCGATTTTAAGAATTAATACTAAAACCGAAGACATTTTTTAACGTCAATTTCACTGCGAAATTTTAAGATTAAAGTTTTTCAAGTTTTTATTCATAGTAAATTGTAATATTAAAGTTTTTAAAGATTTTATTCATTTTAAATTGTAATATTAAAGTTTTTAAAGATTTTATTCATTTTAATAAAAAATATTTGGCTAAAAAAGTTTGTCCGTTACACCCATCCGTACTTAGATGCATAACTGTAAGAGGGTAATAATATGTATTTCTTTCTCTCTAAATCGCGGCCTGAAAATTACCCTTTCGCACGTAATATGGATAGGTTTGTTTATTTTTTAAGATAACGATGTAATTTTTCCCAATCGGATAATTTGATCTTTGAATTAACTATTTTTCTTTGTAACAACCGTGTACGATCTTTTTTTAACGAGATTTTTGATAAACAAAGTTCGGAAATATCTATTTCCGTTTTAATCAAGATGACCTAAACGGTCTGGTGGTACCTAACGTTCTATTTACGCGATTCTCTAACCTCCAGGTATAAACTAAGTCCAGAAGGGTTGAGATGCCGTTAAAATCAATCACCCTGGGTTGTTTATTATACATTTTATTCACCCAAAATAACAACCAGCAGTGTTTTGGTTACGTAGTAGTAGTTGGCCTTCGGCAAAAAGCCATATATATAATTGTTTACGTGTGTCTACTACGAACGTAAAGTACATTTATTTGTTTGTTTTTCTTATCTCTGATATTTTTTAGGAAATAAAATATATCTTGTTTATTTAACTTTCCTTCATATATACATAAAAATGATAGATAAATACATTTCTTGGTCAACTTCGATATATGAAGCGTGGAACTATATAGATATTATTTCGATTCCCACGGATTTAAAAAAAAACAAAAAAACTTTCTTTTTTAAAACCTAAATATTCATTCATGATTTTTTTATTTTTTTTTATTTAAAAAAAAAAAAGTCATACTAGCGACCGTGATTGTAAACTAAGCACGTACGCACCTTTTTACAATTATTTACTACTGCTACTACTTGTATTATTCGGGCTATGTGAGTTCGATTCTCACTGGGTGCCCTATACTTTTGACCTTGTGCCACAACTGTACAAAGTTTAGTAAATAATTACTCTATCTATCGTCTATGTATGAATCACGTACATTGAAATTGTTTATTACTACTGGGGCACTTGGTGTTTTTGTTAATGACCTAGATCAGTGAGTACGATTCTTACTGGGTGCTCCAGACCTTTGTCTTCGTCCCACAACTGAGCTAAGCTTAGTAAATAACTACCCAATAACTATTATCAGCCGTGATTGTATAGTTATAGTAAGTACGTACGCACATTTACAATCAATTACTACTACTACTACTTGAGGGGCCGGGTTAGCTCAGTCGGTAGAGCGTTCGGCTAGAAACCACGAGGTTCCTAGTTCGATACCGGTCCTCGCCAACTCAGCGTATGAGTAGCGCAGGGATCTGTGAGGTAAAGTAAGGAGTTGATGGTAGGTGTGGTATTCCACCTCAGACGCTAAAAATAATCTCCTTTGTCTAGCGCTAGGGAAAAGGGGATAGACTCCCTCGCTGATTGGCTGGTACCGACTTTAGGCCGCCCCGACGACTTTACTTACTACTACTAGCGAGATAGATTAGCAGACCATTGTTAGTGAGTTCGATTCTCACTGGGTGCCAAAAATGAGTTGTCAATAACTACTATCGTCCGTGGTTGTTTAAGTAAGTACGTACAGTCGTACTCTACTGTGGCACCTCACATGATGTATTGTTAGTGAGTCCGATTCTCACCGGGTGGCCCATACTTCTAACCTTGTCCCACAACTGAACTAGTGTAGCAAATACGTACATTGCACTAAGTGCAATGTACGTATTTGCTACACTAGTAGAAAGTAAGTGCAATGCACTTACTTTCTTCTACTACTACTACTACTACAACTACTACTACTGAGGCACCTCACGTGGTGTAATGGTTAATAAGCTAGATTAGCAGGACATTGTTAGTGAGTTCGATTCTCACTGGGTGCCCAATATTTCTGGCACAATTCAGCTAAGCTTAGTAAATAACGTGAGCACTTCACGCGGTGTAATGGTTAGAAAGCTACATTAGCAGACCATTGTTGGTGAGTTCGATTCTCACCGAGTGCCTCATGTGGCCTTGTGCCACAACTGAGCTAAGCTTAGCAGTGATGCTGGTAGCTTTTTTTAATTTAGTACGTCCTGGGACGCACATGTTTGCTTTAGATGAGTCCACAGGACAATTGATGGGTCCCAACTAAAGTTTCTTAATAGATTGTAGGGTTTAAAAAAAATTATTTATGGTCTGGGGAAACAACTAAAGCCATCTAACTATTTACAGTTAGCTTGAAATGGTGAGGGAAGAAAAAAAGCACTGGGATGCATGGATACGATTTTAATGCGTCCTTTTAAATTTCTGTGCGTCAGGGACGCAAGGACGCATACCTATCAGCACTTCTGGCTTTGTAGATAACTTAATATTGCTACTACTACTACAACAACAATAACAATGAAGTTCCCATTGCAGTGAGAGTTAATGAGATTAAGATTGTTCTTTTGTTGCCTCTCTTTTCTTAAGAATTACCCCGTGAGTGAAGATGTGCTAAATCACCACTTGTCTGGCACAAGGCCATTCTTCGACTGATGATTGGACTCGTTCAGGTCGTTGCTAAGCAACCTTCTCGTGGTTTATCTTGGAGGTCATAATGCCAAATGTCCTTTCTTTCTTTCTATCGTATCTCTCTCTCTCTCTCTCTCTCTCTCTCTCTCTCTCTCTCTCTCTCTCATGAGAAGAATAGTTGATTGGTTGGAATTTACGGCATGTCAATACTTATTGGGTAATTTTATGCCAAAGATGTTTGTTTTATTCGTTTATTAATATGTGGGGGTATTAATATTTTTAAAAATTTTTTAAACTTAAAAAAAAAAAAACTTTTTTCCTTAAAAAAAAAAAAACTTAAAAAAAAAAAACTTTTTAGAAAACTTTAAAAAAAAATAAATTTTTAACTTTTTTTTTTTTTTTTTTTAATGATTAAAAAAAAATTCTTTTTTGACGGTAAGGGTGGCGCTCCACCTTGGACGCATGAACTAATCTCCCTGGTCTAGTGCTAGCGAAAAGGGCTTAGACTCCCTCGCTGTCCGACTCATACTGACAATAGGCCACTCTGGGTGCAAGTATTTTAGTTAAATTTTATAATAAAATATGATATTAAATTAGAAAGGCTAATGAAACTGAATAAGAATGTAGATAAAAAGATTTTCAACAGAGGGGGTATGATTGAAAAATAGAACAACTTTGAAACTAACTCTTCCATCATTTTCCGTTACTCCCGTCTTTCATTGGTAAATTTTCCTAATTAAACTGTTTAGTTAAAATAGGAAGTAAAGAATAATATTACAGTTATTTCTTCTTGTTAATGGATTTCTTTTAAGATTTATTGAAGAGATTTTTGCTCACATTCAATAAAATAAAACCAAACAATTAGAAATCAATAATACTAAGCATATATTTATTAAAATCAAATTTTTAAGATCAATATGCAAATTAGCCTTCCCATTCACACTGTGAACCGCTATTTTGTGGTATATATAAATAAAATTGCATGTTATTAGTATGTAGATATTGTTAACAGTCTTAATGATGTAAAACAATTTTACTAATAATTGAGGTTTAAATGAAAAATAAAATCATGGTATGTAAATAACAAAGGGATTGTGACTTGTATAGTTTCGGTTACAGACAGAAAACCCACAATCTCCATTATAATAAGATATATATATATAGAAAATGAGAGGTAAACAGTTTTTTTAAACTCCATCTCTGACAAAAATAGGATGTGAATTTTATTAAAGTTTGGTCTTTGTTGGTCCCCACCAAATTTCTTTTATAAAAAGGATTTGTGCCATCGCCTTCTAATATACGTAGGTCTCGCTTGTGACCAGTCGTTGTACAAAAATCCAGACAGACGGGATCTTTTCTTTTCTATATATAGATATTCATCCTGGTTTGAATAAATTTTCTCAACATTCATTGGTCAGTTTTCTTAAATTCTATTTTCACATCCTGTTTCCTGTTTGTGTGGGATTTATATGTCTCGCTGATTTAGCAATTTTATCTAACTTATTATTTTCACTCCAACTATTGGTAAATAGTAGGGCAGACTAGGCAACCAATCTAGGAGAAGGAAAACTCTGAATTTAAACCAAAAGGGATCTCTTCTCTTTAGTCAAAAACTACTTTGAGAGCACCTTTTTTCCTCCTAACCAAAATTTGCAAATCAGAGACCCAGAAAAAACAGAACCCACAAATTTTGTAATAAAACTTATTTTTAACTAGAGGGGTTTAGGATTAGGGTTTAGGGTTAGTTTAATGGGAAAATAAATAATTTGGTTTCTGGTTTTTTTCTGGGTCACCTTGTATACAGGGTAACCAAGGAAAAATAGAACGCACAAATTTTGTAATAAAACTGTTAATTTTAACTGGGGGGGAGGGGGTTTAGTGTTAGTTTAATGAGAAAATAAATAATTTGGGTTCTGTTTTTTCTGGGTCACCCTGTAATGTTTTAATTTTCCGACCAATTTGCAAGTTTAACCCCCAAATTTTCCTTTTATAAGATCAAACGACAATTCTTCCAACCTATAGTTGTCAGTGCTATTGTATGGCTGCACTTTTTGGTAACCTAATGAAGAGGTTAGAGAAAAGGCTAGATGGAAATGCCACAAGGATACTGTAAACTGTCCTGAACATATTTTAGAAGCAGCACCCCACAAAAAAGGCCACTTACCTCCTATCACACGAACCATCCAGTGGAGATGCCTATTGTCGTAGGAGAAGGAAAACTCTGAATTCAAACCTGTTAAGTCTGCTTAGGATGGTCACTACTAGAATAGGCTCAGTCCTAATTAGTTATCTATTTTCACTATTTTTTTTTTTTTAATTTGCCCTTGGGAAAGGTATGAATTCAACTACTCTCCCTCCAGCTATGGGTAAAATAGTAGGGCAGTCTGGGCTCTTTCACTTTGCAACCAGTCTAGAAGAAGAAAAACTCTGAATTCAGACCGGCTAAATCCACTGGGTGTGGTGGTGGTGGGGATCGAAAAGAAAGTTCCCGAGTTCGAAAAGAAGGTTCCCGAGTCCGAGAAAAATACCTAAAGCAGGCCGGAGGGCGTATCGGCCAAAACATTGTACAAATAACAATGAAGATGATGACAATAGTCCGAATAACGCAGATAATACTAATCATCAAGCCTCATCTCAAACACTCAGAGAACATTTACCCAAACCTGATCACCATGGGTAAGATGTGACACAAGGTCACAATTATGGGACATTCAGCGAGGATTGAACTTGCTATTCAGTAGTCAGAGATCAGTAGTCAGATTCATACCCTTGGGAAAGGTATGAATCCAACTACTCTCCCTCCAGCTATGGGTAAAAACAGTAGGGCTAACTGGGTTCTTTAACCTTGGTTAGGCAACCAGTCTAGGAGAAGGAAAACTCTGAATTCAAACCTGTTAAACTTTGCTTAAATTGACTTTGTGTTACACCCTGCAGCCCTTTCAGTAGGGGCTTTAGTATACACTGACTGCACCTCTGCAGAAAGGGTAAGAACCTCACCCTCCTCCCAATTGGACTACCTGTTGCCCGTGGGTGGCGACTCATGATACTTAAGGATAGAACCCTAGTGGCTGAACCATCTTAGGCTAGATGGATGGTCGGCGAGAGCCCCCTCTGAACAATCGGATGGTCAAGCCCTAGCACCTATATGATTGTCCCGCCTCTTTAACACTTTTTATCATATAGAAGGCAGTAGCAGAGGCTCTTAATGTCCTGGGTATGACGTTAAACTCTATCTGACGGGGAAGTTCCAATTCTGGAGCTCTGGGTGGAGAATGTGGAGTACGCCTTTATTACCATTACTCCCAGGTCAACTCTGACGTTGGTGGTGACGTAGTTTTGGTTACAGACAGGCTGACATACAATCTCTATTATAATAAGACTAGCAAATATATGCACCCTCCAGGTGCAAGTATTTAAGTTTTAATATAATATCGTGTTAAATTAGAAAGGCTAATGAAACTAAATAAGAATGCAGATAAAGATTTGAAACAGAGGGAGTATAACCGAAAAATAGAACAACTGAAACTTACTCTTCCATCACTCTCGTCTTTCGTTGTTATTTTTTCTAATTTAAGTATTTAGTTAAGAGGAAATAAATAATAAAAATACTAAACACATATTTAATAAAATTACATTTTTAATATCAATATGCAAATTAACTTTCTCGTTTACACTGTAAACCGTTATTTTGTTGTATATATAAATATAATTGCATGTTGTTAGTATGTAGATATGGTTAACAGTATTAATAACGTAAAACAATTTTATTAATAATTGAGGTTAAAAATAAAATCATGGAGAATGTGACGTAAATAACTAAGGAAATTGTAACTTGAGTAATAATATAGTTTCGGTTACAGACAGAAAAACACACAATCTCTATTATAATAAGATATATTTTTTTGGTATGAATATTAGATTAAAATTGTTTTTTTTTTTTTTTTTTTTTTTTTTTTTAAATTGATCTTTCTTTAAGTTATTAACCTTATACAAGTGACAGGTGTGTCGGAAAGACAATTATAAAATGTCTTTTAAAAAAATTATTATTGACTGTGTGAAAAATGTTTCAGACTAATGCATTCTATGAATACTCGTATTGTTGCTCTTATAAATAACACGATTATATAATACTAGAATGACCTGTGGATATACAGCAGTATAATAATTTAATTCTACAATGCATCAGTCACTTTATTTAAAAACTTTCTGATTTATTTATTTTTTCAGTTCACTTGACCCTCCCCCCATCCCTGGTGTGCAAAATATCGGTGGGGTTATTGCTAAATAGTTCAATATGTAAAAAGTATAATAATCTTTACTAGCAGTACCTGTGGATATACCACAGTATGATAATTTAATTATTACTACTTTTGATATGTCTACTTAAGAGGTATTGCTAAATAGTTCAATATGTAAAAAGTATAATAATCTTTACTAGCAGGACCTGTGGATATACCACAGTATGATAGTTTAATTGTTACAATGTTTGATATGTTTACTTAAGAGCTATTGCTAAATAGTTCAATGTGTAAAAAGTATAATAATCTTTACTAGCAGTACCTGTGGATATACCACAGTATGATAGTTTAATTGTTACAATGTTTGATATGTTTACTTAAGAGCTATTGCTAAATAGTTCAATGTGTAAAAAGTATAATAATCTTTACTAGCAGGACCTGTGGATATACCACAGTATGATAATTTGATTCAAACAATGTTTGATATGTTTACTTAAGAGCTATTGTAAAATAGTTCAATATGAAAAAAAGTATAATCTTGATTTAACTCTTTCTCACTCTTTTTTGTTCTTTCAAAACAGATTAGCGTTATCACTTCCGTGTGCTCACCCCCTCTCTTTCTTTCCCCTGGTTTCATTATATTTTTTCTGTGTAGCATGTCAATTTTCTTCCCTTTCTTTCTTTCTAATAAAAACAGAATTGTCCATAATTAACTGAGCAGATGACACTCATAATAGGAATTTGATGATTAAGCAACACCAGATAATCAGGTTGTTGGCGTTTTTAATATATAAGGCATGTGGTAAATGGTCACTTCTACTTATAGACTCACTGATAACCATGTGACCAACCTATTGACCAACCACTGGCAGTATTCTGCTGCTGATATTGTTATTTATACTGGCTGCTCTGGTCATACCTACTCATAGCTACTTGGATCTTCGTGGACGACGGAACATAGGATTATATCACAGGACTTATTGACTTACCAAAGGATTCTATAACTCAGGACTTACTTATTTACTTTAAGTTCTTTACAACTGGCCAACGATGGCGGTCAGATACTTAACACAGTTGCATTTCATGTTGGACCATTTGTATGGTCTCATTTTTAAGCTGAGGTTGTTGCATGATGATGACGGTTGGAAGATTAAGGAATAAGCATATATATATATATATATATATATATATATATACTAGTAAATATATGCACCCTCCGGGTGCAAGTATTTAAGTTTTAATGTAATAAAATATTGTATTAAATTAGAAAGGCTAATGAAACTAAATAAGAATACAGATAAAAAGATTTGAAATAGAGGGGGGTATAATAAAAGATTTGAAACAGAGGGAGTATAATAAAAAATGGAACAACTGAAACTTACTCTTCCATCACTCTCGTCTTTCATTGTTATTTTTTCTAATTTAAGTATTTAGTTATAAGAGGAAGTAAAGAATAAAATGACAGTTATTTTATCTTGTTAATGGATTTCATTTAAGATTCATTGAAGAGATTTTTGCTTATATTCATTAAAATAAAACCAAACAGTTAGAAATCAATAATACTAAGCACATATTTATTAAATTCGATTTTTTAATATTAATATGCAAATTAGCCTTCCGGTTCACACTGTAAACCGCTATTTTGTTGTATATATAAATATAATTGCATGTTGTCAGTAATGTAGACATAGTTAACAGTATTAATAATGTAAGATAATTTTATTAATAATTGAGGTTTAGATAAAAATAAAATCATGGAGAATGTGATGTCAATAACTAAAAGAATTTTGACTTGAGTAGGAATATAGTTTCGGTTACAGACAGAAAAACACACAATCTCCATTATAATAAGATATATCCTTGGGCAATTATTCTGTGTAAGGTAGATAAATGTGTTTATGCGACATAATAAATTGTTCTTTTGCTACATCTATTAATAATGGAGATTTGCTTCCGGTTTTTGTCTGTAACAAAAACTACGTCACTGCTTATGTCACTATACCCAAAATCGTCATAACAGAATAAATACACTCAAAATTTGAGCCTGCAACATTAGACAGTCCTCATTGTTTTTTAAAACAAGTTTTAATAGATACATCCCCAGTATCATATATTTATATATAGTTTGTTTTATTTTAATAGATATTCAAAGTTAATAGAACTTAGTTTCGATTTCAAATTTTTTTTTTTTTTAAATAAATTTGATGATTTCATGATTTATGGTTCAAACTCCCCGACATTTAATTTTTAACTTCCACCCCCTCAAGCAATATCTTTCAAAAATGTATTTTTACATCACCTGGAGGGTGTTTTTTTTATTTTGTACTAGTTGATATAATAGTAGACAGTTTATTATTCAGAAAGGTTATTTCAGGGTTGATTCAAAATAGCATTAAAATTATAGGACTTCATATAGGAATATTGTACTCGGATCTGGGCTCCAGTGAAATTGGAGTGTAATATTGAGATTGGGCAGCAAAGAGTGACAAAACTAATAAAAAGAGTAAAAGATTACAATTACAGGGGGAGATTAGAATTAACAATTTATTATAGTCAATTGTGTTGTGAGTGAATGAGTGCAAGGATTCCTTATTTTCTTTCTTTATCTAACCCCTAAAAATGTGTCTCGAGTAAAAAGTCTACATGCTTATCAGTAGATAAACAGATCTTACTTTTAAAAGATAAAGACATTTGTAAATCTATCTATACATATATAAAGGGCAGTTGTGTGTATGTATGTCCGGATTCTATATGAGGTCTTATAGTTATTGTCCTCACACTTGGACTCCAGTGTCTAGACATGGAAATTGGAGAGCAATATTGTGATCGGAGAGCATACACAGAAGAGTGATAAAACTAATAAAAAGAGTAAAAGATTACAATTACAGGGAGAGTTTAGAATTAACAATAGTTTATTATAGTCAATTTTGTTGTGAGTGAATGAGTGCAAGGATTCCTTATTTTCTTTCTTTATCTAACCCTTAAAAATGTGTCTCGAGTAAAAAGTCTACATGCTTATCAGTAGATAAACAGATCTTACTTTTAAAAGATAAAGACATTTGCAAACATTGTATAATTATCATTGGTACTCAATAGATTCAATACTAATGTCATTCTAACTACCTACCTACCTTTTTGTCTTTGGAGTGTGTTGCATTAGGCTAAGGCAAAAGAATACACTGACTGCAGCTCTACAGAGGGATAAAATCCACCCCCTCAATGGGGCTACCTGTTGGCGGAAAACTGTGATGGTCCATTAAGTCCAATTTAATCTTATTCTATATGAGGTCTTATAATGATATTGTCCTCAGGCCTGGGCTCCAGTGGCTAGACATGGAAATTGAAGAGTAATATTGAGATTGGAGAGCATCCACAGAAGAGTGATAAAACTAATAAAAAGATTACAATTACAGG
>CM042177.1:38348087-38355587 GCA_023376005.1 Doryteuthis pealeii | reverse complement strand
ACACGCCACTCTCACTTCAAATAGCAGTCGTCAGATTTCACTTGCTGTCCAAACACTTTCTTCCTCACTCGCCCTGTCAGCAACAGTCCGTCTTTATTTCTGCTCGTTCGGATGCGCTTATGCAAATTCGGATATACTTTATTTGAGTCTCTACTAACAATACCTCAGCTACGAGGAGGTAGCAAGTTCGAGTATCCGTAGCCGCTCGCCACAGGCCAAACATATCCTAACGCGCTTTGTTTGTGGGGGCTGGGAATCCGCTTGTTCATAGGGCTGCCTTTCAGTCTCATCACACCATGTCTAAACACTGGAGCTCAGGCCTAGATACAATATTCTATGTTATCTTATTCTCCTAATCAGAATTTCTAATCTCTCTCCCTGTAACTGTAATCTTTTACTCTTTTTTATTATTTTTGTCACTCTTCTTTGTGTGCCATCTAATCTCAATATTACACTTCAATTTCCATGTCTTTATGTGCCGCAATTTTTGACCGCAATATCTTTTCAAAGCTCTACCAGCTTTATTGTTTCATATTACGTTTGTTGGTGCGAGACAGACTTGACACATTACCAAATGTATTTAAAACTTATCTATTATGAACTTCGATTATGTATTGTTGTTTAAAAAAAAAAAAAAAGGTTTTGCCATATTTAATTGTGACAACGTATTTTTGATGATCATGTCAAAGTTTGTTTTGGACCAAGTATCCAATAGGCACCCCAGCTGAGCTGGTGGTACCTAATAATATCTTACTACGTCCTGTGAAGACCATTCCATGAACTGTAGCCGTTAAAATTCTAAATAGGTTTGAAAATTTAAATTAAACTATTCATTGAACAGATATTTATATAATGGAAAGTTATTTAAAAAACATTTTTTTTTTTTTTTTTTAGACGTTAAAATTGTGAACTTATATAAGTTGATAGATGTGATCAGTTTAGGCCATATTGAAGGAAGAAACGTAAATATTTTTTAACTTTTTTTTTTTTTAAATCTCGCAAAAAAGAAATAACAGACATAAAGAGTTGTTATAAAGAAAAGCACCTAATTCAAAGATCAAATTATCCGATTGTGGAAAAATTACTCACTGTTATCTTGAAAAATAAGTAAAACAGTCTGTTTCTTTATTGATTATTTTTATTTATTTATTTATTTTTTTAGCTGAATTCTGTATTCATGGTTCTTTTACTATAAACTATAATTATTCAGACGTCTAATGTGGAGCGCCACACCTACACCTAACGATTTTAATTTTTTTTTATTTAAAAAAAGCACATCTCAAAAAGATGAAAAAAAATAATGTTTGCCTCTTAAATCCTCTTTCATGAGGCCAAAGAGAGACAAACATTATTCCAGTGATGAGGAAGTGAAACCTGTAGTGAAGAAGTGGCTCAAAGAACAGTCAACAGATTTTTAAGGGGCAGGGATACATACTTTCATTCGAAGGTGGAACATTGCTATTGAGAGAAACGGTGATGATATGGAGAAGTAGGAATGTGATCCAGAGGACCAGCTTCATTTTGATATATGATACATGTTCCTATGTTCGTAATTATACCTATCCTAAACAAAATGGCATTACTTTTTAACTCACCTATGTGGAGAAGTAGGGATGTGATCCACAGAGGACCAGCTTCATTTTGATGTATGATACATGTTCCTGTTTTGGTAATTATACCCAGGCCAAATCAACTGTGACTTTTTCTTTTATCTAGCAAAAATTGTGACATTTTTTTTCTCTCTTCACCTAGTCAAAAATTGTGACATTTTTTTTTCTCTCTTCACCTAGTCAAAAATTGTCTCTCTTCACCTAGTCAAAAAATTGTGACATTTTTTCTCTCTTCACCTAGTCAAAAATTGTGACATTTTTTCTCTCTTCACCTAGTCAAAAATTGTGACATTTTTTCTCTCTTCACCTTCATTTTTTCTCTCTCACTAGTCAAAAATTGTGACATTTTTTCTCTCTCCACTTAGCCAAAAACTGTGACATTTTTTCTCTCTTCTCTCCACTTAGCCAAAAACTGTGACATTTTTTCTCTCTCCACTTAGCCAAAAACTGTGACATTTTTTCTCTCTCCACTTAGCCAAAAACTGTGACATTTTTTCTCTCTCCACTTAGCCAAAAACTGTGACATTTTTTCTCTCTCCACTTAGCCAAAAACTGTGACATTTTTTTCTCTCTCCACCTAGCCAAAAACTGTGACATTTTTTCTCTCTCTCCACCTAGCCAAAAACTGTGACATTTTTTAAAACTTTCTCCACCTAGCCAAAAATTGTGACATTTTTTAAAACTCTCTTCACCTAGCTAAAAACTGTGACATTTTTTTTAACTCATCACCTAGCCAAAAATTCTGACTTTTTTCCCACCTAGCCAAAATTGTGACATTTTTTTTTATCTTAGCCAAACTTGTGACTTTTTTTCTGTGACGTTATTACCAGGCATGCTATTATCAATAAAAATAATTCAACCTTCTTTTTTTCTTTATTGTCGAGGTACCCAAATAAAAAATGAATTTAAAACAACCAACAAAAAAAAAAGAAAAAAAAAAGCAATCTTTTGTTAACGTTTTTAATGAAAAGAAATTATATCACATGATACCGAGCGCACTTTGCGTTGTCTACAAACCTTTTTTTTCCCTCTCTCTCTCTCACTCTCTCTCTCTCACTCTTCCCCTCTCTCACTCTTCCCCTCTTTGTGTATGTGTGTGTTTAAATTTGTTTTTATACTGAAGTCCACTACAAACCATTCACTCTGTGTAGATTGTCTTACTACATAAACGTGGGTAAGTTAAGTCCTTCACTTTCTTCTTTTTATTTATTTTATTAATTTTTTATTTTTTAAGTTTTAAGTTTTTCACACTTTTCACCTCTTTAACCAAGGTTATTTTAAATATTCTAATAATAAAAAAAACTTTTAATTTTTTTTTTCAAGAATAGTACTAAAGTCGATGGAGCAGCCTATTGCCGATATTAGTCTGACAGCGATGGAGTCTATCCCATTTTCACTAGCGCTCGATCAGGGTGACTATAAAGAACTAAACCTTATTGTAACTTATTATTTCAAGTCGAGTTCGTAGATTAAATTATTTTAAGTTTGGTAGATGAACATTTTCTAGAAATCTTCCAATCTCCTTAAATAATAGATATTCGTTTTTATTCATTCATAGATTATTAATTTTTTATATAAATCATGAATAAGTATTTTCATTTTTTTTTTAAGAATATAAATAGTACTGAAGTCGGTGGAGTGACCCATTGTCGGTATCAGCCAGACAGGGAGGGAGTCTATCTCCTTTTTACAAGCGCTAGACCAGGGTGTATAATCCTTATTGTAACTTATTTTAAAAGACAGTATTTTTTTTTTTTAAGTTAAGATTTTAAGTTAGTAGATTAATTAATAATATTGATTAATAATAATGTTAATAAATTATCTGTCGATATAGAAGTTTTAAAATCTCTGTTATAAAAAAAAACAAATATTCGAAATTTTTTTTTTTTTTTTTTTTTTTTTTAAATACTAACTAGTAGTTTTATACTATAAAAGGCTGAACTTGCACAAAGGTGTCAAAATTAGGGTGACCCAGAAAAAACAGAACCCAAATTATTTATTTATTTTCCGATTAAACTAACCCTAAACCCCCATAGTTAAAATTAAGTTTTATTTCAAATTTGTGGGTTCTGTTTTTTCTGGGTCACCCTAATTTTGACACCTTTGTGCAAGTAAAGACCTATAAAATTACTAAGTAGTTTTTTTAAAGAAAGTTTCGAATATTTATAGATATTTAATTTTTTTTTTCTTCTTTTTTCTTTTGTAGATGAAAACTTTTTAGAAATCTGACACCCCCCCCCCCATCATAGATATTCGTTTTTTCATTTTTTTATTTTCATTTTTTTTATTTTTTATTTTTATAGCAGAGATGCTGATAGATACACATCCTGCGTCCTTTTAGATTTTTGTGCGTCAGAGAGGCAGGACGCGTACCTATCAGCTACCTATGTTTCCTTACCTCTCCAACCAGGAAGAACATTTTTAGGTGGGCATTGTTTTAAGGGGCGTCTAGCGAGGATCGAACTCGCTATCATTCAGTAATAATGGATCTGCGAGACTAGGTTGCTAACAATTGCATCACGACGTTGGTTGTTTTATTAAATGTTATTTCTGATTATGAAACTGGTTAAAAAAATATTTTAGTTGTACTAGTAGTAGTAATAAAATTTCGTTTTACTGCCATATGCTCAAGTGTTAAAGTTCAACTTGATATATATTTGTTGAATTGTTCCTATCAAAAAAAAAAAAAAAATTTATTAATTAAACTAGCAAATATATGCACCCTCCGGGTGCAAGTATTTAAGTTTTAATATAACAAAATATCATATTAAATTAGAAAGGCTAATGAAACTGAATAAGAATGCAGATAAAGACTTGGAACAGAGGGGGTATGATTGGAAAATAGAACAACTTTGAAACTAACTCTTCCATCATTTACCATTACTCCCGTCTTTCATTGGTAAATTTTCCTAATTTAACTATTGAGTTAAAATAGGAAGTAAAGAAAAAATTACTGTTATTTCTTCTTGTTAATGGATTTCTTTTAAGATTTATCCCAGAGATTGTTGCTCATATTCATTAAGATAAAACCAAACAATTAGAAATCTATAATACTAAGCATACATTTATTAAAATCATTTTTTAAAGATCAATATGCAAATTAGTCTTCCAATTCACACTGTTATCCGCTAGTTTGCTGTATATATAAATTCAGTTGCATGTTATTAGTATGTAGATATAGTCAACTGTATTAATAATGTAAAACAATTTTATTAATAATTGAGGTTTAAATAAAAAATAAATTCATGGAGAATATGATGTAAATAACAAAGGGAATTGTGACTTGTATAGTAATATAGTTTCGGTTACAGACAAACTCACAATCTCCATTATAATAAGATTTAAATCTTTATTTTTAAATTTCACCTGTAGTTTGAAGCCGTTATTTATTTATTTTTGAGAAGCTGATAGGTACGCGTCCTACGTCACTGACGCATAAAATTCGTATTCATGCGTCCCAGTGGTTTTTTTTTTCTTCTCCCGCACCCTCCACCATTTCCAGCTAACTGTAAATGGATATTTACCAGGTACCCCACGTGTACGGGTTAGGCACAAGGCCCTATTAATGTGGGACCACCCACGAACTGAAGCTCATGGGTGACGGGTGCAAAAATGCGTTGATTCCGTCGGCATTCCCCCCCCTCCAAGGGGGCACCTCAGGCACCGGACAATAAACCCGGCCCTGCCCCTTTAAATCGAAGGGGTAGGTGTTGCTTGGGGGGTATGCCTCCCCCCCCCCGGATCAAGGATGTTAGCTTGTACAGTCTAGGGCTGAAGCCACTGGACTCCCACCCCCACCGGCTAACTGTAAATGCATTTCATTATTTTCTTTGAAACGAATTACACTGTATATGTGAAGGGTAGCGGTAGACGGTTTTAAAAACTGCAGATTATTAGGAATTTTTAGTTGGGACCCATCAAATTAAATCTGTGCGTCCCAGGACGCACTAAATTAAAAATCTATCAGCATCACTGTTTTGATTAATTTTTTAAAAAAAGTTAAAGCTTAGTATATATATATATAATATATATATATATATATATATATATATATATATATTAATATTTATATTTTTGCTTGAAGGCAATTACAATGCGAATATCGCATAAATTCGATAATTATAGAAGATAATAATGACAAGTGAATTTCGCAAAGAATTACTCGGTGTGTAGAATATCGTACAGACTGCTTCAACTTTATTAAGTCTCATCAGCGATATATATATATATATATATATATATATATATATATATATAATGAAGTTGAAACAGTCTGTACGATATTCTACACACCGAATAATTCTTTGCGAAATTCACTTGTCATTATTATCTTCTATAATTATCGAATTTATGCGATATTCGCATTGTAATTGCCTTCAAGCAAAAATATAAATATTAATATACTTTATTCAACAATGCTTCTAAAAAATAAACAAACATAAAAAAAAATCTTAAAGCTTAGTATTTAAAAAAAAATATTCTTAATTGGGTCATTTTTTTTTTCAACTTCATATTTTATTTTTTATTTTCCCGTCGGTATTTAATGGTTAGCAAGCTAGTCTCGAATATCCATTATTATTACTGAGTAGCGAGTTCGATCCTCGCTGGATGCCCCATAAAAAAAACAATCCCCCTCACGTAAAAAATACCTTTTTGTTAATCCGGCCCGGTGGTAGGTGAGGAAAATAATCGGTGATGCTGATAGCTTTTTGATTTAGTGCGTCCTGGGACGCACATATTTGCTTTGAATCAGTCTCCGGGGACAATTTCTTCGTCCTAACTAAAGCCGTCTAACTCCTACCTTGTAACCTATCCTGTGTAATTCGTTTCTAAGAAAATATTGAAATATATTTTTTATTTACAATTCGCTTGAAATGGTGGGGGAAGAAAAAAGAAAAAACACTGGGATGCATAGATACGATTTTACTGCGTCCTTTTACATTTTTATGTGTGTCAGGTACGCGTCCTTTTATATTTTTGTGTGTCAGGTACGCGTCCTTTTATATTTTGTGTGTCAGGTACGGTCCTTTATATTTTTGTGTGTCAGGTACGCGGCCTTTTATATTTTTTTGTGTCAGGTACGCGGCCTTTTATATTTTTTTGTGTCAGGTACGCGGCCTTTTATATTTTTTTGTGTCAGGTACGCGGCCTTTTATTTTTTTGTGTGTCAGGTACGCGGCCTTTTATATATTTTTTGTGTGTCAGGTACGCGGCCTTTTATATTTTTGTGTGTCAGGTACGCGGCCTTTATATTTTTTTGTGTCAGGTACGCGCCTTTTATATTTTGTGTGTCAGGTACGCGGCCTTTTATATTTTTGTGTGTCAGGTACAGGTATGCGTCCTTTTATATTTTTGTGTGTCAGTTCGCGCCTTTTATATTTTTTTGTGTCAGGTACGTGTCCTTTATATTTTTGTGTGTCAGGTATGCGTCCTTTTATATTTTTGTGTGTCAGTGACGCGGCCTTTTATATTTTTTTTGTGTCAGGTATGCGTCTTTTATATTTTTTGTGTCAGGTACGCGGCCTTTTATATTTTTGTGTCAGGTATGCGTCCTTTTTATTTTTGTGTGTCAGTGACGCGGCCTTTTATATTTTTGTGTCAGGTATGCGTCCTTTTATATTTTTTTGTGTCAGGTACGCGGCCTTTTATATTTTTTGTGTGTCAGGTACGCGGCCTTTTATATTTTTGTGTGTCAGGTATGCGTCCTTTTATATTTTTGTGTGTCAGTGACGCGTCCTTTTATATTTTTGTGTGTCAGGTACGCGGCCTGCGTCCCTATCAGCATCTCTGAATAATGTAAATAGTTTTAATTTAATTTTTTTTTTTCTACAACAATCAAAATACGTTTTGAAAGAATAACATTTTGCCCACATAAAAAAAAATGACTTGC
>CM042177.1:38265587-38345587 GCA_023376005.1 Doryteuthis pealeii | reverse complement strand
GAGCCCCGTCCCTCTCAAATAAAATGTTACGTGCATGTAATAATCAAACAATTATTTTGAATATTTTCCACAAAATCGTAGGTATTTATTTATTTGTAAACTTTTTACTTAACTTCTTGTTATTGTAAAAAAAAAGGGCGAGAGTAAAAAAAACAATTTTTAAAATTGCTTACTCAAATTTTGGGTGTATATAGCATCAGAATATTGTGACGTAAGCTGTGACGTATACCTATGACGTAGTTTTTGTTACAGACAGAAATACAGACAATCTCCATTATTAATACTAGCAAAATAAAAAAAACACCCTCCGGGCAATGTAAAAGTAGTTAAAAATTCAATGTCAGCGAATTTGTACCCTAAGTAAAATCATCAAATTCATTAAAGGATTAAAAAAATAAAACAATTTGAAATGTAAACTTTAAATATGTATTAAAATAAAACAAACTATATATAGATATATAATACCAGTCATGTATTTATTAAAACTTGTTTTAAAAAACAATGAGGACTGTCTAATGTTGCATGTTCAAATTTTGAGTGTATTTATTCTACGTTGTGACGTAAGCAGTGACGTAGTTTTTGTTACAAACAAAAACCGGAAACGAATCTCCATTATTAATAGATAATAAATAGAAGATTTGTTCTATCCATGTGTTAATGATTTTGACTATAGATTAAACAGTCCTGTCGGTGGGGCTTTAGAATACGCCGACTGTATCTCTGCAGAGGAGTAAAAACCCCTCCACAATGGGGCCCACCTGGTGGCTGTGAGTGGTGACTCGTGATACTTAAGGACATAATCCTGGTAGATGAGCAGTCCATGACCTGCAACACCCCACTTTGGCCCTTACTTAGGCTAGAGTCCCGACCCTATTTCCCGTATGGCAAGCCCCAACCCTTCTTATCATATGGGTGCTAGAAGGTGGTGGCTGAAAGTCTTCGTCTCTTGGGTATAGTGTTAAACTCTATCTGATGGTGAGGTTCCAGGTCTGGGGAATGTGGAGTACCCCTTCATCACCATTACTCCAAGGTCCACTTTAACCCTAAGTGGTAGTACCTGTTAGGGTCCCATCTATGGATTAAATAGAAAAATGTTTTTATTTAAGAAAAAAGAGTATCCATTAAGAATGAATTTATTTCAAAAGTTTGTTGGCTGATATGACGTAAAACAAACTATTGATTAAATACTCATTGATAAATTCACGCATATCCTGAGGGTATTACGTAATTCCGGTTACAGACACGGAATCTCCATTATAAGATATTTTCATTCGCTTTTTCAGTTTTATCTGCTCTTTTAGAAAATGACGTTCATTCTTTTTGAAAAGCTTTTTCGTCTTTGAGAAAATTTAATTTTTAAACTGGGGGCGATTAAAGTGGTTCCATAGTGGGGGTCCAATTTACAATGCCTGAATAACCCTAAGCTGAACCCTGATTTTGTGTTCGTCTTCATGACAAAGAAAGAAAGAAATGTTTATTTTCAAACATTACACTTTCTTTCTTTCTTTTTTAAAAATTTTTTTATTATTACAAAAACACAAAAAAAGATTAATGTGTGGAGGATGATCACTAATTAGGACTGAACCTATTCTCGTAGTGACCACCTCTGCTATTTCATAGGTTTTCTTTTCAGGTTTAAAATATTTTAACAGACATAAGGAATTCTTTAACCCTTAACATCCTGTTGAGAATTTTCAAAGTCCAGAGCATTCCTATAAGGATATATCAAAAAATGGTTAAAAATGGCCTTTTCATTTAAAGTTACCTGTTATTTCCTGTAAATCAAAGACTTCTAAATATGTTTAATATTACATTTAAACAAAGTCCACATCCCCATTCCTATAAGGATTTATCAAAAAATGGCTAAAAATGGCCTTTTCATTTAAAGTTACCTGTTATTTCCCTTAAATCAAAGACTTCTAAATGTTTAATATTACATTTAAATAAAGGCTATCATTTGGTGTAGATTAGGAAAACGAATGAGACATCCGGCCGGGAACAAAGGATATTAATTTTAAATATTCAGTAGAGATTGGGTCTCTTTTTTGTTGGTATTTGATTATTTCTCTATCAGTGGATATTTAAATTATTATATAAGCTGGATGTCAAACTGGACCCCGACTTTTTGTCCGTTTTTGACACAAAAAATTAAATAGATAGCTACATTTTTCCATCTAAGTTTTTGTTTATTTTATTTATTTATTTTATTTTTTTCAAATTGTTTTTATATAAAAACATCTGTAAAAATTTAAAACTATTTTGTTGTATGAATTTCGGATGTACTGTTCGATTGTACTCAATTGTTTTGTTTTGTCTAAATTTAAACAATAACTATTGCTACTAGCAACTATACACGACCTCCGCCGGGCACAAGTATTGGCGAAACTTGCAAATCGTCGTCAAAATTAAAATGGAACATTTTGACGACGATTTGCAACACATCAAACTAAATTTTGAAATTAAAATTAATTTTAAAAATCCGATTCAAAATACTTGACTTTTTTTTTTTTTTTTTTTTTTTTTGGTAAGTCAGGTTAGTAATTGTTTTATTTCATTTATTTAACGAATCTTTAAATATTTTCTAAACTGCACATAGATATTTTAGTTTAGAAAATATTTAAAGATTCGTTAAATAAATGAAATAAAACAATTACTAACCTGACTTAGCTGACTTTAGTTTAAGGTGTTGCAAATCGTCAAAATTTTCCGTTTTAATTTTGACTACGATTCACTAGTTTAGCCGAAGTATTTAAGTTTTAATAAGATTAAATATTATATTGAATTATTAGACTAATGAAATCAAATAAGAACACAAAAAATATTAATTTTAATTTAATTCAATTGATTTTACTATAATTGCTTTTAATACGTTTCAGAATAAAACAATATTAGAAATCAATAACACCAAGTAATTATTTATTAAACACTGTTTTATTAAAACCAGTATGCAAATTATTCAACCATATACTATGTAAATATTTATTTCTTAGTGATAATATATATATATATATATATATATATATATATATATACCAACCCCTCTGCATGAGCAGGGTGTGCCACAAGGTCAATTTCTTACATGGAGTTTAACAGGTTTGAATTGAGTTTCCTTTTCCTAGACTGGTTACCTAGCCAGTCTAACTGTTGCCATAGCTGGAAGTGGGGGGGGTAGTTGGATGCATACCGTTAAACTCTATCTGATGTTGAGGTTCCAGTTCTGGAGGTTTGGGGAATGTGGAGCACCCATTCATCACCATTGCTCCCTGGTCCACTCTGACCCGGAGTGGTAGTACCTGTTAGGGTCCAATCTATGGGTTAAATAGAAAAATGTATTTATAAACAAAATTGTATTGTCCATTAAGAATTGATTTATTTCAAAACTTTGTAATTTATGAGGAAGTGCGCCCCGATATCCTGCCTCAAAAATTGCTACCCGGTGACTATTAAAATAACCACCCAGCTCAGTCTATTCAAAACTATCCATCTTCATATCTATCTATCTATCTCAATTTGTACATATTTATCTATATTACTTAAAATACTAAGATTTTCTTTTATTCATGTTTGTTTAATGTCTTGTTTTTAGTTTAAATAAACAAGAATTACGACAAAAAAAGAAGCGACCCCCCCTCCCAAATACATTTACTTGTCGAAAATATCTATCTCCATTTGTTCATATCTATCTATATTATTTTGTTTGTTTATCTATCTATCTATCTCAGTCTATTCCAAACTATATATCCATCTTCATATCTAAACAAGAATTACGACAAATTACGATAAATAAACAAGAATTACGACGAACTGGTGTTGTTATTTTGATAGTCACCGGGTAGCAATTTTTGAGGCAGGAGACCGGGACGCACTTCCTCATAAATTACCCAAAACTTTATCGGCATTAAATGACCCACTGAGGTTGATATGCCGTAAAACAAACCAAACCAAACCAAAAAAATCTTTTGATGGGATGTAGCAATTTCAAACAAAACATTGACAATATCTTGAAAGGCAAACTTCAGTTTCACAAATCTCATTAAAACTTTCTGAGAATTGTTAAGAACTTATTAGACAGTGTGATCCTTTCGGTCGCAACATGGGCTGAGTGGCGCTGAAGGATTATATATATCCAATTTAAATATCATGTTAAACTTACTAAATCTTCATGGACTTGACTACTGTAGATAGGTTACAAAATTTTGTGTGTGTGTGAGCATTTCACTTGTTACTTACGCGATCCCGAATTTTCACTGGTTACTACTGCTTGAAAACCTCCCTATTTCTTCAGCGTTGTTGCCATTAGTAATTTTAAGTCCTAGTTAAACTAGACCGTTTTTTGAGGTCAGCATTCAGGCAATCACTGGACGGCCAATATTGGAATGTAGTACTAACTTTTAGGAAAAATTTTTACCGTCCCCAACAAACTGTCCCAGATGACATATTGATCGTCCCGGATGTATTTTTTATCGTCCCCGGGATGGCATTAATGTCGAGCCCTGGCCAGTAGCATTTGACACTGTATCCTTGTGTTTTCTCAGATGACTCAACAGGCCAGCCCTGGAGAGATATACTCTTCCACATAAACTACATGTTGAAACTTCTCCACTTTGAATGTTGCTGGGCTGATATATATATATATATATATATATATATATTGTAATACAGGTACAAGTGATAACCTGCTCGAGTTTCACCATAAGGATCTTCAGGGTTAAATCCACTGGATTAATCAAGATATTGATTAATTGCAGTCGATTACACGTGTGTGTCTTTCATGATAAATGGTTCGTTTATCGTGAAAGACACACACGAACTGTTTAACGTGAAAGAGAACACACGTGTAATCGACTAGCAATTAATCAATATCTTGATTAATCCAGTGGATTTAACCCTGAAGATCTCTAGTAGTGAAACTAGAGTAGGTTATTACCATGTACCATTATGATAATAAATTTGTTCTACTAACGTATTGAGCACTTTTTATTTGTTATATCGCTGTCTTACCTTTCTGAATTTTGCATCAACTAATCATCGGGACCATATTCACCGGTAAGTCACCTTTTCCAAAATAACATATATATATATATATATATATATATATATATATATATTATATATGTCTTGTTTACATCTTACAACCGTTGTTTTCAAACACCCAAGAATGCTAGTTCCTCATTCAACAAATTTTTCAAACAGATTGACCGACAAGGCAAAAGACTCTCACAGTTTTTTTATTTTCTGTGATAAATTTATTTTTTCCTCAAATTAACAAAAGCCCTGATGAAGATCTATTGAAACAGATCAAAACAATGCAGCGTTGGTGGAATACACATCACTCGTTTTATGAACTTGTGCTTTTTCAATTTTTCATTATATTACATACCGTCAGATTAATTTCCACTTTCTCTTCACACACACACACACACACTCACATGCATATATATATATATGTATATATATATATATATATATATTGGTTTGGTGGTTGGTTTTGAAGACTATCACAATGCAAGTGTAAAGAAAAAATAAGGTAACTATGGTGTTGTTTGTTAACCTGTAATTTATTCTTAATATTTAATATTGTATACTAACATTCAATATCTTTGTTATGATTTCTCAACAACAAATGAAGACATTATTTTAAAAGAATTAATCTTTCTCCACTGACCACCATTACAATAGTTGAATCTGGCGTTATTTCTAATAATAATACAATCAAACGTAGACCAGGTTAATATATACTAACATATATAAATTATACTAACATTCAATATAAAAGGGTTTTATAATTTGCTTGAAGCTTTGTGTTTATATTGGTTTGTTTGTTGTTTGGTTTTGAAGGCTATCCCACAATGCAAGTGTAAAGAAAAAAGAAGGTAACTGTGGTGTTGTTTGTTAACCTGTGATTTATTCTTAATTCTTAATATTTCGGGATAAAAAAATCCCTTCTACAGAAGATTACTAGAACTGAAGTTGTTGCTAGTGGCTTTTCATTTGTTCTGTCTCATGCCTTCCAAATTCTGTGTGTGTGTGTGTGGGGGGGCTTATTTATGTGTGTGTGTGTAAGTGTGTGCGTGTTTCTGTTTCTGTTCATTTGCTTTTTTTGCAAACGAATATAAACACAATGCTTCAAGCAAATTACAAAACCCTTATATATATATAGCTAATTTGAATTCAGAATTTTCCTTTTAGACTGGTCGCTGTATAAAGATTTAAAGAGCATAGTCTGCCCTACTATTTACCCTTAGCTGTGGGTGGAGAATAGTTGCATTCATACCTTTCCCAAGGGTATTACTATTAGCAGTAATTGAAATACAAACGCCCTCGTTATAGCCTTGAAGATCTAAGAAGTAAAAAACAAAAACCATTGAATTTAAAACAAAGGGCTGTGTGACTTGCCACAACACGTCATTGGGTAACTAATTGCTATGGAGACTGTAGCACTGTCATCACGTGATGATAATGTTATTATTTCACTCCATTCAGGTTTTTCAACACCGCCCACCTTAGCCAGGGGTTCACTGGGGACTGAGTGTCGGCAACTCTCCTAGGACTCTTCTGAGTATATTATTATTTTACTCGTTGCGAGTTTTTAACACCCACCTTAACCAGTGGTTTTTCACTGGAGGCTGAGTGACAACAAGTCTCTCCAGGACTCTTCTGAGTATTCTAGCCGATTTTAATAATGCAGTTGCTTCAATTCTTCCTCTGATTTCCAATTCCTCCTGTTTGTCTGTCTTCTAAACTTTTGGGAACAGTTATTATTGTTATCAATTTCACTCCTTTTTCAGTTTTTCACATCAGTGTTAGCTGATAGTATTTCACTGGAGGCTGAGTGACAACAAGTCTCCTCAGGTCTTCTGAGTATTATAGCTGATTGCAGTAGTTTGGATGGTCTCAATTCTTCCTCTGATTTCCAGATCCTCCAGTCTTTTTTCTAAGTTTATTGGGACCGTTCCAAGTGCACCAACTACAATTGGTATCACTTTCACTCTCATGTTCCACAGCTTTTTCAATTCTCTGGCAAGGTCTAGGTATTTATCCATCTTTATATTTTCCTTCAGTTATTATTATCATTATTGAGGTTTTCACACCATCCATAGTCGGTGGTTCAGTGGAGGCTAAGTGGCAGCAAGTCTACTCTGGTCTCCAGAACTCTTCTGAGTATTCTAGCCGATCTGAACAATGCTGAAGTTTGGATGGTCTTAATTCTTCCACTGATTTCCAGTTCATCCAGACTCTTTGGCCGCCCTGTCGGCTGGGGCGTTAGAATTCACCAACTGCACCTCTGTAGAGGGGTAAGACTCCCCCAATGGGGCCACCTGTTGGCCATGGGTGGCGACCCGTGATGCTTAAGGATAGAACCCAGGTGGATGAGCAGTTCATGACTTGCAATACTTAACTTATCATGGGCTAGTAGGGCGGTCAGAGCGCCCCCCCCTCCCCGATCAATCGGCTGGTTATGTCAAGCCCTAGCACCTATATGATTGCCCCAACCCGATTGCCCTCATAGCAAGCCCCAACCCCTTTTTATCATATGGGTGCTAGAAGGCGGTGGCTGAGGATCTACATCTCCTGGGAATGACATTAAACTCTATCTGATGGTGAGGTTCCAGTTCTGGAGGTTTGGGGAATGTGGAGCACCCCTTCATCACCATTGCTCCCTGGTCCACTCTGACCTGGAGTGGTAGTACCTGTTAGGGTCCCATCTATGGGTTAAATAGAAAAATGTATTTATAAACAAAATTGTATTATCCATTAAGAATTGATTCATTTCAAAACTTTATCAGCATTAAATGACCCACTGAGGTTGATATGCCATAAAACAAAACAAACCAAACCAGAGTCTTCTTAATTTAGTTATGGTTGTTGGGTGTGGCCAAAGATAATTTTGGGAAATTTTGAAAAATATATATATATATATATATATATATATATATATATGAAAAGACAGTATGAAATTTAACATTTTGAAAAAACAAATGATGTTATGTAATTGCTGACAGAAATCTGTTTCGACCAAATCGATAAATTGGTCATCGTCAATGACCAATTTATTGATTTGGTCGAAACAGATTTCTGTCAGCAATTACATAACATTATTTGTTTTTTCAAAAATGTTGAATTTCATATACATATATTTTTAAAACTTTTACTTTCTTTGCTAAGTTTTCATTTTTCTTCCAAGTAATAATTTTTTGAAAAATGATCTGGTCTTCCTGAAAGACTCTACTCCTTCCTTAAATATAAACACACGATATGTATTACTTCCTAACCGTTAGGCATGACATAAGCCCAGACGGGTTGATATGCCGTTAAAATCGATAAACAAACATCTACTCCGTTTGGTGACATTTTTGCTGCCATATTAGGGGTGTATATATATAATGACTTAGCGGTAAAAATATTTGGTTGTTCTCAATATTTTGTTGGTATAAGTTTTACTCAGATAAGTCAGCATTATAACAAATATAAAGTGCTCAGTACGTAAGTAGAGCGGATTTAGTATCATAATGTATACATAAGTAACCTACTCGAGTTTCACCATAAGGATCTTCAGGGTTAGATCCACTGAATTAATCAAGATATTGATTAATTACAGTTAATTGTGGAGTTCATGTTGTAATTATGACTGGGAAACCGTTTTCAACGGTCATAATTACAACATTAACTCCCACAATTAACTGTAATTAATCAATATCTTGATTAATTCAGTGGATCTAACCCTGAAGATCCTTATGGTGAAACTCGAGTAGGTTATTTCTGTACACATTATAATACTAGAGGCATAATAGGCCGAAATGTACATACAGAGATTGACTTTTTCTCGATTTGTTTAACCTTACATTTGAACAGGTATGCCCGCCTCATTCATTAATTATCAATTAATTAATTTTCAAAATTAGGTATGACTTCAATTAAGCACATATTCTCCCAAAAATTGTCGGCTAAGGCCATATCAAACACATTGTTTACTTCTCAATACTAAAATATATATATATATATATATATATATATATATATATATTATGGACTCTCTCGTCGATTTTCGACGCATGAGGGTTCACACACACAGTGATTTGTTTATTGTGGTGAAGGCTTGTGTTGGACCATCCACACTTTTTGGCATTATATATTTTTATATATTATATAGTTTGTTTTATTTTTAATACATATTTAAAGTTTACATTTCAAATTGTTTTATTTTTTAATCCTTTAATGAATTTGATGATTTTACTTAAGGTACAAACTTGGTGACATTGAATTTTCTACTCCCACCCCTCAGGCAATATGTTTTAAAAATCTATTTTTACATTGCCCGGAGGGCGTTTTTTAATTTGTACTAGTATATATAAAACACACACAACCTATCAAATATCAGAAATCACACATATACATATTCTTCCAAAATATAGTTATTCAATGCCTGAAGAAGATAACAGATCTGAAACATGTGTCGCATAATGATAAATTTTTTTAAAGCATAATCCTTTTTGCAAACCTTCTTTTTTATAGAATATCTAATTTTCTCCTGTTGGACCCATAACAAGACTTTATATATATATATATATATATATATATATATATATATATATATATATATAGAAAGAGAGAGAGAGAGAGAGAGGAACCATTTCAAAGCTATTTCATCAGTTTCTGCCTTATTTGTTTTCTTTAAAATCTTTTAGAACATATCCAGATTTTTGTTACATGTTGTCACGAGGGGAACTGCGATTTAGCTTCCATTTTGGTTTTAATTTTAGGGTCACCTGCCTACAGATGGAAATGGTTTTAGGTATCTGGTTTTCTATTAACGTATAGGGATATCCGCATGCAGAGGACAGCTGTTTTAATTTATCGTTTTTTCCTCTAAGTTCATTGTTGTATGTGCAGAGTTTAATTTAACCCCTAGAAAAACCAAATATCCAAATCATAACGGTCTATCTCAACATTCTATTTCAGCGTTCCAAATTTTCAAAAATTTGATTTTCGAATATTTCCGAAAATCTCTGTTGTTTTTTCCCAACAAATTTTTTCATTCAAAATAAATGTTCACTCTGAAGGTCGAATCTTCTATGTGTGCGAAATATTTTCACACACATAAACTGACTGAAACACATGTGTAAGTGATATCGATTAATGTGATATTGATTAAATTCATTTTATCCATCTACATTTCTTTTCTTTACTTATTTTTCTTCATATTGTCGGATTCAATTCCTTTTCCATTTTCACACACACACACATATATACATACACACACACACACACACCAACCTCTCCGCACGAGCAGGATGCGACACAAGGTCAATTTCTTGAGCGGAGTTTAACAGGTATGAATTCAGAGTTTTCCTTCTCCTAGACTGGTTGCCTAACCAAGGTTAAAGAGCCTAGTCTGCCCTATTATTTACCCATAGCTGGAGGGAGAGTAGGTTTCATACCTTTCCAAAGGGTATTAGCACTAAGTGAAATGTGGCCGTTCTTACAGTATAATGCTTGCAAAAGTTTTTGAAGTCACCTTACATGAATCATGTGCCATTATCAGTTACTATGGTGTCTGACACTCCGAATCTTGAAAATGATTAAGGAATAAACTTTACATTCAGTAAAGCTGTCAATAATGATTAAAATGTATGGGTACATTTATTGCGGCATATTCCCAGGAACTTTATAACTGACTTATGGTTGTTGGGTGTGGCCAAAGGGAATTTTGTGTAATTTGAAAAATGTATATACTCAGTGGGAATTGAATTTGATGAGCATGGATGCAGGGAGGAGGGTAAGAGTAGCTTAAAATCAGCCAAGTGCTTCTGGAATCAGTTTTCTGTTACCAACACATAATAGGGGGAAATCCCTGTGGTGTACTGGCTAACATGCTCGATTGCAATATTGTAGTAAAATGTAATGCATTTTTATGGTAAAAATCATTGTCCAATGCATTTTTATAGTAAAAATCATTTCCAATGCATTTTTATAGTAAAAATCATTGTCCAATGCATTTTTATAGTAAAAATCATTGTCCAATGCGTTTTCATGGTAAAAATCATTGTCCAATGCGTTTTTATAGTAAAAATCATTGTCCAATGCGTTTTTATAGTAAAAATCATTGTCCAATGCGTTTTTATAGTAAAAATCATTGTCCAATGCATTTTTATAGTAAAAAATCATTTCCAATGCATTTTTATAGTAAAAATCATTTCCAATGCATTTTAATAGTAAAAATCATTGTCCAATGCATTTTTATAATAAAAATCATTGTCCAATGCATTTTTATAGTAAAAATCATTGTCCAATGCATTTTTATAGTAAAAATCATTGTCCAATGCATTTTTATAGTAAAAATCATTGGTGATTTTTGGATGTTATCGTTCTGGCCTATAATACGGTAGGTGGCGCCTGCTGACAAAGTGAACTATGCTAGTTATGAACCGTATAGCGGTTTGAAGGCATTTTTATTGAAAAGTTAATGTGAAATGAAATCCATAAGAATCTATTCATGGCCTCTGAATAGCCCTATGTTGAAAAGAATTTAATATCTATTAGATTTTTGACTGACACATGTTTATGGGCCAGAATTTCCCCCAGGAATCTATTTATGACCTTTAAATAGCCTTATGGTGGAAAGAATTTAATATTAGACTTTTGATGCACGAGTAAAATGGGCAAAAACAAAAAATCAAGATACCTCACTTTATTTTTATACGTTATATAAACGGGAAATTTTTTTTTTTTAATGCAATTTAATTAGATCTTTATAATCTCTGAAATTGGGGTCATTGTTAGTATAAAAGATAGAATGTTGTTATTAAATCACCGTGTATCAGGTAATAATACTTTAATTAACTTGAAACATACACACACATATATATATAATGAATATGAAAGAGTAAGGCATTGTCAAAATTTTACTTATCAAAATTGTCCTGACCTTCAATAATAAATTTGCATCACCTTTTGGACCCACTCGTCAAATCTACTTTCGAAAAAAATTGGATGCTCTTGAACTTCCATCGACACAAATTGGGGTCATGGCTGGTATAAAAGATAGTCTTCTTATTAAATCAGTGTCTATCAGGTAATAAAACTCTAATTAACTTGAAATATATACATACATACACACACACACACATATATATATATATATATATATATATATATATATCTTATTATAATGGAGATTGTGTGTTTTTCTGTCTGTAACCGAAACTACATACCTACTCAAGTCACAATTCTCTTAGTTATTGACATCACATTCTCCATGATTTTATTTTTATCTAAACCTCAATTATTAATAAAATTGTCTTACATTATTAATACTGTTAACTATGTCTACATACTAATAACATGCAATTATATTTATATATACAACAAAATAGCGGTTTACAGTGTGAATGGGGAGGCTAATTTGCATATTGATATTAAAAAATCGAATTTAATAAATATGTGCTTAGTATTATTGATTTCTAACTGTTTGATTTTATTTTAATGAATATAAGCAAAAATCTCTTCAATGAATCTTAAATGAAATCCATTAACAAGAAAAAATAACTGTCATTTTATTCTTTACTTCCTCTTATAACTAAATACTTAAATTAGAAAAAATAACAATGAAAGACGAGAGTGGTGGAAGAGTAAGTTTCAGTTGTTCCATTTTTTATTATACTCCCTCTGTTTCAAATCTTTTATTATACTCCCTCTGTTTCAAATCTTTTTATCTGTATTCTTATTTAGTTTCATTAGCCTTTCTAATTTAATGTAATATTTTATTACATCAAAACTTAAATACTTGCACCCGGAGGGTGCATATATTTGCTAGTATATGTAATATAGTGAAAAATTGAAAAAACACAGGTTCATAAAATGAGTGATGTTTATTCAGCCAACGCTGCAGTGTTTCAATCTGTTTAGTAGATCTTCTTCAGGGCTTTTGTTTTAAAGAAAATAAATTTATCACAGATAATAAGGAGTTTATGAGAGTCTTTTGTTGATCAATCCACCTAAAAATACTGAGTGAAAAATTAGCGTTCATAGATTGTTTGAAATTATGAAACGCAGAGACAAATGGTTCTGAAGCTGACACAAAACATTCTCTTAACCAGTGTTAATATTGAAAAAACACAGGTTCATAAAATGAGTGATGTTTATTCAGCCAATGCTGCAGTGTTTCAGTCTGTTTAGTAGATCTTATGAAACACAGAGACAAACGGTTCTGAAGTTGACATAGAACGTTCTCTTACGTTGTGAGAGAGAGAGAGAGAGAGTGTATGAAAATATGAATATATAATTGCTTTTGCTGGGCGGTGTGTGAGTGTGTATGTGAATGCGTAATCGCTTTTGCTGGGCGATGTGTGTGTATATGGAAGTGTAAAACGGACGGTTGCTTTGCTGGATGTATGAAAATTAGTGTGTGTGTGTATATATATATATATATATATATATATATATATATATATATAAACTATAGCCTGGTATAGTCACCACTTCAGCTTTCACTGGAATGGTGCGCCAAATTGCAGTAGTATTAGGAGAGTGCTCTATATAAAGAATAGAGCTATTATATAATAAAATAAATATATAAAGGTATTTCATATCTATTTATTTGATGGCAATAGAACAGTCACAACCTTAGGTTTCATACATGCTAAAATCGCATGCATTCATCAGGTGATGTTGATCCAATTTTGCATGTATTACAAATATTTCACAGACGCTGCCGCTGTCAATAACAACAAAGACAAAGGATCCATTGAACAGGAACGACATTCATTTGAAGAAGGGAATCTAACGATCCTGAAAATTTATGATAACAAATAATAATAAAAAAATAATTGAATCCAGTACTCCATAAAATCGATTTCCTTCATTTATTTTTAAATGCTTCATAATAACGCCCAACTTTAACATAAAAAAGGCATATATATGAATGAAAATGGGATGACTTACCGGTGAAGTTGGTCTCGATGCTTAGTTGATACAAGTTTTACCACGATATGTCAGTGATATAACAAATATAAAGTGCTCAATACGTAAGTATAGTGTTGTATCCGAGATGTAGGGATAACAGAAATAATAATAAAAACAGGGAAATTGTTAACAATAACAATACTTGTTTTATTTATGCTTCACTGACAGGGAATACAGTGGATGGGTTTAGATTAGAGTTCTAGCTTAATGAGGATGAGAGTGTATGACCTGCTCGGTTCTGATCTGCTGTGCAGTCTGTTTTTCCCTCCTCTTTAGAGAGTCTGGTTCAAATCGTTAGGGGGAGATAACTCTCCCTAACATATAGCAAATTTATAACTGTGGTATTGATTAATTACAGCTAACTGCAGGAGTTTACGTTGTAGCTATCTACAATATAAACTCCTGCAGTTAGCTGTAATTAATCAATATCTTGATTAATTCAGTGGATTTAACCCTGAAGATCCTTATGGTGAAACACGAGTAGGTTATTTCTGTACATACCACAGTAATATATATATATAATGCACACACACACACACACAGACACAGACACACACATATATTCTACTTATCAAAATTGTCCTGACCTTCAATAATATATTTGCATCACCTTTTGGACGCACTCGTCAAATCTCATTTTGTAGAAAATTAGAAGCTGTTGACCTTCTATTGGCGCAGTTTAATTTCAAACGCTCATTTCAATGGTGCACCGCGTTCTAGTAAGATAGTTACCTATGAAAAAAAAAAAAAAAAAAAAATCGGGACATTATAATCTGCGTGGCCTTGTAATCCGATGGCAGCACAGATTTCTTTGACATTGTCGCTGGAGTCCTACAAGGAGATACACTAGCGCCATTTTTATCTATAATTTGCCTAGACTATATATGGTGTGCGTAAGAAATTAAGACTTGGAATCTTCGACACAACAAAAAAAAACTGAATGTGTTGAGATTAGAAATGAGGTGAGTGATGTTTCTTGGGGGTGGGGGGGGGTGGGGGCTGGCGGGTTCAGTTTTTAACTTAAACTTAATTTAG
This sequence comes from Doryteuthis pealeii, assembly GCA_023376005.1. Lineage (NCBI taxonomy): Eukaryota > Metazoa > Mollusca > Cephalopoda > Myopsida > Loliginidae > Doryteuthis > Doryteuthis pealeii. The sequence continues at coordinate 38,330,590 of CM042177.1, read as the reverse complement.
TTTTAACATCAATTTGAAATATAGGATAATGGTCTGACCGGAATTTAATTTCTAGATTGTTGACCTTGTGAATTACGGAAAAATACAAGAATATATATATATATATATATATATATATATATATATAATGTGAGAAAGTTTTATAGAAAAACAACAAGATGTTAAACAATTTAGCTGACAGATATCTGTTTCGACATTATGAATATGTCTTTTTCAAAGCAACATGGTAAGTGGAAAAACGAAATGAATATATCAGTAATTACAAGGCAACAAACGCTCTCGATCAGTACCGGAAAATTTAAAAAATTTTTTTAAAAATACATATTTGTAGTTAAAAATAAAATAAATTTATCATAAAAACTCAAAAGAGTTTGTAATAAAATGTAAATGAATATCAAAAAAATATCCGGTACTGATCGAGAGCGTTCGTTGCCTTGGAATTACTAATATATTCATTTCGTTTTTCCGCTTACAATGTTGCTTTGAAAAAGACATATTCATAATGTCGAAACAGATTTCTGTCAGCTAAAATGTTTAACATCTTGTTGTTTTTCTATAAAACTTTCTCACATATTGTCGGATTCAATATCCATTTTTACCTTCATATATATATATATATAATATATGTATATGTAATATATCAAGAAAAATGAAAAAACACAGGTTTAAATGGGTTAAGTGGTGAGTTTAAACCTGTGTTTTTTCATTTTTCTTGATATATTACATACCGTCAGATTTACTTCCTCTCTTCACATATATATATATATATATATATATATATATAAAGAATTGAAGATGGTTCTTGAACTTCAGGTTTCAAATTAAATTAGAAATAACCGGATAACATCTTGTCTGATAAATATTATATAACACACACACACACACACACACACACACACACACATAATATATATATATATATATATATATATCTTATTATAATGGAGATTGTGTGTTTTTCTGTCTGTAACCGAAACTATATTACTATTCAAGTCACAATTCCTTTAGTTATTTACGTCACATTCTACAGGATTTTATTTTTATTTAAACCTCAATTATTAATAAAATTGTTTTACATCATTAAGACTGTTGACAATATCTACATAAGAATAACATGCAATTGTATTTATATATACAACAAAAAGCGGTTTACAGTGTGAATGGGAAGGCTAATTTGCATATTGATATAAAAAAATCTGATTTTAATAAATATGTGCTTTGTATTACTGATTTCTAATAGTTTGATTTTATCTTAATGAATATTAGCAAAAATCTCGTGGATAAATCTTAAAAGAAAACCGTTAACAAGAAGAAATAACTGTAATTTTATTCTTTACTTCCTATTTTAACTAAATAGTTAAATTAGGATTATTTAGCAATGAAAGACGGGAGTGGGGGAAGAGTAAGTTTCAATTGTTCTATTTTTCAGTTATACCCCCCTCAGTTTCAAATCTTTTTATCTGCATTCTTATTTAGTTTCATTGGCCTTTCTAAATTAATCTAATATTTTATTACATTAAAACTTAAATACTTGCACCCGGAGGGTGCATACATTTGCTAGTATATATAATATCAATATATATATATATATATATATATATATATGAGGTTAAGTAAACAAACAAATGTGTTTATTTTTATATGGCTTGAAGTCGTACCTAATTTTGAAAATTAATTAGTTAATAATTAATGAATTTAGGCGGGCATATATGTTCAAATGTAAGGCTAAACGAATCGAGAAAATGTCTATCCCTGAATGTACATTTCAACCTATTAGCTCACATCAGCAAGGTTATAGAGACTTCGCCTGTCAGCTTGACAGTCGAGGTTTTCAAGCCACACACGGAGCAGTCTCCCATGTCTATAACCTTGCTGATAAGACCTAATAGGTCGAAATGTACATTCAGGGATTGACATTTTCTCGATTTGTTTAGCCTTAAATTTGAACATATATGCCTGCCTAAATTCATTAATTATTAACTAATCAATTTTCAAAAATTAGGTATGACTTCAATTAAGCACATATCCTCCAATATATATATATATATATATATATATATATATATATATGAAAAAGGGATTGACTTACCGGTGAAATTGGTCTCAATATTTAGTTGATACAAGTTTTACCAAGATAAGTCGGCGTTATAACAAATATAAAGTCCTCAGTACGTAAGTAGAGCAAATTTAAATGTGATCCTTTGGAAATATATATATATATATATATATATATATATATATATATATATATAAGCAATGATCATTTCTCCGGAAATTTGATCTCTCAGTGACCGAAAGATACATACATTCCTATGTATTTAATAGTTTAAAAACACCAGTCCCCGCATCATCTGTCAGTGGGTGAGGGGATAAGATATCGGACTACCATGCGGTCAGTCTGAGTTCGAACCCTACCCAAGGATAGTTGTGTCTAGCCACACTGAAGAGGCATGAGATATGCCGAAACACGTGTCTGTGGATGACTTATTAATATATATATATATATATATATATATATATATATATATATATATAATTGTAAGGTAATCCAAATGACTGGTAGTAAGGGATGATTCTATTTTGGGATTTTCGAAATCTCACTGTATTTGTCAGATCTTAACCCTGAAGAGCACTAAGCAAAAGTAGGTATATCTGACTCATTAGGTTTAACTTATCTTATTATAATGGAGATTGTGTGTTTTTCTGTCTGTAACCGAAACTATATTCCTACTCAAGTCACAATTCTCTTAGTTATTGACATCACATTCTCCATGATTTTATTTTTATTTAAACCTCAATTATTAATAAAATTGTCTTACATTATTAATACTGTTAACTATGTCTACATACTGACAACATGCAATTATATTTATATATACAACAAAATAGCGGTTTACAGTGTGAACGGGAAGGCTAATTTGCATATTAATATTAAAAAATCGAATTTAATAAATATGTGCTTAGTATTATTGATTTCTAACTGTTTGGTTTTATTTTAATGAATATAAGCAAAAATCTCTTCAATGAATCTTAAATGAAATCCATTAACAAGAAAAAATAACTGTAATTTTATTCTTTACTTCCTCTTATAACTAAATACTTAAATTAGAAAAAATAACAATGAAAGACGAGAGTGATGGAAGAGTAAGTTTCAGTTGTTCCATTTTTTATTATACTCCCTCTGTTTCAAATCTTTTATTATACTCCCTCTGTTTCAAATCTTTTTATCTGTATTCTTATTTAGTTTCATTAGTCTTTCTAATTTAATACAATATTTTATTACATTAAAACTTAAATACTTGCACCCGGAGGGTGCATATATTTGCTAGTATATATAACTTTCAAAGAAAGAAAAACTTAAACTGTCATCTCGTTATAATTTTTATTTCAACCAGAAACTAAAAAAAAAATTTTTTTTTTTTTTTTTTTTTTTTTTTTTTTAAATTAAAAATCTTTTTTGAGTTCTAGCCTCATCAGACGGGTTTTCCAAAATACAGGGATCCTAAAAAAAAAAAAAAAAATTTAATTTCTAGATTGTCGACCTTGTGAATTACGGAAAAATACAAGAATTGAAGATGGTTCCCATTCTTGAACTTATAGTTTCAAATTAAATTAAATTATAGATAATATGATAGCATTTTGTCTGATAACACCCAAGTTTATTTCTGATTATATAATATATATACACACATATATATATATATATATATATATATATATATATATATATATATATATATATAACTTCTTTTTTTAAAAAAAACAAAGGATGTTAATAGTTTGCTGACAGAATCTGTTTCGACTGTTTTAATAGATCGGTATTCATCAAGAGTAACATATCAATCAGCTGGTCACATCAAACCCTAGCACCTATATGATTTTCCCAACCCTATTGCCCTTATGGCAAGCCCCAACCCCTTTTTATCATATGGGTGCTAGAAGGCAGTGGCTGCGTGTCTACATGTCCTGGGAATGACGTTAAACTCTATCTGATGGTGAGGTTCCAGTTTTGGAGGTTTGGGGAATGTGGAGCACCCCTTCATCACCATTGCTCCCTGGTCCACTCTGACCCGGCGTGGTAGTACCTGTTAGGGTCCCATCTATGGGTTAAATAGAAAAATGTATTTATAAAAAAATTGTATTATCCATTAAGAATTGATTTATTTCAAAACTTTATCGGCATTAAGTGACCCACTGAGGTTGATATGCCTTAAAACAAACCAAACCAAACCCTGTTGGGTATATACAAAAATGTTCTTTTCATAAAGAGGGGGGGAGAGAGAGAGTAACATATGAATGAAAGACGGGATAAATAACCGTTAGAATAGGAAATACAAACGAACGCTAGTGTTCGATGCTGGAATTTAAAAATGTGTATTCTGTGTTAAAAATAAAATATATTTTATTTTTAAAAATCAGAAGCATTATAATCCATAATAAAAACTCAAAAGAGTTTGATGTAAAAATATATAAAAAAGTGTATAATAAGTATCAAAAAGGTTCATGATATATTCCAGCTGCTGTGGACTTTTAACTTACTTTTTTTTAACTTACAGGTTTTTGTTTTCCTTCAGCTTCACCCTGTGATCTGCTGGCACTGCAAAATCCACCAGTTGACAAGTTCTTTCTTTTTTGTTAATCAACACTAGGTTGCTGGGATAACGTGATCCGTTATTATTTTCTTATCTATTGTTTATTTTAAATGTAATTTTAAAGTTTTTAGGGATTTATTTTTATCTTTAAAGTTGTTAGTTTTTCTGTTTGTCCATATGTTGCAACTGCTGTTATAAGTATGTGATGGAGAACGAGTACTACCGTACTCATTTAGAAAAAGAGCAAGACATTGTCTTGCCTGCCGGAGTTGAACCCGCACCCTCCCAAATGCAAAGAAATGCGATTTAGGTGCTGGATGGATGCGAGGTGCAATTCAGGTGCTCGTATGTTGGGGGCCTACACGCGTCCATCCGAATGCATGAGAATTGTGCGTAACACAGGCGCAAGGTTCGACTGATGTGCCCGGATGTTTGGGGAATATGCCCATAAATAACTGAAGTGAGTGGAACCCTGGCAGATGTAGATTTACACAATTTTCATTTTCGTTTTTCTTTCCGTTGCCACAAATGTTTGTTCAGGGTTTTTTTGCTTAGTCTTTTTTGTTTGTTTGTTTTTTATGTTTGTTTGTTTTTTGTTAGATGGTGTTAAGGGCGTTTTAGTTTAAACATAAATTTATAAAAAATGTTTTTTTTTTTTTGTTTTTTTTTTAAATTTTAGCACCTGTCATAGGGTTTTTTTTTTTTCAAATGCTAAAATTGGCATATTTTATTTATTGATTCTAACATTGAAGGCGTGGCCTATAACTTATGTTGTCAATAAAACAGAAAAAAATTGTACAGTTTATAAAGTTGGTTAGCTGGTTGGTTGGATTTTACGGCATGTTAACCCTTGTTGGGTTATTCTATGTCGAAGACGTTTTAGTTTTATTTATTCTAATTAAGTATTCATTTTTAACTCATTTTAACACATTTTAAAACTCTGTTTAACCCATAAATAAAACCCTAACATGTGCTACCACTCCAGGTCAGTTTGGTCTTGGAAGTACTGGCAATGAAGGAGTACTCAACATCTCCCAGAACTCCAGAATTGGAACTTCACCACTAGGTGCAGTTTAGTATCATAGCAAGGACACTAAGATCCTCCACAACTAAAGTTCTATTTGTATAGATGGGGCTCTGACAGATACTACCACTGTGAGTCAGAGTGGGCCTGGAAGTAATGGCAATGAAGGGGTACTCCACACATACCTGAGCTCCAGAATTGGAACCTCACCACTAGATGCTGTTTAATGCCAGTTTAATGTCAGTAAAAAAACGCTTTGTGGACGACCCTGCATAAGAATTTGTAATAATAATAATAATAAAGAACTGACGAGTTTTCTTTACAAATAATTATGAATATCTATCTATCTATCTCTCTATATATGTTGAAATGAAAAATAAAGGAAATAAAATGTTGAATGGATAAAATAGGATTTATTTTATTTTATTGTACTGACACGTGTTTTGGCCAGGAGTTTATCTATTTATTATTATTTTAAATACAAAATTTGTAAAATTTGTAATCTTTGCTCTTTTTTATGTATTCTTCAGGTCCTTGGATTGTAGCATCTACGTAATCCTCTTTAGAATGCCCCGACTGCACCTCTGCAGAGGGGTAAGACTCCCCCAATGGGGCCACCTGTTGGCCGTGGGTGGCGACCCGTGATGCTTAAGGATAGAGCCCAGGTGGATGAGCAGTTCATGACATGCAATACTCCACTTTGGCCCTATCTTGGGCTAGACGGGCGGTCGGAGAGGCCCCCTCCAATCAATCAGCTGGTCACGTCAAGCCCTAGCACCTATATGATTTTCCCAACCCTATTGCCCTTATGGCAAGCCCCAACCCCTTTTTATCATATGGGTGCTAGAAGGTGGTGGCTGCGGGTCTACATGTCCTGGAATGACGTTAAACTCTATCTGATGGTGAGGTTCCAGTTTTGGAGGTTTGGGGAATGTGGAGCACCCCTTCATCACCATTGCTCCCTGGTCCACTCTGACCCAGAGTGGTAGTACCTGTTAGGGTCCCATCTATGGGTTAAATAGAAAAATGTATTTATAAACAAAATTGTATTATCCATTAAGAATTGATTCATTTCAAAACTTTATCGGCATTAAGTGACCCACTGAGGTTGATATGCCTTAAAACAAACCAAACCAAACCCTGTTGGGTATATACAAAAATGTTCTTTTCATAAAGAGGGAGAGAGAGAGAGAGACAGATATCAGATGCATAACTTTCTTTCTTTCTTTGGCCATTGGTGATCTCTAGTCTTTTCTATTCTTTCTCTCCAGGTCGCTGTGTTGACTTCTTATTATATACTTCTTTACCGGCACTAAATAGAGAGAGAGAGAAAAAGAGAGAGAGAGTGAGAGAGAGCGAGCGAAAAAGAGAGAGAGAGCGAGAAAGAGAGAAAGAGAAAAAGAAAGAGAGAGAGAGAGAGAGAGAAAAAGAGAGAGAGAAAAGAGAGAAAAAGAGAGTTACGTGGTGCCTTTTCTTTGACGTCACTAAATATCTATGTTATATACCTCTCTTACTTCTTACTCTGTCGTCTATTCTTCTGGCCGGATCTGGTATATCTTCTAAGGTCTCGTCTGGTCTTCTATTGGGGATTCCGGGTCTGGTCTCCGTTGGGGATCACTGCTTTTCAGAAGCCCTGTGTCATTGTTAGCTTTTAGTAATAACCACAAGACTTCGATTTACGATGATGTTACTTTATTCGTAGACCCCCAGACCAGACCAGACAATCGCGCAGTGAGACTCACATCTTGCTAGCTTGGCTTCTAACTTCTAACTGACTAACTGAGTTGCTTACTCCTTAAACCGGAAGGGGCTTCTATCGGGGTTCCCGGTTCTCACGGTTTATCCCGCAAGGCAAGGTCAGAGTGAAGTCAAGCATTGTCACTCACTCTCAAGGCCATCAGCTGCACTAATATGATTTCTACACTATTGTCATAATCATTAGGTATCTAATGATTATGTAACATTCTATCTCTTCTTCTTGGTTCTTGTTGTTGATTTGTTTTCTAGCTAAGGCATTCACTGACCAAAAACGCCAAGTTACTTTTGTAAACTTTTATTCCTAATTAAGCTTCTTTACTATCCAACACATAATAATAAGAGAGAAAAGAAAAGGTTTAAAGTAACTAATAATAATAATAAAGGGTTTAAAGTAACTAATAATAATAATAAAGGTTTAAAGTAACTAATAATAATAATAAAGGGTTTAAAGTAACTAATAATAATAATAAAGAGTTTAAAGTAATAATAATAATAATAAAGAGTTTAAAGTAACTAATAATAATAATAAATAAAGTAATAATAATAATTAAAGGGTTTAAAGTAACTAATAATAATAATAAAGAGTTTAAAGTAACTAATAATAATAATAAAGAGTTTAAAGTAATAATAATAAAAGAGTTTAAAGTAACTAATAATAATAATAAAGAGTTTAAAGTAACTAATAATAATAAAGTTTAAAGTAACTAATAATAATAAAGAGTTTAAAGTAACTAATAATAATAAAGAGAGAGAAAGGAAGAAGAGAAAAAGGAAAACGAAACTAAAGCTCGGTATATAAATTTTTCTATTGATGGTTCTTATTTATTTTTAAAAAATTTTCAATTTTGACATGGCAACAAACTTGGAACATTGACCGGATGACAGACAATATTAGATACATTTGTTCTCAACAAACTTTTTTAAAAACGAGAGAAATAAGAAATTACAGTTATTCGCCCATTTCATTCATAAAGGAAGAGAAGAAGAAAGAGAAAAAAAGGAGAGGAAAAGGAAATAAGAAGAGAAATTATAACCACACAAAGAAAAACATAAGCACGTCCATTTCTGATATGGTGAGCTCAGTTAAAGCAAGAGACGTCTCTCTCTGCCAACATCCTGCCTGGAACTAGCTCCCACGTGACTTCACGTGATTTGCGGTTTTCCCACCCTGGGGTCAACAGTTCCCAAATGATCTGTAACTTTCCATTTCCCGCTACACTGTGTTGTCAATAATCTATGCTACCATAGATTATGCAACATTTTGCCCATTTTGAGAATGGCCCTGAGTGTTGTTGTTATTATTTTCTTATTTATCTTATTATAATGGAGATTGTGTGTTTGTCTGTAACCAAACTATATTACTACACAAGTCATACGTCACATTCTCCATAATTTTATTTTTTATTTAAACCTCAATCATTAATAAAATTATTTTACATTATTAATACTGTTGACCATATCTACATACTAATAACATGAAATTGTATTTATATATACAACAAAATGCCAGTTTCCAGTGTGAATGGGAAGGCTAATTTGCATATTGATATTAAAAATTTGATTTTAATAAATATATGCTTAGTATTATTGATTTCAAATTGTTTGGTTTTATCTTAATGAATATGAGCAAAAATCTCAGGGATAAATCTTAAAAGAAATCCATTAACAAAAAGAAATAACTGTAATTTTATTCTTTACTTCCTATTTTAACTAAATAGTTAAATTAGGAAAATTTTCCAATGAAAGACGGGAGTAATGGAAAATGATGGAAGAGTCAGTTTCAAAGTTGTTCTATTTTCCAATCATACCCCCTCTGTTCGAAATCTTTTTATCTGCATTCTTATTCAGTTTCATTAACCTTTCTAATTTAATATGATATTTTATCATATTAAAACTTAAATACTTACACCCAGAGGGTGCATATATTTGCTAGTAATTTTAAAGTTTGTAGGGATTTATTTTTATCTTTTAGAGTTATTAGTTTTTAGGTGACTTAATAAGAATTTATTTTCATGCCTACATTTAGATATAAGTTTTGATTGTTTGTTAAGAAATACTGTATTTATGATTCTTTTTTCTGTCTTTATTGTCTTTTATTGGTGGAGAATTTTTCTACTTGTTGATTGAGAAACATCTTCTAGAAGACGAATAATAAATAGATAAATAAATACCTCCCCCAAAGCCCCTCCCCCGATACGCTGACCATTTGGTGTTTGTTCACATATCCTCATCTGCTTATTCTTTATAGTTATTAATTCTTAGATGACTTTTAATTTTAGGAATTTATTTTCATGTCTACATTTAGATATAAGTTCTGATTTTTAAGTAGTTTGTTATGAGATACTGTATTAATAATTTCTTTCTTGTTTTTTTACAGGTGGAGAGTTTTTCAACTTGATGATTGAGAAACGTCATCTAGAACACGAATAGTAATAAATAAATAAATTAAAAAAAAAACAAACTCTCCCCTCCTCCAAAATGGGCCTCTCCAGCTGCACTGATCATTCGGTATTTGTTCACATCCTCATCTGCATATTCGGCACCAGTTCCTGGCTCGCCATCAATGGAATCTGGGTGGAGTTGCCCCTCCTTGTACAAAAACTCCCCGAAAAATGGGCCCTGCCCTCCTACATGTCCATAGTCATCCAGCTCGCCAACATCGGACCAATCGCCTACACGCTGGCTAGCGTATTCATTCCATGTATACTCAGCCATGAAAAGGCTATAATTCTACTAATTCTGACCATTGGAGCGAGTTCGTGCCTGTTGCTGTCGTTCTTTTGGGATTATACGACGTTTGTGGTAGGCAGTATACACAGCTCGGCCTTATTGACACTCGAGTTCTTCTTAGCCTTAGTCGACTGCACGTCATCTGTCGCCTTCTTTCCGTTCATTGCCAACTTCAAAGAGAAATACATGACGAGTTATTTCATCGGCGAGGGTCTCAGCGGACTCCTTCCGAGTCTCGTCGCCCTCGGGCAGGGTGCTGGTATTGTAGACTGCGTAAACAAGAGCGTAACGAATTCGACTCTTCAAAATGGCACTTGGGAGAATTATACAGAATACGTAGTGTTTCCGCAGTACCAGCAGCCGAATTTTCCGCCACAGGATTTCTTCCTCTTTCTCTTCATCATGACTCTCCTCTCCGGGATGGCCTTCATTCTGTTGGTCCTGCTTCCGCAGCTTAAAGACGAAATGAGTCTAAACAACAATGTCTCCGGGATACTCTTCACCCGGAAAGACGCAGAGCTAACTACCTCGGTGACGGCTACGACGTCCATTGATGCTTCGATCTCTCCATGCAGCTGCACAGAAGTTGCAAACAATGGACAGTCGGTGTCGCACCTCCTGAACCAGGACGACAAAGCATCGTCCGACGAGGAAGTTACTGATTACACTTTATCGAGGACAAAAAACAAATTAAGCACGTCGGTGTATGTATACCTCCTGTTCTTGACGGCAATCGTCAACGGATTATCGAACGGTGTCTTGCCGGCAATCCAGTCGTACGCCAGCTTGCCGTACGGTAACAGACCCTTTTCTCTGTCTGTCCTCTTGGGAATCATGGCCAATCCGATCGCCTGTTTCATCGCGTACTTTCTGCCGACCAGTAACATTATCTATATCTCATTTTTGGCTCTCATTGGCTGCGGATTTGCCGGCTATGATCTCACGCTAGCTTCACTCAGTCCGAACCCTTTTCTACGAGACGAGAGTCTAGGAGCCATTTTATTAGTAAGTAGTCTTGAAATTCTTCTTTTTTTTTTTTTCTTTTTTATTTGACCGAAAAAAATAATTTAAAATTTATTAATAAATTACATGTGTAATATTATTTTGCTTTTTTTTACTGATGCTTAATATGTTACTACTTTTTGGCTTAGACAAAAAATTTGACCTTAAATAATTGATTTAATTAATTTTAATTTGTTTTTATAATGAGTCAACATTTTGGCAGACCCTATATATATATATAAAAAAAAAAAAAAAAAAAATATATATATATATATATATATATATATATATATATATATATAATTTTTTTTTTTTTTTTTTTTTTTTTTTTGAGAATATGTGCTTAATTGAGGTCATACCTAATTTTGAAAATTAATTGATTGGATAATTAATGAATTAGGCGGGCATACTTGTTCAAATGTAAGGCTAAACAAATCGAGAAAAAGTCAATCTCTGTATGTACATTTCGGCCTATTATGCCTCATCAGCAGAGTTATGAGGCATAATAGGCCAAAATGTACATACAGAAATCGACTTTTTCTCGATTTGTTTACGCCTTACATTTGAACAGATATATCCGCCTAATTCATTGATTATCAACTAATTAATTTTCAAATTAGGTATGACTTCAATTAAGCACATATTCTCCCCATATATATATATATATATATATATATATGAGTAATACTATGTTGTTAATTGGTTCTAGTCAAAAAAGGGGCTTAAGTTGAAATACCATTATTTAGATGCAGTTCTGACCTAGGCCTAGCCTAGTTTTTTTTTTTTTTTTTTTTTTTTTTTGTGTGTGTGTTAGCCTATATAATCGGTATATTTTGGTAAATTATAAGTGTAAACAATCAATACAATCCAGAATTAACAGTACCATGAATGGTACAGCTATTTTTACAGATGATGTAAATATTTTGTATACCCTTTAAGATATATCAGTATTTTAAAAAAGTGACGTGTTTTTATAAATGGCTATATCGGGCATCGAAATTAATGTGTTTTATGATGAAATGAGTTTATAATTTTGTTTTACCTAATGTGAATTTATTTTCACCGCAGACTCATTGCATTTTTGGGTGAACATGTCCGTGAATTTGTCCTAAATATTATGTAAATTTAGTGTTTTAACACAATGTAAAATATATGCATTTTTATTCGTAGTCAGTACGAACTGATAAAATGCTGAACAAATGCTGAATTTAGATTCCTAATGTATGCTTATTTTCACTCAAAGCTTGTGTAAACAAGTCCATGAATTTGTCCTAAATATTATGTAAATTTTGTGTTTTAATATATAATGTAAACTATATGAATTCTTATTTTTAGTCAGTACACTGAAGAAATGCTAAATTTAGGTATCCTAACATAAACTTATTTTTGCCCTAAATTTGTATTTTTTATGGGTGATACTGTAATACTTAATAATATCTGATTTGATTGTAGAATGTTCTACTAGAAATAATAAAATCCTTGTATCTTTGGTTTAGAAGAAAATTAACTTTTTATAAAACAATTGTTAGGGGTGTACTTATTTCTGGGTGATACTGTAATACTTAATAATATCTGTTTTGATTGTAGAATGTTCTACTAGAAATAATAAAATTCTGGTATCTTTGGTTTAGAAGAAAATTAACTTTTTATAAAACAATTGTTAGGGGTGTACTTATTTATGGGTGATACTGTAATACTTAATAATATCTGTTTTGATTGTAGAATGTTCTACTAGAAATAATAAAATCCTGGTATCTTTGGTTTAGAAGAAAATTAACTTTTTATAAAACAATTGTTAGGGTGTACTTATTTATGGTGATACTGTAATACTTATGGAAAACTTAAATAAATAAGTATAGATAGGTTAAATCAAACTTAATGGACCTAAATTCCACCATCGTATGTCACCCCACCAAAATAAAAAAATACCAAAAATCAGGGAATTAACCAAATTTAATGACATTTTCAGATATAATGCAGGAGTTATTTTATTTAAAAACTTTTACATTTTTTCAGGTCAATTAATTTGAACCACGTAACTTTGAGAATCTGTATTATGTCTCAAAGTTACGTGGTTCAAAGTTAACTGGCCTAAAAAACTGTAAAAGTTTTTAAATAAAATAACTGGTGCATTATATCTTTTATTCATTAATATATCAACACTGAAAATTTCATTAAATTTGGTTAATTCCCTGATTTTTTATATTCTTTTTCTTTCGGCTGGGTGACATATGATGATAATGAAATTTATTGTGTACAGTGCTCAGGTGCACCACAACTCATTAAAGTCTCATGTCTAGTGCACAGAATAATGTATTAGTGTCAGGAACATGAATAGTATACAGTAATAATATACATGTATGTGTACAGTGCTCAGGTGCCCCACAACTCATCAACGTCACATGTCTTGTACATAGAATAATGTATTAGTGTGAGGAACATGAATAGCATACAGTAATAATATACATGTATGTGTACAGTGCTCAGGTGCACCACAACTCATCAAAGTCTCATGTCTTGTACACAGAATAATGTATTAGTGTCAGGAACATGAATAGCATACAGTAATAATATACATGTATGTGTACAGTGCTCAGGTGCACCACAACTCATCAAAGTCTCATGTCTTGTACACAGAATAATGTATTAGTGTCAGGAACATGAATAGCATACAGTAATAATATACATGTATGTGTACAGTGCTCAGGTGCACCACAACTCATCAAAGTCTCATGTCTTGTACACAGAATAATGTATTAGTGTCAGGAACATGAATAGCATACAGTAATAATATACATGTATGTGTGCACATGTTGGTGGATTACAGGAAGCATGGAGACTTTAAAAGATGCAGTGTTTTGTCAGCAATAGTGGAATTTAGGTCAACCTGAACTGTACACATTTAAAAAAAAAAGAAATCAGAAATAATCTTATTCAAGAATAAGGTCTTATAAATTGCTAAACAAGAATTAGGTGCTAAAATCATTGACCTGGAATTCATCATGTTTCTTTGTCAAACATTTTGGCTGTGTAATCTAGATACAATTTGTGGCTATCAGTTTATCAATTATACTTTTGTAAAATTAATTTTTATTTCTTTTGTAATTCTTATGACTAAAAACTTAGAAATCCTGAGGACACTCAATATTTTTTTTTATTTCATCTTTAATGAGGAGCTAAAAAAAATTCCTTTAAAGCCAATAACAGTTGTTTAACTGACTCATTGAAATGATTTGTTTTGGAAAATAGTACAATATGCATTTCTTAAAACATCCTGTTGAGAATTTTGAGAAGTCCACAGCCCCATTCCTATAAGGATTTATCAATAAATGGCTAAAAAATTTAAAGGGAAAAATGGCCTTTTCATTTAAAGTTACCTGTTATTTCTCTTAAATTAAAGACTTCTAAATATGTTTAATATTACTTTTAAACAAAGGCTATCATTTGGGGTGGATTCGAAAAACAAATGTCACTTCTGGCCGGGTGGAATGAGGTACTATAGGACGTTAAGAGTTCAAAGTCAATCATTGTCCAAGATATGAGTTAATCTTTTCTACAAAAAAAAGTTATATCTGGATTTTTTTTCTTTTTCTTACTAGGGAATTATTGTCTGACTTCAGGTTGAATTTAGGTCCGTTAAGTTCGATTTAACCTATAAAGGTCAATATTGTTATGATTTTTTATTATCAGAATAAATTATTTTTATTTCATTTTATTTATTTATTTTATTTATTTATTTATTTTTTTTTTGCAGGTTCTTTCTTGGATTTTGGTAGCGGGATTTTTCAGTTACACCAAAGTGTGTATAGCTGTGATATTCAGGACCCAGGGCCGAAGAGGTCTACTATGGTACGGTGCCGTCACTCAAGCAGGGTCGGCAGTTGGGTCTATCATTATGTTTTTATTAGTCAATATTTTCAAAAATTTCATTTCAGCGGAGATTTGCTAAATACGAGTAAGTATCTCCTGGAATTCTAAACAATATATATTAAGCTGCTAAAAAAACAAAAAAAAACAACAAAAAAAAAAACACAATCTCCCTGAGCAGGGAAACTCACGAGGGAGTTTTAACCCTTTTGTTATAGGAGGGTAGGGGGTCAAAGTTTAGGTCATGGACACGTATGCCGAAAAAAAAAAAAGATTATGCTATTATAAAAGGAATCTGGTATTATATATATATATATATATATATATATATATATTTGGGAATAAAAGGCCTTAAATACCATTGGTATCATGGTTATGGACCATTTCCACTCGCGAGTATGCTCACGAGCTTCTTCAGACCACTGATATATTTTATTTAGCTCACAGTGGTCTGAAGAAGCTCGTGAGCATACTCGCGAGTGGAAATGGTCCATAACCACGATACCAATGGTATTTAAGGCCTTTTATTCCCAAATAACTTTGCTCTGTTTACAATAATTAAACATTGAGCTCTCATATGGAACCTGAACTCTACAACAAACTACTGGTAGAGAATTAGGACCCACCTAGAATCACCTTGTACCAAGAAACTTGGTACCACACCAAAGTATTATATATAATATATATATATATATATATTATAAAGGTATCTCTAAAGGAGGCATTGAATGGGTCCCATTCAAAAAATTTGGATATCATAAAAAGTATCTGGTATCTCTAAAGGAGGTGGCTCTAGATTTATCTTTATTCATAATTCTCTCTTATTGTTTCTGTCTTTTTCATTGTTTGAGAGACTTGCAAAATAAGTTTGATGGATAAATATGTGGGAAAAGTTTTAGATAGATAGATAGATAGAATGATAGACATGAACAGGCTGAAAATGGATAGATTGATAGAGAGAGAGAGATAAATAGATATATTGTTTGAAAGACTTGCAAAATAAGTTCAATGGATAGATATGTGGGAAAAGTTTGAGATAGATAGACTTTGATAGATAGATATGAATAGACTGAAATAGATTGATAGAAAGATACATAAACGAGAACATGATGCTATTATGTCTCTTAAGACCAGAAGCTGACTTACAGACTTTGTTACAGATTGCACAAGACACATTGTTTGTTCCATCTGATACAACGGGAAGGACGTCCTTCCTATGTCATATTTGCATCAAACTTTGTGGATCTGTAGCAGGTTTGATGAGTCAGTTGAGAGCTCATGAGTGGAAAGGTTCTGGTGGTGGGGTTATAGGATTCTGAGGGACGGCAGTGATCTGTAAAGATTATGCTATTGCTACATGATGCTATTAGTATATTTGTAATTTTTAGTTTTTTTGACAATAACAAAATAAATAAAATTATTCTAGATAATTATTATTCTGATAATTCCATTGCAATTGATTAGATTTTTTTTTTAAATTGGGTAAAAATGCTTCTTTGATATTTTGAAAATTAATTTCCCAATTTATTTTTTACTGCTATATTAAACGGCGCAGGAAACCATATAATATTTCACCAGGGTTAGATTGTTCATCTTTAACATTGAATTTAAGGTTGGTCTTATATCCACTATTTTATTCACCTTTCTTGTTGAGGATTTTAATATTAGAAGAATTATTGGATAATCTATTAGATTTCCATATTCCACAGTTGAATGAGTTGTATATCTTTATTAAATTATAAAATGACTTGATTAGTTAAGTTAAAAGTTAAAGTTAATAGAAACAATGACATCGTGACATGCATTTAAAAAAAATTGAAATAGTTTATTATAAATTATTTCAATTTATTATCTAGATATATATTTATATTATATCTACATCTAGATAATAAATGTTATGATTAACTAATAGGTAGCAGGTACTTTTCACAATATCAGAATTGTTTTTATTAAGGGAACCTCCCGTTTTGGTATACATGTCTGGTACCTAAAGTTTGACCCCCGACCCTTGTTTACAGACATATAATTTTATTTTTAGGGGGAACAAATTATTTTTCCGAAAATCCACAAAATAGAGGGTATGTTCAAACGAGTCAATCAATTATATACTGTGGTACCTTGACTTCAGAGTTTCCCAACATACAAGTTTTCCGAGTCACGAGTTGTCATATATATATATATATATATATATATATATATATAGTTAGAAATGAATGGTAAAATGAATGAATGGATGAGATACAAATGAATGAAATGAGGGGATAAATGAAAAATCCTTTCCAAGGGACCCCACTCTCAAAAGTATTAAAACACTTTTTGAGAGTGGGGTCCCTGATAGAAAGTTTTTCTCATCTATTATTAGACTCCTTTGAAGCATCAAGTTTATAATTATATATATATATATATATATATATATATATATATATATATATATATATATATATATATATATATATTATATTTTATTATTATTATTTTATTTTATTTATTCATTATTTTTATTTATTTTATTTTTTTTTGCTTTGTGTTGAAAACTAAAATTTGAGGTATGAACGAGCGAGTGTGGTTAATAAATTCACTTATAAATATTTAGGTTTCCAAATTTATGACGCCAAAGAAAAATATCATTTACAAAAAAAAAAAATAAACATTAAAACATATTACAGCACATATTTCATTACATTATATTATGTTCTCATTATAAAAAAAAAAAAAAAAAAAAACGCAACAAAAAATTAGGGGTGTCTTTTTTTTTTTGCTGTTGGGGTGTAGGGTGGGCTAAAACGAATTATTGGCATTTCAGTTTATTTCAAAGGGGTCAAAATTCATTTTATACACACGGAAATTGAATTACAAGAGGAATGAATTAAACTCGTAAGTCAAGGTACCACTGAAATATATATATATATATATATATATATATATATACCGAACAAAACATGATGTTGAACAATAAAGTACTCGGTTTTAATTATATTTTGCGAAATAACCATTACACAGTTCTACACCACAGTGGGGCCTCCTAGTGATGTTTCTATACATTAACATTGACTTAGTCAATTTTACGAGCAGCTAATAGGAAAATGCCTTACATTGAGCTACCACAAATTACAAAAAAAAAATGTCTCTCTGCAAAAGGGTTAATTCATAAAAAAGTGACAGTTTGTTTATTCTAACTGAAATATAAGTGTGTGTATTTACGTACTTACTGCGTAAATCTACGCATTTGAATATGTTTTTTGTGTATAAAATACGCAGGTCATTCAATAAATATAGGGGATTTTTTTTTTTTTTTTTTTTTTTTTTTTAAGATAGCAGAATAATTTTTTTTAAATTTGAAGAAAAATATTTTTTTTTTTTAAATTCTAAAGACCCCCCCCCCATAAATGTAAAAACTCTGCCCAATTTGGAATTGGTTAATGGCAAAAATTATTTTAATCTTCCAGACACATTTTTTTTGAGGCTATTCAAAATGGTGGAAAATCAGAGTGCTCCAGGCTTGAACAGAGGTCTGTCATCAGATTTTTGGTGGCCGAGAAGTGCAAACCATGTGAAATTTATATTTAAATATACGGGGGAATTAAAAAAAAAAAATTTTTTTTTATAAAGCAAGATGAATTTTTTAGATTAAAGTTTTTTAATTTCTTTTTCTTAAAAAAATAAATGTAAAAACTCTCCATAGTTTGGAATTGGTTTATAGCAAAAATTATTTTAATCTCACAGACATATTTGTTTTGAGGCTATTCAAAATGGTGGGAAATCAGTCAGAGTGCTCCAGGCTTGAACAGAGGTCTGTCATCAAAATTTTTGGTGGCTGAGAAGTGCAAACCATGTGAAATTTAAAGAAAGATGTGTGATGTGTATAAAGAAGCATGTTTTAGTAAAAAAAAAATGTTTAAAGAAGGTCAAAATAGTATTCAAGATAAAGAGCACTCCTGAAATGGTGGATTCAGTTAATGCACATATTAATTGGATCCCTATTACTTTTTAAGGTAGTATAGAAATTCTTATGGCGATCAGTACAGCTGATGGCCTTGAGAGTGAGTGACAATGCTTGACCTCACTCTCACCTTGCGTTCTGGGGATAGAATCGTGAGAACGGAACCCTGATAGAAAGCCCCCTTCCGGTTTAAGGTGGACAACGCAGTTAGTCAGTTGCAGCTAGTCAGTTGAGAGTTAGGACTGAAGCTAGCAAGATGTGACTCTCCGCGCGCAGTTGTCTGGTCTGGGGATCCGGAATAAAGTAACATCAAAAGTAAATCGAAGTCTTGTTGTTATTACTAAAAGCTAACAATGACACAAGGCTTCTGATAAGAAATGGTCCCCAGCAGAACCAGACACGGAACCCAGATAAGAAAGACCAGACCAAGATAGACGATAGAAGATAGATGATAGAAGTACCAAGCCGGCCAGAAGAGAAGTACGTAACAAATATATCTATTTGGTACCGTGACGCCGCCGCTACGTAACAAAAATAGTATTCAAGATAAAGAGCTCTACTGAAATGGTGGATTCAGTTAATGCACTATGATATACATGATGACCTTGCTTTTTCTAAGGTCAATTGTTGTTGGGTTTCACTAAGACCCTGCTCAAGGCCTCGTACTGCAGCAAAAGTACGATCGGAAGGAATGGCATAAGACCTGTTTCGCTAAACTAAAGAGCTTTGAACAAAATAGACTGAAGCATAGAGATCAGCTCCGCATAACTTTAAAAGAAAAACATTTAACTCCTTCATGGCTCGCTGCAGGGCTGGGCTGCTGTCACACTTGAGGAAACATAAAATGTCTTCTTGACAGCATGCACAACATGAGAGGAATCAAATCACTCACTGCTAACCCTCATCTATCGTTCTCGATAGGAGAGTCCACCATATATATATATATATATATATATATATTATTATAATGGAGATTGTGTGTTTTTCTGTCTGTAACCGAAACTATATTACTACTCAAGTCACAATTTCCTTAGTTATTAACGACACATTCTCCATGATTCTATTTCTATTTAAACCTCAATTAATAATAAAACTGTTTGACATTATTAATACTGTTGGCCTTACCTAAATACTAATAACATGCAATTGTATTTATATATACAACAAAATACCAGTTTTCAGTGTAAACGTAAAGCTAATTTGCATATTGATATTAAAAAAACTGATTTTAATAAAAATGTGCTTGGTATTATTGATTTCTAATTGTTTGGTTTTATCTTAATGAATATGAGTAAAAATCTCTTCAATAAATCCTAAAAGAAATTCATTAACAAGAAGAAATAACTGTAATTTTATTCTTTACTTCCTATTTTAACTAAATAGTTAAATTAGTAAAATTTACCAATGAAAAACGGGAGTAAGGGAAAATGATGGAAGTGTTAGTTTCAAAGCTGTTCTATTTTTCAATCATAGCCCCTCTGTTCCAAATATTTTTATCTGAATTCTTATTCAGTTTCATTAGCCTTTCTAATTTAACATGATATTTTATATTAAAATTTAAATACTTGCACCCGGAGGGTGCATATATTTGCTAGTATATATAATATCTGCAAAGAAAAAAGCGATCAGTATTTCCATTCCATTCTTTTATGTTTCAATCAATTAAAAAAAAAAAAAAAAAAGTTTCCATATAGGTTAAAGGAGGTTGAAATAATTTTCAAAGTGATTAGGAAGATCCCCAATGATGAGCTCACCTGAAATGGTGGATTCAGTTAATGCACTCATTTTGGCTGACAGGAGGGTTACTATAGAGAATATTTCTTAACAATTGGGAATTTCTGTGGGTACAGAACATAAATTTGTGTAAGATGACCTCTTTTAAGGTCAGTTGTCATTGGGTTTCACTAGGACAATGAAGATGTCTTACTGTTGCAAGAACAAAGGAAACCATTGTTCAGTTTGGTTGGGAACAGCTGCCACATTCTCCTTACACTCTAGATCTCTGGTCTCCTCTGATTTCCACTTGTTTGGACCCCCTCAAAGAATTTCTGTGTGGAACAAAGTTTTCATGCGATGATGAAATGAAAAGTACAGTTGGTAAACGTCTAAAAACTTAGTCCAAAATTTTCTATGTAGAAAGAATGCAAAAGCTTGTTTTTTTTTGTTTTTGTTTTTAAAGAATGGAGATTATATTGAAAAATGAAGTAAAAATTTGGTTATATTCAAGATATGCACTTCTGAATTAAAAAAAAAAAAAAAAAAAAACTCTGAAAAATTTGGGAGTGCTCACCTTGAACATTTTTTTAATAATTTTTTTTGTGAAATTTGTGTAATATTATAAAATCAACCTTATTTATTGAATGACCCTCGTACAATGCATTTCATGCAGAGCTCCCCTTTTTATTTTAACATGGGGGAGCAAAGGTAAAAGAGGATGATTGAGAAAAAAAAAGTAAAATTTTTATTTATTTTCTTAAAAAATCTGTCTTTTTTTTCTTTTCTTTTTTCTTTTTTTCCTTATGTTAAAAACATATTTGAAAACTTGAATTGATTTAGCCCTGTTAACCCGTAAGCCCAATAATATTATTTTACTATACACCATAAGCCCAATATTTTTGGGCAAAGGTAGTAGTAGCAAAAAGGTTTTTAACGTAAAGAGCATTCACAGACTTTCTTTTTAAGGGAATCATGGGATAGCTTTAAACAAAGATGTCTCCATCTTGAGCTCAGAGAGATCACATCAGATATACTAAAAATCTATATATTAATACTCTTGTTCCTTAATCTTCTAACCGTTATCATCTTGCAACAGCCTCTGGTTAGAAATCAGACCATTCAAATCATCCAAGATGAAATGCAAAAATGTAAATCCTGATTATCTGTGGTTGCTTATTTGACAAATTCTTATTTAATGTGTTGTCACCCCCAGCTAAATAATGGATCATTCCACCTTTGTTATTAAGAAAGAAAGAGAAAAAAGGATATGCTACACAGAAAAAATATAAGAAAGAAAGAGAAAGGGGGTGAGCACGCGGAAGAGAAAATGCTAATCTGTTCCAATCAAATATATTGAAAAGAAAGAAAAACAAGAGTTAAATCAAGATTATTATAATTTGTACATATTGAACTATTTAGCAATAGCTCTTAAGTAAACGTATCAAATGTTTCTCTGAATGTTTGAGATGAGGCTTGATGATTAGTATTATCTGCGAAATACCTGAAGAAGGTCGGAGGGCATATCATCCGAAACGTTGTACAGATAACAATGAAGATGAGGACAATAGTCCGAATAACGCAGATAATACTGTATTAAATGTTGTAATAATTAAATTATCATAATGTGGTATATCCACAGGTCCTGCTAGTAGAAGGCTTAATATAGCGACCATTCTTTTCTTTTTAATCAAATGATAGGATAGTTTTAAACAAAACTGAACTCTGTCAAAGTCTCAGGTCCCATAAAATGTACTAAAAATAAAAGCGCTAAATATATAGCAACCATTAGTAAAAATAAAAGGTTTAATATAGCGACCATTTACAGCCTTTTCTTTTAATGGAATGATGGGATAGCTTTAATCAAAGATGTCTGCATCCTGGGTTCAGAGAGAGTACATCAGATATATTAAAAATAAAAGCGCTAGATATAGTAACCATTAACAGCCCTTTTTTTTTAATGGAATAACTGGAAACAAAGAAGTCTGTGTCTGGAGCGAATTGTGAATTTACTTGATAATTTTTTTAAATTTCTTTTTTTATTTATTTTTTATTTTTTTCTAAATTTTTTTTTTATGGAAATGACCACCAAAATGTTCCTAATATGATTTTGAGGGCCAAGGAGGTACGGGTTCAGATGGTAAAAAATTTAGCACGTCTTTGTGTGTGTGTGTGTGTGTGTGTGTGTGTGTGTGTGTATTTTGTTTAGTTTGTCTTGTGTCACAACCACATTTGTTTTAGTTGAAGTCCTTCATGTTCGCAATGTTAGTAAACACAGTGTTTCGGCTGATTCACCCTCCAGGCTTTGTTTTGTGGGTAATCTGTTGGTTGGATTTTATGGCATGTCAACTCTTGTTGGGTTATTTTATGCTGAAGACGTTTTCTTTTATTCATTCTTGATGGGTACTCAAATTTAAAAAAAAAAAAAAATTTTTAAACTCAATTTATTTTTTAAAACTCATTTTCTTTTTATAAATTCTTTTTTTTCTTCTTTTAAACTATTTAACGCATAGATGGGACCCTAACAGGTACCACCACTCCAGGTCAGAGTGGACCTGGGAGTAATGCTAATGAAAGGGTACTCCACATTCCCTAAGCTCTAGAACTGGAACTTCACCATCAGATAGTTTAATGTCATACCCAGGACTCTAAGACCCTCAGCCACTGCCTTCTAGCACATATATGATAAAAAGGGTTCAGGTTTGACATAAGACAATACGATTGGGATAATAATTTTTTTTTTTTCTAAATTTAAATTAAAAAAATATTTTTTTATTTTTTTTATCTAAAGTTTGTTTTTTTTTTCTTTTGGAATTTAAAAAAAAAATTAATTATTAATAACATTTTTATTTCTTTATTTAAAAAATGTTTTTTTCTTTTAAATTTAAAAATATGATAAAAAGGGTTGAGGTTTGACATAATTTTTTTTCTAAATTCAAATAAAATAAATTTGAATTAAAAAAAAAAAAAAAAAAAAAAAAAAAAATTTTTATTTTTTTTTTATCTGAAATTTTTTTTTCTTTTTGAATTTAAAAAAAAAAATTTGATTATTAAAAACATTTTTATTTCTTTTTATTTAAAATTTTTTTTTTCTTTTAAATTTAAAAATAATCCCCTCAGCCACTGCCTTCTAGCATATATATGATAAAAAGGGTTGAGGTTTGACATAAGGCAATAAGATTGGAATAATAATTTTTTTTTTCTAAATTTAAATTTAAAAAATATTTTTTCTTTTTGAATTTAAAAAAAAAAATTTTTCTTTTAAATTTAAAAATAATTTTTTAAATTTTGTTTATGCAAACAAAAGTTATACTAAAGACAATGGCGTAGTCCATTTTTTTTTTTTTTTTTTTTTTGCAACTGTGTGAGTGGTTGAGCGGTACAATTTTTGAATAGCAATATCTGGAGTCTCTGGTGCAGTGACTGCGAACACTTCGGGTGGCCAGGTTGGATGCCTTCGTTAGGTCCGTCAATGCGGTGCAGAGTGACATCCTCTCTCCTGACACCCCTCCTGTGGTTAGTTGCTCGGAAGCCACACTGTGTCCCTGGATGGGTGCAAGATGCAATGTCTGCAGACGTGTCAGTGTAACACGCGCAAGACTTGTCAAGCTATGCTGAAGTCGCTCCAATTTTTATTCCTATATAAGGGGACAATGGTAGCGTCCCGCTTGTGTTAATATACGTCAAGAATTCAAATAACATGTTCAATTGTCCGAGGTTTGATTTTTGTGGCTAAAAGTTAGGGGTCGTTTACTACACCAATGTATGATAAAAACACGTTTTTGTAGCTAGAATTTAGGTATTGTTCCTTACACAAAGTCGTTTGAATAACGGTTGACTACGCTTCGTCTAAGAAATAAAGATTCAAACTGCTTGAATAATTCCTCAAATGAATTCGGTCAGTCAAAGAGGCAGCAACTAAAAAAAATTCTAGCAGTTGATCTAACTAATAAATTCCAGATGGTAGGTGTCGTGCTCCACCTCAGACACTAAAAAACAATCTAGTGCAAGTAAAAAGGGGATAGACTTCCTCGCTATCTGGCTGATACCGACTTTAGGTCACCACGAGAGACTTTATTTATGTACAATACCCAGATTCACTACTGGGTGCGTATTATACACGAGAACTATATAATTACTCTTTTTTTTTTTCTTTTTTTTTCTGGACACTTTCCTCGCTTGCCTTCACATAAGCCACACCTACATCACCCATCATTTACTAGAGGCCACAGAATCCCCAATATGCACTACATGCTAAAAGAGATTTACAGTGAAGCATATACTGCTAGAGCGTGAAGAATTTGATCTAGTGCAAACAAAATACTACCAAGTAAATAATTTGAAAAAACTTTTCACGAAAATACAACCATCCAGGATTTTACATTTCCTAAAAGAAATGGGATTGGACTAAAGAAAATATGAGTAATTGAACAATGATAAACCAGATTTATTCTACATGTTAATGAGTTTAACTATTAAGTTAAATACTCATTGATAAACTTACGCAATTCCAGAGGGTATTGTGACGTAAGCAGTAACGGTTTCGGTTACAGACTGAATCTCCATTATAAAAATAATATATATATATATATATATATATATATATATATATATATAATCACCCTTGGGGAATTATAATAGCCAGGGTATCAAAATTGTAGATGAATAAGGGGAAGTAATCTATACTTGCACATAATATCTCTCTTGGGGTCTGGATATTAAATCCATTTTAAACGAATATGGAGAAATTAACATTAGTTATCTCTCTTGGGAAAATTTTAATGTTCAGGATAAGTGCGATCTGAGACCTCAAAATATTGCAAAAAGTTGCAAATTGTATTTAATATTAATTTAGAATACTATTGCGCTCTCAAAGAGCTTGCTACGATGTGCCTTTATCGTAGTGTTATTGTACAAAAATCAGATTCTGATAATATGAATTTGTAAATGTTAATTATTATTATTATTATTATTGATAATGATAATATCAATTAGTATGTTACGATAGATCATGGTATATTTTGCAAAAAAACAACAAAAAAAACGTCAAGGAAGATAACTCTAGGTCAATTAATTATTACAGAGTTATCTCCCTTGGAAATATACTTTAAAAAAAAAAAAGTTTTTTTAAAGTTAAAAAAAAAAAAAATTCGGAAATCGGTGGCCCAATCATGCTGGAAATTAATTTATTATCTAAGTTAAAGCATTTTTAATGGTATTGCGCTAGCCAACATCACTTTACGGTGTGCTTTTTTTTTTTTTTTTTTTTTTTTTTTTAATGGGTTATGGTGACAAAAGGCAAGCATGCTTAAAATTGGAGCGTTAGAATAATAATGTGAAGTGTGTATGTGAGGTGTGTTGATTGTATAGAACAGTTTTTCAACTGGTGTACCATGGCACACTTGTGTACCGTGAAGCTTCCGTGAGTGTTGAGGACGGTTGATCATCCTCTTATATTTTTATTCTATTACTTTAATATTTTTTGTACTCTTAAAAATAAATGATAAAATAATTGATTATTCCTCTCACTCTTGACTGATAAATTATTTATTTATTTTCCCATTAAACTAACCCTAACCAGGTCTTCTTTTTTCCTAGTAGATCAATAAATAAATAATCAGTCAAGAGTGGTTCCCCTCTGTTTATGTTGGAGTTATAGGAAATAACCAAATAATTACATGTTTATATACTGATGGTGTACCTCGATCAAATTTATTGCCCAGCTCCTCACTGTGCCATGAGATGAAAAAGGTTGGGAAAAAAACTCTGGTATAGAAAATGTTAAGCCACCACCCCCCTCCTTTTTATGTTGCAAAGAAATATTTCTGTGTTTTCTTTGTCGTGTCACAATGATGGGGGAAAAAAAAGAAAGAAAAAATTTTTTTAAACTTTTGATTTTTTTTTTTTTTTTTTTAAATTTGTTTTTTTTTTTAAATCTCAATTTTAGCCTCTTTGTATTCATGAAGGCAAAAGGTATTGTAAATATATAGAACGATGATAGAAATGATATTTTTGTTAAAAAATAAATGGAAAAAAATTAAACAAAAATAAATTTCTCTTCTTTTATTTTTTATACGAATGTTTTTAATGAATAATTTTGATATTTCAGACTGTTGTCATAAAAAGAGAGAGAGAGACTTGTCACAGAGAGAGAGGGAGAAATACAGAGAAAGAGAGACTGTTGTCATATAGAGAGAAAGAGAGACAGACAAAAAGAGAGAGACTATTGCCATATATATATATATAGAGAGAGAGAGAGACTGTTGTCATATATATATATATAGAGAGAGAGAGAGATGAAACCAGTGGATATGGAAGAATCTTTTTTCTTTTTAATGAATAATTTTGATATTTCAGACTGTTGTCATAAAAAGAGAGAGAGACTTGTCATATAGAGAGAGGCAGATCACAGAGAGAGAGAGGGAGAGACTGTTGTCATATAGAGAGAGACAAACAGATAGATACCATGAATAATTTGTATTTCAGACTGTTGTATATATAATATATATATGTCAGAGAGAAAGAGACTGTCAGAGAGAGAGAGAGAGAAAGAGACTGTTATCATAGAGAGAGACAGAGAGAGAGGGACTGTTAATCTGGGAGTAATGTTAATGAGGGGGGTACTCCACACTCTCCAGATCTCCAAAACTCAGCCAGTGTATTCTAAGCCCTGATGGCAGGATGGTAAACTTGGCTTAGTCATTCACACAGGTATTTGATTGCTTACACTACCTGCTGTTTCTAAATGATCACCTACCACTGAGCCTTCCCAGCACTTAGATCAATATCTGTCTGTGTGTGTGTGTGTATGTATGTATGTATATATATATAATATAAAGTTTTTTTTATAGTATCTTTGAAGCATTGTGTATATGTGTAATATAAAGATTTTTGAAGGTAATTTACAATGCAATATGTTAAAAATGATATTTATTTAACTTTCTTTTAATAACTCTGATGATGGAATTTTATTCCGAAAATATTTAGAATTAAAAAAAAAAAAAGAAAAGTTAAATAAATATGATTTTCAACACATTGTAAATTGCCTTCAAAAATCTTTATATTATAAACTAAAAGCAACCAGCCAAAAAGATAGACTTCAAAAATGGAAAGACGACTTCCAGAAACTGCTGGGAACCCCCCCCAAAATCATCGAAAATAATATCCAAAAGATTCTAGATAAACAACTAGATATCAAGCTAGGGGATTTCACAACAGATGAAATCAACCAAGCTTTAAAGAAGCTAAAAGGTAGAAAAGCAGCAGAACTTGACGAAATACCCCCAGAGGTGTGGAAGATAGGAAAGTTCAATGACATACTGCTTAGGCTATGCAATGCAGTATATAGACAAAATAGAATAGATAAATGGACGAAAGGCTGCATCCTCCCATTCCCTAAAAAGGGAGATCTCAGAATCGCTAAAAACTACAGAGGCATAACTCTCACTGCTATTGCAGCCAAGATATATAATGTCCTTCTACTTAATCGCATCCGGCCCGAAATAGAGAAAAGCCTTAGGAAAAACCAAAATGGATTCGTCAGAAATCGATCCACAACCTCTCAGATCCTGACTATTAGACGGATCATAGAAGGGGTACGAGCAAAGAATCTAGAGGCAACACTATTATTCGTAGATTTCTCCAAGGCATTTGATTCCATACATAGAGGAAAAATGGAACAAATACTATTAGCATATGGTCTCCCCAAAGAAACGGTCTCAGCTATAATGATGCTATACAAAGACACTAAAGCGATGGTACGCTCACCTGATGGCGACACAGATTTCTTTGACATCGCCGCTGGAGTCCTTCAAGGAGACACACTGGCACCATATATATTTATAATATGCCTAGACTACGTACTCCAAACATCATTAGATACCATAAAAGAAAAAGTTTCACACTAAAAAGGGCAAGAATCAGGTGATATCCTGCACAAACAATCACAGATGCGGACTATGCTGATGACCTTGCACTTCTTGCAGATACACCGGCACAGGCTGAATCACTGCTACATAGCTTAGAGGAGGTAGCAAAGAATATAGGCCTCTATGTGAACTCCGGTAAAACAGAGTTCATGAGTTTCAAAAATAAAGGAAAAATCTCCACACTCAACAGCAAGTCTCTCTAGAACAATTCACGTACCTAGGTAGTAATATCTCCTCCACAGAGAGCGATGTTAATACACGGATAGCAAAGGCATAGTCGGACACAAATAGATTATCAGTCATATCTCCCTGACAAGCTGAAGCGACAGTTCTTCCAGGCTGTGGTTGTGTCGGTGCTGCTATATGGCTGCACTACCTGGACCCTAACAATGCGTCTTGAGAATAAGCTAGATGGGAGCTGCACAAGAATGCTGCGTGCAGTCTTGAACAAGTTGTGGAAACAGCACCCCATGAGGAAAAAGCTGTACGCTCACAAACTATCTGAGTGAGACGGACAAGACATGCAGGACACTGCTGGAGAAGCAAGGATGAACTCATAAGCGACGTTCTCCTGTGGAAGCCAACACATGGACATGCAAGTGTGGGGTGCCCAGCTAGGACCTACATTGACCAGTTATGTGAAGATGCTGGCTGTTCTGCAGAGGAGCTTCCAGGTGTAATGAATGATAGGGAAGGTTGGCGAAAGATTGTCATGGATACCCGTGCTGCATGCGCGACGTGATGATTACATGATATTATATGACCGTGTGGAAAAAGAATTTTAAAAAAATTTAAAAAACTCTTAAGAAACAATTACACAAAAAATGTGAATATGAACAAAGAAAGAAGGAAAAAGACAAAAATAAAAAAAAAAACACAAAAGGAATAAGAGAAAAAAAGTTAAGAAAGAAATAATTCAAAAGAATGAAAGAATAATGAAACAATACAGAAAAACGAAAAGAAAGAAATAACATGAAAGAAAGAGACGAATGAAATAACACAAAATATGAAAGAAAAAATGAAAGACAAGAAAACCTATTTTTTTAAAAAAGGATATAATCCCAAATTAGAAAAGCACTGAAATTATTATATTTTTTCTGTATAGCCTGTCCTTTTTCTTCCCTTTTCATTCTTTATAATAAAAACGGAATGGTCCATTATTTAGCTGAGGTAAAAACACTCATAAGAAATAAAATTCAGCAGATAAGAAACACAAGATAATCAGAATTAGCTAAACATAAATGAGAGTAACCTCCCCTTGTTTCTTTCATTTTGAGGAAACCATCTGTTTCAGGAGGCCATTTTCATTTCACCGTAAATCCACACTGAAAATAGAAATTTGTTTGAATCAATACAACTGCATGTTTTAACACGAAAATACCATAAAATGTGTTCTTAATTGTGCTTGTGCATTATTTGAAATGAACTTAATTGTTATTAAGAACACATTTTATGATATTTTCGTGTTAAAACATTCAGTAGTATTTATTACGGTGAAATGAAAATGGCTGACCAAAACAGACAGCTTTCTTAAAGTGAAAGAAACAAGGGGTGGTTACTCTCATTTATGTAGCTAATGTTCAGATTACCAAACGTTGTAATAATTAAATTATCATACTGTGGTATATCCACAGGTCCTGCTAAACCCTTTTTATTGTTAATGGTAAGTTATCTCATTCTTGGAGTTGGCAATACCTGCAGAAGCTCATTTCCACTAACATCCCGATGTGTCACAATGATTCTCCAATCATATTACATACAGGGTGTTCAGGATAAATTTGACAGTTTCATAAGGAAAAAGAAGATAGACAGATAGATAGATAGATAGATATGAACAGACTGTTTGGTTTGGTTTGTTTTGTTTTACGGCATATCAACCTCAGTGGGTCATTTAATGCCGATAAAGTTTTGAAATAAATCAATTCTTAATGGATAATACAATTTTTTTTATAAATACATTATTCTATTTAACCCATAGATGGGACCCTAACAGGTACTACCACTCCGGGTCAGAGTGGACCAGGGAGCAATGGTGATGAAGGGCTGCTCCACATTCCCCAAACCTCCAAAACTGGAACCTCACCATTAGATTTTAACGTCATTCCCAGGACATGTAGACCCGCAGCCACCGCCTTCTAGCACCCATATGATAAAAAGGGGTTGGGACTTGCCATAAGGGCAATAGGGTTGGGAAATCATATAGGTGCTAGGGCTTGATGGGACCAGCTGATTGATCAGAGGGGGCCTCTCCGACCGCCTGTCTAGCCAAGATAGGGCCAAAGTGGAGTATTGCATGTCATGAACTGCTCATCCACTGGGCTCTATCCTTAAGCATCACGGGTTGCCACCCACGGCCAACAGGTGGCCCCTATGGGGAGTCTTACCCCTCTGCAGAGGTGCAGTCAGTGCATTATAACGCCCCAGCCGACAGGGCGTGAAAGAGGAAGTGATTTCTTGCAACTGTATGACACAGACACAACGGAATCGTTGAAATTATTCATATCGACACCAACCAATAAACGGGTGCCGGATCTTCCCGTCAGATTCAGATTTTTAATTTAGACCAGAATAAAGGGCACATACGCTTGCTCATCTAGTAATATTCACAAGACAAAATTAAATCGAACTTAACAGACCTAAATTCCACATCGTATGTCACCCAACGAAAGAAAAAAATACAAAAAATGAAGGAATTAACCGAATTTAATGAAATTTTCAGTATTGATATATTAATGAATAAACAATATAATGCACCAGTTATTTTATTTGAAAACTCTTACATTTTTTTCAGGTCAATTAACTTTGAACCACGTATCTTTGAGGCGTAACACAGATTCACTAACATACGTGGTTCAAAGTTAACTGACCTCAAAAAATGTAAAAGTTTTTAAATAAAATAACTGGTGCATCATATCTTTTTATTCATTAATGTATCAACAAAAGAGAGGAAAAAAGAAAAAGTGCTTGGTAACTACAAAATTTAATGGATTGTGTTATAACAGAAATAGATATCTCTCTTGATTCATATTTTTTACTAACACAATACATCCACTCACCAACAAAACAAATTAAAAATAAAGCAAAAAAAAAAAAAAACACTTTGGAACAGAACATAAGTTACTGACCAACCGGATGTTAACTCCATGGTAGCTTAAACAAAATGAACAAAAACAAACAATTTACGCATAGGCTCCGCACAAGGTTCCGGCAAAAAAAAAATAAATTTATAAACAATTAAAAATATCTGCTATTTTAATGTTTTTTTTCGGCCAATAAAAAATGTTTCCCCTCAAAACCCTTCAAGGGTATCTGGAGCCTCTCACTAGCTTTATAACAGCTGACTTAAAGTCGATAAGCAGTTGACTGTGGGCCTTCACACCAAGAACGTCGCTCCGACAGGCCAAGATCAAAGAACCGCCATACCTCCTACCCACACCACACCCCGCATCACACAGAGCCCAGTCATCAGCCAGAATGGACTTCCAACCCCATGCCTGCCCTCATTCACCGAGCGAAAAGGAATTATCTCAACAATTCCAGCTTTTGTTTATTTTAAAATAAACGAAATTAATCCAATCCTTCTCATGTATTTTTTATTTTGCTACCATACGCATTCTTGTGATATTTCAATTGTAAAGAAATTCAACATTGAATTAACCGTATAAATCCGAGGTTTTCTAAAAAAAAAAAAAAAAAAAAAAATGTAACTCAACCCCAAAATTAATCTTTGAGTAAAAAGAAATAACGGTTTCTTGTAAACATGAAGCTTTTTATCTGACTCCCCACGAGGGCAGAATGTGACACAAGGTCACTTCAATGTGGGGTGCTCTGCAGGAAGCAAACCTCCCAATGGACCGTTTTTAAAAATTGCTTAGATTCTGTCGGCATTCTTGTTTCAGGGGCACCAGTCAATAAACCTATCCCTTCTTTTTAAACAAGGGTGGTGTTGTATTAGTTAAGTCCATTAGACTAATCCCTAATTGAACCCTAAAATTATCCGCCCCTGATTTTATGTACTTCCGCCATGTTGGCCATGAATAAACACATGTCAAACTAGCTCCTTGTTTCCGACTTCTCAATCTGAAGGCATCTTTGTGGAATAATCCCAAATAACGTAACAGATGGCAGGTGCTACATCTGAGAAAATACCTCTAGAAATATTTTTAGAAACTGTTGTGAAACTGCCTTGAGGTCGATGCAATCATTGTCCAATGCGTTAAAATCATTGTCCAATGTGTAAAAATCATTGTTTCCCGACAATCATTGTCCAATGCAGTGGTCATCATTGAATGCTGAGAATGCATTTTATAGAAACCTCAACAAAAAGACAGCAACGATTAGCTACAGATGTATGGATAATGTACGAGTGATAAATAAATGGCTAAATTCTGGATAATCCCTTCGCCCCAGGCAAAAGAATGAATGTCCTTTATGTGACAAGTGCCTTAACTGGAAATGGGTATATCAAGCAACTCTGAAAAACGAACAAGCATAAAACACAACTTATATTGAAGCGATACAAGAGTCTTGGGAAAAAATGTTTTGTAATCACAGATTCTCCTTCTAAAAAAGACATTACGCGAAAAGCACTCTGCTAGAACCTGGAGCAAGCTGATGTTACAGTTTCCCTGAGAAGGGTCTCAAAAACTACCTTAATTAATTAACATCAGCTTGCTCCAGGTTTCGAAGCAGGATTGAGGCTGTGATCGACGCTAATGGCGGTTATTTTGAGTGAAACTTTTTGACAGTAGTGTAATTTCCGTGCCTGTTGAATTTCTTTACAATCCATTAAATGTTATAGTTACCAAGCACTTCTCTATTAGATGCTGTTTAACACCATACCTAGGATACTAAGACCCTCAACCACAGCCTTATAGCACTTATATGATAAAAAGTGTTGAGGGTTGCCATAAGGGCAATCGGATTAGGACAATCATGTAAGTACTAGGGTTTGACGTGACCAACCGATTGATCAGAGGAGGTCTCTCCGACAGCTCGTCTAGCCTAAGAAAGGGCCAAAGTTGAGTGTTGTATGTCATGGACTGCTTAGCTACCAGGATTCCGCCCTTAAGCATCACAGGTTACCACCCAAGGACGATTAACAGGACTTGTATAGTACTGGTACAGCGACTGGTGTCTTTCTCAACAGCACCACATACATAATAATCCAACGGGTTTGGTACAGTGATTGGTGCCTTTCTCAACTGCGCCACATACATAATAATCCAACGGGTTAAGATCTGGGAGTTGGAGGCCAAACATTGGGACTGGTGTAGTCGTAAAAATTCGCCGACAACCATTTTTGACTTTTCCCAGAGTTGTGGCAGGGATCGGAATTCTGCTGCTATACATATTGGCTACCCTTGTTATCCAGGGCTTGACTACAGAGTTTAGCAACTCCACGTAGGCATCTGAATTCAACCTGATAACCTTTCTGCAGATTTTCAAGGAATTATGCTGTACGAACGCAATCAAATCATCTGTTATGTTGCTTTCTTCTAACCACAGCCTCGTAGTCTACATTGCAATTTTCCAGTTCATGCCTGATTGTTTTTACAGTGTTCAGGGAGCATTTTGCAGCAACAATAATTTCCTTATTTTGATGGCCAGCACAGATCATCATGATACAAGTTAATCTCTTTCATGATTCACATGGGTTCCAGTCATCCATTCTGTCATCACGTATATGAACAAAGAAGGGTCCAAGTTTTAAATGATATGTAGTGCGTCAATACGTCTAACCTACAGAGAAAAATAACCAAATATAGATATGTCAAATTTATCCAAACACCCTGTAGATCTTTCTGCATTGTCGGCTGGGGTGCTAGAATGCACCGACTGCACCTCTGCAGAGGGGTAAGACTCCCCAAATGGGGCCACCTGTTGGCCATGGGTGGCGACCCGTGATGCTTACGGATAGAACCCAGGTGGATGAGCAGTCCATGACTTGCAATAATCTACTTTAGGATTTTCTTGGGCTAGTCGGGCGGTCGGAGAGGCCCCCTCCGATCAATCAGCTGGTCACATCAAGCACCTATATGATTTTCCCAACCTTATTGCCCTTATGGCAAGCCCCGATCCCTTTTTATCATATGGGTGCTAGAAGGCGATGACTGAGGGTCTACATGTTCTGGGAATGACATTAAACTCTATCTGATGGTGAGGTTCCAGTTTTGGAGGTTTGGGGAATGTGGAGCACCCCTTCATCACCATTGCTCCCTGGTCCACTCTGACCCAGAGTGGTAGTACCTTTTAGGGGGGTCCCATCTATGGGCTGAATAGAAAAACATGAGTTTATAAACAAAATTGTATTATGCATTAAGAATGAATTTATTTCACAACTTTGTCGGCATTAAATGACCCACCGAGGTTGATTATGCCATAAAACAAACCAAACCTGTAGATCTTTGTTCTGTGGATTTAAAGAAAGACATAATGTGGGCAAAGTGATAAATTCATCCTTTGAAATACCTTCTTTTTTCCATCAGGTACAAATGTAAATAAAAGAAAAAAAAGAAAAGTATTTTTATACACTCAAAAATATACAGCAAAAAAAGAAAACAAAAAAATCATTTAAACAAAGCTGAAGAAGTGATGATATGAAAGACACAAAAATCCGTAAATGTATTTCAAATATCTTTTTTTTATTCTTATTTATTCATTTTTTTTTTTTTTTTTTGTTTAATATGTACAATAAAACGTATAATAAAGATATACTCTGCAGTAGCAACAACTAATACGGATATATTCAAATTAGTATCCTTGTAGTTATCTCCCTTGGAAAAACAAAAAAAAACCCCTAGAAACAGGAAGTTGAAACCTGTTGTGTCATGAAAAAAAAAATGGCTTCTTATGCTGTTTTCG
Organism: Doryteuthis pealeii; assembly: GCA_023376005.1. Classification (NCBI taxonomy): domain Eukaryota; kingdom Metazoa; phylum Mollusca; class Cephalopoda; order Myopsida; family Loliginidae; genus Doryteuthis; species Doryteuthis pealeii. Next base: position 38,295,172 of record CM042177.1, on the reverse strand, counting down.
TATTTGTATTTAATTACTAATTCATTATTTCATAAGTCTTTTAGATTATTTTAATTTTCATAATGAATAATGGTACCTTAACTTACGTGTATAATTCCCTCCACTCGTAACTCCTCGTATATCAAATTAATTTTCTACATTAAAATAAACTGAAATGCCATTAATCCACCCCTCCCCCCATAAACACCCACATTTTTTGTTAAATTATTTTAAATAAGAAAAAGTAGCACTGTATATTATAAAAAAAGAAATTAAAAAAACGTAATGAATTGTGTGTTTTAATATATATTTTTTTTAAATAAATTATTTCAATTATTATTATTAATAGTGGTACCTTAACTTACGAGTATAATTAATTTTTCCTCGTAACTCAAATTTCCCCATTGAAATTAATTAACTGAAATGCCATTAATCCGTTCCAAACACTAATGTTTTGTTAGATTTTTTAAATAAAAAAAAAGTAGCACTGTATATTATATATATGGCTGAACTTGCATAAAGGTGTCAAAATTAAGGTGACCACAAAAAACAGAACCCACAAATTTTGTAATAAAACTGCTAATTTTAACTGGGGGGGTCTAGGGTTGGGGTTGGGGTTTAGGGTTAGTTTAATGGGAAAATTAATGAATAATTTGGGTCCTGTTTTTTATGGGTCACCCTAATTTTGACACAAGTTTTTTGTGCAAGTTCAGCCATATATATATATAAAATAGAATAAAATAGAATACAATGTATTGCATTTTTTAATGTTTTAATATTTTTTTTATAAATATTTTTTTTTTTTTTTGGTGTAATAAATTTGAATCTGAAATTGGCTCGTACCACAAATTTTAGCTCTCAACTCAAACCAAAAAAACAAAAACAGGAAAGCTCTTAAGTCAAGGTACCATTGTAATTATCAATTTAATTTTCTCGGTAAGCTGATTTAAGTAAAATAATTTAACAAAAAATTTACAGATACTAATATGTTAGCTTTTTATTAATATCTCGGTGTTTCTAAAAGAATAGTTACAAACAAAGGGAGGTAATACCGTCATATTTACTCGAATATAATGCGACCACATTTTAAAAAAAATCTTTATTTAAATAAACGAACACACACGTGTTGCTACGATTTGCTCAAGATCTATAAGATGTAATATAATTTTATTTTAATTCTGAAAATGTAATTTACATATCCACTCAGATGTATTATTTTTTTAATTTAATTTTTACAGAAATTCTCTAAAATATAATTATTCTTAAGATTAAAAAAAATCAAAAAAAGTCGCATGTAATAAAGAAAAATCTGCCAGGTATTTGAATTTCGTTTTGGAATTTTATTTAAATTTTTTATGTTCTTTTTTTATAATGAAATAAAAAAAAAATGATTTTATATTCTATCAACTAATTTAAATATTCGGATGTCAATCTTAATTTAGTTGGGAGTGTTGCATGAATGAATTATAAAAAAGTTAACTTTAGATTTTCAGCTGTAAAATATTTTAATCATTTCTTAAAAAATATATTGCAACCCCCAGAAAGCTTCAACCATTTATATTTTCTAGACAAACTAACGTAATATTGTTGCAAATTTTGTGACTAAAATGATATACGTCAGTAATGTAACTTTTTATTTGAAACTTATTCTTATAGATTAAAAAAAAAATCACTTTTAAGCAATAGACAGTCTTGTTGGAGGGGCTTAGAATATACTGAGTGTATCCCCTGGAGAGAGGCAAGATACCCCCAACTTCAAAAAAAAAGGGGGGGGGATGTCCTGGTTATAGTTTCTTTTCTATTTTCTGATCTTCAATAAGGGACCAAACAAAGGACATTATTGATTATCTTGGGAATTGTTTAATAAATAAATCAGATGATAGGGAAGAGATTTTTGTTTAGATGTTCCTTTCTTCATATCTATGTCTGTTGATATCTATGTTTGTTCCTACCTATCTATCTATGTTATATATATATATATATATATATATATATATATATATATAATCCAAAAGTCCAGAGAAGAAATCTTCCTGATATTTTTTTTTAAAACAACTTGTCGCAGTTTGAGAGCTCAATGTGTTCTCTTATTGTCAGAGTCACAAAGCAAATTTATAAGTAAAGAAATAACAAAAGACTTAGAGATTTAGCATTATAGTCTATTTCGGGGAGCTTAAACAAAGTGTCTAACTCTCCCGACTCATCAGATGCGAATGATGAATTCTTTATTACTTTTAAGGCATTTGAAAACAGATTTTTTAAATTTTATTTTATATTCCTGACAAGTAGTCAAATATCTTTTTTATTACCTAACAGCTGAGCAGACAGGACAATATAAACAAAAAAAAAAACCCCAAAAAATCTGTTTTGAAATGCCTTTAAAGTAATAAAGAATTCATCATTCGCATCTGATGAGTCGGGAGAGTTAGACACTTTGTCTAAGCTCCCCGAAATAGGCTATAATACAAAATATCTAAGTCTTTTGTTATTTCTTTACTTATGTGTTGAAAAAATAAATAAAGGAAAGAAAGTATAGAATGGATAAAACAGGATATTTTAATCAATTTTACTTACACGTGTTTCGGTCAGGAGTTTATCTATGTGTACATTATTCAAACTATTATTATTTTTAAATAACCAAATGAAATGAAATAATAATAATAGAAAAAATGTAGAAATGTTTTTCTATTATTATTATTTCATTTCATTTGGTTATTTAAAAATAATAAAAGTTTGGTTATTTAAAAATAATTAAAAATAATAATAGTTTAACCAAAACACGTGTAAGTAAAATTTATCCATTCTATAATTTCTTTCCTTTATTTATTTTTTCAACATACTGTCGGATTCACTTCCAGTTTCATTTTATTTATATATATATATCTTATTATAATGGAGATTGTGTGTTTTTCTGTCTGTAACCGAAACTATATTACTAATCGAGTCACAATTAACATAGTTATTTACATCACATTCTTCATGATTTTATTTATATTTAAACCTCAATTATTAATAAAATTGCTTCACCTTTTTATTAGTATTGTCCATATCTACATGCAAATAACATGCAATTGTATTTATATATACAAAAAATAGCAGTTTGCAATGTGAACGGGAAGGCTAATTTGCATATTGATATTAAAAATGTGATTTTATTAAATATGTGCTTAGTATTATTGATTTCTAACTGTTTGGTTTTATTTTAATGAATATGAGAAAAAATCTCTTCAGTGAATCTTAAATGAAATCCATTAACAAGAAAAAATAAGTGTAATTTTATTCTTTATTTCCTAATTTAACTAAATAGTTAAATAAGTAAAATTCAGCAATGAAAGACGGGAGTGATGGAAGAGTAAGTTTCATTTCTATTTTTCTATTATACCCCCACTCTGTTTCAAATCTTTTTATCTGCATTCATATTAGACTTTCTAATTTAATACGATATTTCATTACATTAAAACTTAAATACTTGCACCCGGAGGGTGCATATATTTGCTAGTATATATAAATCTGTTCATATCTATGTCTGTTTCTATCTATCTAAATATGCTACTATTTATCTCACTATGTTGATATCTATCTAAGTCTGTTCATATTTAGGTCAGCTCTTATCTATGTTCATATATCTATCTATCTATCTATCTATGTCTGCTCCTATCCATTTCTGTCCATTCATATCTAAGTCTGTTCATGTCCATCTAAGTCTATTAACATCTATCTAAATCTGTAGATATCTATCTTTATTTCTATCTACCTTAGTATGTTTCTATCTATCCAAATCTGTTCCTATGTGGACTAATATCAATTGGGTAGCCTATTCATTTTGTAATGTAGTGTAAATATTTAAATTTAATGGTAACCAGTGATGATACAATACAAGACCAGAGAACTAAACCCGGCTGGAAGCTCAGAAAGAAGATAGAACACTTTGAAGAAGAAATAAAAAAAAACTCTGCAACAGTATGTGTCAAACGGTTTATATAAGTCTTTGTTATAAATACAGCAATTTCTTCAATGGTACCATTTTTGATTGGTGCTTTGGTTACAAGAGATTATTTCTTCAGGCGATAAAAGACTTTTCAAATTACAACCTATGAACTAGGGTGAGTCAAAAGTTTTGCAATACTTTGGTACGTGCTAGATTGCGGCGCATATATCACATGATCGAAGCTGCAGAACATACCTACTGTGGTTGGTAGTGTCGTGGTAGTTGGTGTGATGACATGTTGTGTATTGCTTCCCATTGTGTGTGATTTGAAAGCTGCACAGATGAATGTGCTGCGTAGTTTAATTCGGGAACTTTTGCTTTACGAGTTCGAACTGGGCCATATTGCAGCAGAAGCAACCAAAAACAATTTGTGTGAAAGGTGAAATTGCAGTTGATTACATTACAATAACCAGGTGGCTGAAGAAATTTCCCTCAGGCAAGGTGAAGTATACCTAAATCTGTTCCTATGTGGACTAATTCTTTAGAAGCAAAATATTTATTGTCTAAATCAGTATTAAACAAACATGGAAGAGTTTAAAAATATAATATCTTTATATACTTGTAATGTTTTGGATTCTTCACCTACTCATCTAGTTTTTACAATATACAATCTTATTCAATCAATATAAAGATGCAAACTATTCACGATCATTTTTCTGCTAGCCAAAAATATCTACTATCAAAGATTTCTTTAGTTTTCAACATAATATGTTAAGTAATCATACAGAAAGAGAAAGAACATATGAACAAAATTATATATATATATATATATACATATAAACACAGATAGATAAGTAGGTTTGGTTTGGTTTGGTTTCTTTGTTTAATGGTATATAAGCCTTTGTGGGTTATTTAATGCCAAAGCCATCCTAGTAGAAAAGCAGTAATGGTACTATTTGAATTCTGAATTTTTCTCGACGCATTGAAATATTGGGTCTTGGTGAATAAAAAACATCAAAAACAGAATTTTATCTTTTGAGTCATAATTAAGAACAAAATGTGGAGATATAGACAGAGACGAGACAAGTCCCAGAGAACTTGGCACGACTAGAGAACTCAACCTAGCCAGCAGGAACGAGAAGATTTAGGGTATTGTAATATATTTTATTTTGAACATGGTTCAATTGTGACATAATGAATGGGGTAGCCTAATCATTTTGCAATATGGTGTAGAATTTTGTGTACGTGTTTCTTATGAGGTCTTTATTTTGAACATGGTTCAATTGTGACATAATTATTGGGGTAGCCTATTCATTTTGCAATATAGTGTAGAATTTTGTGTCATATTACAGCAGAAGCAACCAAAAAAGTTTGTTGTGTGAAGTCAAAATTACAATATAAAATAGGATATTTTAATCAATTTTACTTACACGTGTTTCGGTCAGGAGTTTATCCATGTGTACATTATTCAAACTATTATTATTTTTAAATAACCAAATAATAGTTTGAATAATGTACACATGGATAAACTCCTGACCGAAACACGTGTCAGTAAAATTGATTAAAATATCCTATATTATCCATTTTATACTTTCTTTCCTTTATTTCTTTTTTCAACATACCGTCGGATTCACTTCCATTTTCAATTTACACACACACACATATATATATATATATATATATATATATCTCAACCCCTCTGCATGAGCAGGAAGAGACACAAGGTCAATTTCTTGAAACAAGATTGTATTCAGAGTTTTCCTTCTCCTAGACTGGTTACCTAGCCAAGGTTAAAGAGCACAGTCTGCCCTACTATTTACCTATAGCTGGAGAGAGAATATTTGGATTCATACCTTCTAAAATATTGCAAAACTTTTGACTCACCCTAGTATTTTGAAGTATTTTTAAGCATTTTCATTTCATAGTGTTAGTCATAGCCATCAATAAACTTAACCCTTAACTGCCCAAACTGGAGCGAACAATCTTTTTAGACATGTTGTGAATTAAACGTAACGCAAATTTTAGGAATCAAATTCCTTCTTCTATTTTTTTTTTTGTTTCTTGCCAGCTTAGACAAAGACGATAATTGAAAATATGTGGCAAAAAGGAAAAAAAAAAAAAAAAATGTGGTCCTTAAATAATAAAAGAAAAAATTCCTTTTTCTTTTTTAATTTTTGAAATTAAATAACAAAGATAAAAAAGATGTTGGACAAACACGATGGATGTCGAAGAGAGAGACGCACAGACAGAATTGCTGGTTTACACAGGATGAAGTGTAAGTAAATAACGATTTGCCACTGCAGTTGAAGAAGCGATGCCAGTAATCTGGAAAAAACAAAAGAAAATATTATAAAATATATATATATAGTGTGTATGTATATATATATATATATATGGTAGAAATATGAGGAGGTTAATCCGACAGTATGTGGAGAAAAGTAGACAAACACGGGATGTTATGGAAACTTGATGTTTATTGTTGACGGTGCAACATTTCGGTCTCTTATTAGACCATCTTCAGGACTTGGATATAGTTCTTACTCCAATGATGGAAATTCTCAAAATGCTGAAAACGGAAGGTCGTCAGTAGGGGGAGGTGTAGTTGGGGGGTGGTTAGTGGATTCTTTTTCTCTCTGGAATAGGGAGTGCCGAAATGGTGGATGGTGGTACCACAGGTGTTAGATTGTGGGGATTGGTTAGCTAAATATGTGTATGTGTGTGTGTGTGTGTGTGTGTGTCTGTTTAATTGTTTTTTTGTTTATGTGTGATGGGGAACTGGATTTGTCGTTAAGTTATATGTGTGTTGTTGGTGTGTTGGTGTGATTTTTTTTTTGATTTTTTGATTTTTTTATATATATATATATTTTTATATATATATATATATATTTGGGAGAATATGTGCTTAATTGAAGTCATACCTAATTTTGAAAATTAATTAGTTGATAATTAATGAATTAAGCGGGCATATCTGTTTAAATGTAAGGCTAAACAAATCGAGAAAAAGTCAATCTCTGTATGTACATTTCGGCATATTATGCCTCATCAGCAGAGTTATAGACAGGAAGAGTGCTCTGTGTGTGAATCGAACCTGACTGTCAAGCTGACAGGTGGGGATTCTAACCATTATACTAGCTGGTTTTTACCAGATTTTTTGTTTGTTTTGAACTCAGTTATATTCCATTTTTGGTGACTTGCTACACGACAGTATGAGAAGTAAACAAACAAACAATGTGTTTGATATGGCCTTAGCCGACAATTTCGAATCACACACAGAGCAGTCTTCGGTCTTATAACTGCTGATGATATGACACTTTTCCAATATCCAAATGTTCGAAGAGAATTTTCTTTAAATCACTTTTCCAAATATCCAAATTCTAACGGTCTATTTCAGCGTTCCAAAAGCGATTTTTAAAAATTCTCTTCGAACATTTCTAAAAATTCTCCGTTTTTCCCCCAACAAATTTTTTCATTCAAAATAAAATTTCACTCTGATGAAGGTCGAATCTTCTCTGTGTGCAGAATATTTTCACACAGATGAACTGATCGAAACACTTGTGTAAGTGATATTGATTAAATTCATCTTTTATTATCCATTTTGTTTCTTTCTTTTCTTTATTCATTCTTCCTCATATATATATATATTTAATAATAATAATAATGTAAATCCGTATACATTTTGATAAACAGACCGAAACACGTGTAAGTGATATTGATAAAATTCATTTTTATCCATCTACATTTCTTTTCTTTACTCATTTTTTCCTCATATTGTCGGATTCCTTTTCCATTCTTACACACACACTATATATATATATATATATATATATATATATATATACTAGAAAAAACGTGACCTGTTTGGTCACCCATTGAGCTCTGGGTAGATAATTGTGATCAGGAAGAAAATTAGTTTGCAAAACGAATTTAATTTAAAAAATAAATATGACTAGAGAATAATTAAAAAAAAAAAAAATTTAAATCATTTTACTAAAATTTGCAATTAAGTCAAAAACTAACCCGTCTCATATATAAGCCAGCCGTTAGCTGCTGAAAATTAACATACAAATAAAGTGGGAAGTTCAATCTACTGCTCACACTCTCCAATCTCTCTCTTTACATTCACAGAGAAAATTAACATACAAATAAAGTGGGAAGTTCAATCTACTGCTCACACTCTCCAATCTCTCTCTTTACACTCACAGAGAAAATTAACATACAAATAAAGTGGGAAGTTCAATCTACTGCTCACACTCTCCAATCTCTCTCTTTACACTCACAGAGAAAATTAACATACAAATAAAGTGGGAAGTTCAATCTACTGCTCACACTCTCCAATCTCTCTCTTTACATTCACAGAGAAAATTAACATAAAATAAAGTGGGAAGTTCAATCTACAGCTCACACTCTCCAATCTCTCTCTTTCAGAGAAAATTAACATACAAATAAAGTGGGAAGTTCAATCTACTCTCTCCAATCTCTCCTTTACATCACAGAGAAAACCGACATATACATGGAGTAGTCAATCAAGATATATACAGAGAGGGAGAAAGTGACAGGCAGTGAAGTGAAGTAAGCAAGTAAAAATATAAAATGTGATTTGAAAAAAAAATATTACTTACATGAAATTATTTAGATTTTAATTTTTTCCTTTGCCTAAAGGAATAAAATTTTGATAGAAACTTTTGGTCACATCGAACATCATTTCTAAGGTACATTCGGGAAGCTCGCCGTAAAAACGACCTGAAAAACAAAAAGAAATTGATTAAAATGAGGTTGTCATGGTAATGTAATTAGGAATGCCTATCATTATGATACTTTCTTTCCTTTCGCCTTTTAGGAATACTAGCAACAGAAAACACCAATTAATTTTTGAAAGAAAAAATTCAATGTCAAAAAGGGTTTGTATGATAAGTAAGCAAAATCCTCATATTTATTAAAGGAGTCAAAAAAAAAAAACAATTTGAAATGAAAACTGAGCCCCGTCCCTCTCAAATAAAATGTTGCGTGCATGTAATAATCAAACAATTATTTTGAATATTTTCCACATCAATTTTACACAAAATCGTAGGTATTTATTTATTTGTAAACTTTTTAGTTCACTTCTTGTTACTGTAAAAAAAAAAGGACGAGAGTAAAAAAAACAATTTTTAAAATTGCTTACTCAAATTTTGGGTGTATATAGCATAAGAATATTGTGACGTAAGCTATGACGTAGTTTTTGTTACAGACAGAATACAATCTCCATTATTAATAGATATAAGTTGAAATTTGGTTTGCTCTTATTTGTCCAAATTTTTGAGATGAGGTTTGTTGCGTATTATTTTGATTTTTCCGACTATTGAATTGGAACTTCACCACTAAATGTATTTTAATGCCATACCCAGGACGCTAAGACCCTCAGCCATCGCCTTCTAGCATATATATGATAAAAAGGATTGGGGTGGGGGGCCAAGGCCAATAGGGTCGCGACAATCATACAGGTGCTATGTCTTGACGTGACCAGCTGATTGATCAGAGGGGCCTCTCCGACCCACACATATAGCCTAAGTAAGAGCTAAAGTGGAGTGTTTACATGTCATGGACTACTCAACCAACAGGCTTCCATCCTTAAGCATCACAAGTCAACACCTATAACCAAGTGGTTCTATTGAGGGTCTCCATGCTTCCTGTAGTCTGCCGACACTATACCTGATGCCCCTCTCCACACACATATGCACACACATACATGCATATTACTACTGTAAACTGTTCATGTTTCTGACACTAATACATTATTCTGTGTACTTGACATGAGACTTTGATGAGTTGTGGTGCACCTGAGCACTGTACACAATAAATTTCATTATTATTATTATATCATACACATGAAATCGTTTGTACTGGATTATATGTTACCAGTAGCGAGTAACGACCCATGATTGACTAAGAAGGTCTGGATCGATTCCAGATTAGACTATGTCGTATTAAATATGGGTACCATTATAGTATGTGGCCTACGAAATCATGTCTCTCTTATAGTATGTGGCCTAACATAAAAAAACATATTATAAGGTTATAATAATAACTGCTAACCTTAACCCTAACCTTACTTCCGAATTTAGAATATTTTAGAATTGAATAGATCTGATTCATGTAAATTATGGATAAATTCTTTTTTAATTATTCTTAATTACTATATACAGCTTATGACTGAATTCCATTTCTTGAAATTGAATATATGGAAAAATAATTAGTTTCAATAAATTGCCTACTACTTATATCTATAAATATACTCTTACTAAGGTAGGACACATGCAAACAGGTAGGCCACATACTATAACAGAATCAAAACGGTAGGCCACATACTATAACGGCACCTAAATATTATTATTATTATTATTATTATTATAAGGTCTGGTAGGGTTGGTTGGATTTTACGGCATGTCAACCCTTGTTGAGTTACTTCATGCCGAAGACATTTTGATTTATTCATTCTTGTTGGGTATTCAATTTTTTAAAAACATATTTTTAAAACTCATTTTTTGATCTATTCAACCTATAGATGTGACCCTAACAGATACTACCACTCCAGGTCAGAGTGAACCTGGGAGTAATGACAATGAAGGAGTACTCCACACTCCAAAGCTCCAGAATTGGAATGTCACCATTAGATGCAGTTTAACGTCATAGCCAGGACATTAAGACCCTCAGTCAGTGCCTTCTAGTACATATGATAGAAAAGATTGTGTGATTTGCCATAAGGGTAATATCGTCAAGACAATCATGTAGGTGCTAAGTGTAACGTAGCGGGGCTTGTCAACGTGCCTCAAAATTTACGGCACCAAAAAGGTGTTTGTAGTATAATAATATGGACACGGTACCAAAAAAGTATTTGTTACGTGGCGGTCGTCATTGTCGATAAAAAAAGGTACAACAGACACGTGAGATATATGGTCACAAGGGCTTAGCATTTATTTTCGGGCTCGTGTTGTGGGCTCTGTTTCAGAGAGGAGGAAAGAGAGAAAGAGAGGAAGGACACTGTCAAATTACTGTACCTTTTAACATAGTACCAACTATCTCGCTATCCCAAACTAGGGACCAGCAGCCCCCGTCCGAACTCTACGCTGCCAGAAAGCAAAAAAAAAAGCAATTTTCTTCTTTCTTGGCAACTAGTCTAGAACAACAACTCAAAATTCAAAAACAAGAAACTAACACATTATGGGTCAGCGTGGCAGGGTAAGGCCTATCACTACCCATATATAAGTTTAATCTTAGACACCATTATTTAGAAACTTGATAAATCTGATCTATAAACATCTATAAATTTGACAAAACCAAAAAGCATATAATATATGAAATTGAAAGCTGACCGGTTTTGGTCAGCTTTCAATTCCTCTTCCGGGGGTCATACCTTGGTCAAATTACCGGCAACCCGTTGTGTGTCCACTCCCCCTTTTTTTTAACCTTTACTTTCTCTTATTTCTTCTTCCTCTTTCTATAGCAGTCCACCCATAGTTTTATTTCCACTATTAAACTCCGGTGGACCTTCATAATTGTTAGGGAGAGTTATCTCCCCCTAACGATTCGAACCGGACTCTCTAAAGAGGAGGGGGATAAAGGACTGCACAGCAGATCAGAACCGAGCAGGTGACACGCGTATCCAAACATCAAGCAAGCACTCTAATCCAAACCCATCCACTATATTTCCCTGTCAGTGAAGCATAAATAAAACAAGTATTGTTATTGTTAACAATTTCCCTGTTTTTATTATTATTTCTGTTATTCCTACATCTCGGATACAACAATAATCATGTTACATTAGGCTTGATGTGACCACTACAAAAAACAGGTTGGGTGTTTGCTATAAGAGCAATATGAATAATATGGTTGGGACAATCATATAGGCGCTAGGGTTTGACATGACTAGCTGATTGATCAGTTCGGGTCTTTGCAACTGCCCATCTAACCAAGTAAGGACTGAAGTGGAGTGTTGCATATGACGGAACCACTTAATACCCTAATCACAGACTGGTTAGCCGCATATCAATCACGTCCCCTGGTACCACCCACGGTCCCACCCAGGTCCCCACCCACACCACGGCCAACAGGTTGCCCTAGTTGGGGGGGGGGGGGGAGGGAAGTGCGGATGGCGTATTCTACAGCTCCAACTGACGGGGCGGGCTTAATGTTTTCGGTGTGATGTGCATAAAAAAAATTGAATTGTTATTAACATAGGTGAATTTCATGAGTGTTTACGTACCTGGGGATCCTGCAAATAAGGTAAAAGGAGGCACTACTGTCTCGGGGGGTAACACTGTATTGTCTGCAATTGCACAACAATCCTTCAGGATACTACGCCGTCCCTGGAAAAAAAAAAAGATGTAAGAAAATCTGTCATGGCTGGTTATTTTGTTTAATGGCATATAAACCCTTGTGGGATATTTAATGCCAAATTTTGTTTTCTTATTTGCATATATGATTTCATGTGTATTAATAAATTGGGATAAATTGGTAGAAATAATTTCATTAACTTCATCAGTATTAATAAATTGGTAGAAATAATTTTCATTAACTTCATCAGTATTAATAAATTGGTAGAAATAATTTTCATTAACTTCATCAGTCAGTATTAATAAATGGTAGAAATAATTTTCATTAACTTCATCCAGTATTAATAAATTGGTAGAAATAATTTCATTAACTTCATCAGTATTAATAAATTGGTAGAAATAATTTCATTAACTTCATCAGTATTAATAAATTGGTAGAAATAATTTTCATTAACTTCATCAGTATTAATAAATTGGTAGAAATAATTTCATTAACTTCATCAGTTTCATTAACTTCATCAGTATTAATAAATTGGTAGAAATAATTTTCATTAACTTCATCAGTATTAATAAATTGTAGAAATAATTTTCATTAACTTCATCAGTATTAATAAATTGGTAGAAATAATTTTCATTAACTTCATCAGTATTAATAAATTGGTAGAAATAATTTTCATTAACTTCATCAGTCATTAACTTCATCAGTATTAATAAATTAGAAAAAACAACTTCATGACCCCACCAAAATATCAAATGGTCATAAATTGTCTGGTCTTAAACTACATTGTTTTAAAATTTTTTATTTCAGCTTTTGGTCTTTTTTTTGAACGATACTGTAAGTCATTTTCCGAAAAAGTATGAGCGTGTAATGTCCGATACTTACAATGACGCAGTTCTTTCCAACATGTACGAATGATCCAACTTGTGCGGCATTAACTACAGAATCTTCCCCAATAAACACGTGATCTCCAATGTGAAGAGGAAAGAAGGCAACACTGAAAGAGAAGAGAATAATGATTAACAGAAAAAGAAAAGATAAAAATCTATTAAGTTTTGTTTTGTTTTATGGCATATCAACCTCAGTAGGTCATCTAATGCCGATAAAGTTTTGAAATAAATCAATTCCTAATGGATAATACAATTTTTTTATAAATACATTTTTCTATTTAACCCATAGATGGGACCCTAACAGGTACTACCACTCCGGGTCAGAGTGGACCAAGGAGCAATGGTGATGAAGGGGTGCTCCACATTCCCCAAACCTCCAAAACTGGAACCTCACCATCAGATAGAGTTTAACGTCATTCCCAGGACATGTAGACGCGCAGCCACCGCCTTCTAGCACCCATATGATAAAAAGGGGTTGGGGCTTGCCATAAGGGCAATAGGGTTGGGAAAATCATATAGGTGCTAGGGCTTGATGTGACCAGCCGATTGATTGGAGGGGGCCTCTCCGACCGCCCGTCTAGCCCAAGATAGGGCCAAAGTGGAGTATTGCATGTCATGAACTATTCATCCACCTCGGCTCTATCCTTAAGCATCACGGGTCGCCACTGACGGCCAACAGATGGTCCCATTGGGGGAGTCTCACCCCTCTGCAGAGGTAGGTGCAGGGCAGTCTTTATTAAGACTGAAATATATAAGTTGATTGCGTATGAACTTTGTTTTTGTGAATGTTGTTTTTTGGTATTATGAAGCATGGAAATGAACAAGTGAACCAAACAAAAAACAGAACGTTATATAATCTTAGTCTCTCTGGGAGAAGAGAGTGCGGCCGAGCAGATTCCCAGCCCCCCACAAACGAAACGAGTCCGGATATATTTGGCCTGTGCGAGGAGGAGGAGCGTGGCGAGTGACCATGGAAATTGAACTCGTCACCTCTTCGTTGCTGAAATGCTGGTGAAATTCCGCACGAGCAGTGCAGAGTAACCCGGATGTAAAGTCTCGTCGTGAGAATTGACGCGTGCTGATGAATGTCGAATGTGCAGCACAGGCAATTGAGAGTAAGGAGCCCGGATGAAACACAGCAATTGGGTATTTAATGACCTGCCCTCCCAGATCAGGGGAAGAAAGACTGCAGTAGAATTTTGGCTGTCGAAATGAGTGGAAGAGAACAATGGCAGTAGCATTTTGTTGTTGAGACGAGCATGATACTGTTGGGAGAATGTTTAAACTGAAGACTGTCAATTGGAAGAACATTGTGTCGGACTTGACTGTGACCCTCAGAGATTACTTACGTTCCTGATTAGAGAGAGAGACACAGAGACACACACACACACATGGGAGAATTTGAAATGTATTTCTATGTCAGATTTCACAACCAGCAACCTGTAGCTTAAATTAGGTCAAACATTCCCTTTCTTAGAAAGCTTAACATACAAAATTATTCTAAAGGCAACACTGAAAGAAAAACAAAAGAAACCTTCTGAGAATAGGAACAACAACAACAAAAGAAAGACTGAAAAAAAAATATATATATATATATATATATCGTTGTCATCGGGCTGGCCTAAAGTCGGTATAAGCCAGACAGTGAGGGAGTCTATCTCCTTTTCACTAGTACTAGACTGAAGAGGTTGTTTTCTTAGCGTCTGAGGCAAGTGCCACACCTACTATCAGCTCCTCACTTTACCGCACAGATCTCTGTGCTACTCAATCGCAGAGTTTGTAAGGGCCAGTATTGAACCAGGAACCTTGAGATTCTCAGCCGAGCTGTGGATGATATCAAGTGTTTTCTTGGTATGATTCAACCAGAATTGAGAACTCAAATCTACATATGAATATTTGCGTTTATATTTTTACATATATAAATGAGTAAATGGATACCTTGGTACAGATATAAATTTATTTTGGCATTTCTTGTCATCCTCAATCTGATTTTGACTAATGCCAAAATAAATTTATATCTGCACCAAGGTATCCATTTATTCATATATATATATATATATATATATATATATATATATAAAAAAGATATGAAAACACCACAAAATGCTGTTAAAGTGAAAACATTTTATAACTTCGGTGATATTGAACAATATCTATAAAAATGCATTGGACGATGATTTTTTTACTATAAGATTCAATTTATATATATATATATATATATATGTGAAAATAAAATGGAAATTAATCCGACAGTATGAATAAGATATAATGAAAAAACAAACGATGTTTACAACTGAAATAGGCTCATCAGAAGAGAAAGTGTGCAAACCGTTTCGGGGCCTAATTCTCTTGACGGTTTAAAAAGCAACACTCGGCCCATCCTCAACTAATATGAGGACCCTATTGCATTATAATGTATCAACCGCACGTGGGTCGGTCATCAACAAAAATATAAGACGGGAAAAAGACTGTTAGTAAAAACAGAATGCTGCTAGTCAAACGTTGGAATTAATCAAAAAAAAAAAAAAAAAAAATTTGTGCTGTCTGTATTAAAAATAATATCAATATTATTTAAAAATAAAATGAATCTCATTTTCAATTTTGAAAATAATCAGAAGCATTATAGTAATGAAATAAGACTCAAAAAAGTCTGATGTAAAGTCATAGAAAAGTGTAAAATATGTATAAAAAGTGTATATAGAATATCAAAATTATTGTAATACAATCCAACTGTATTTTATTTTTAAATAATATTGATATTATTTTTAATACAGACAGCACAAATTTTTTTTTTTTTTTTTTGATTAATTCCAACGTTTGACTAGCAGCGTTCTGTTTTTACTAACGGTCTTTTTCCCGTCTTATATTTTTGTTGATGACCGACCCACGTGCGGTTGATACATTATAATGCAATAGGGTTCTCATATTAGTTGAGGATGGGCCGAGTGTTGCTTTTTAAACCGTCAAGAGAATTAGGCCCCGAAACGGTTTGCACACTTTCACTTCTGATGAGCCTATTTCAGTTGTAAACATCGTTTGTTTTTTCATTATATCTTATTCATATATATATATATATATATGAGTATATATAAAAAAAGATATGAAAACACCACAAAATGCTGTTAAAGTGAAAACATTTTATAACTTCGGTGATATTGAACAATATCTATAAAAATGCATTGGACGATGATTTTTTTACTATAAGATTCAATTTATATATATATATATATATATATATATATATATATATACTTACCCTTTGCTAAATTTTTTAAAAGGGGGTCGTATGACGGCTTTTGAGCTTATGACACAGTGACGTCCTATCCGGACATTGGCCAGGTCTCCACGGATGATACAATCGGACATAATAACAGTCTGAAAAATATAAAAAATTGATATTAAATGAGAGCTCATTATATTTACAAGAAATAAAACAGGTGGGTCATTTCATATCAAATCATCAAGAAAAAAGTAAAATTGTCACCCACCCCCCTTCAATTTTTCTGATTTTTTTTCTCCAGTTAACGTTAGACAATCCCCAAAATTTGAGCTGCCAATTTCAAAAATTGGCAGAGTTATGTCGATTTTTAGTTCTCCAAAATTAGTGGGGTTGGCGAAAAATGGTGACTTTTTGCAATCTATTTTTGTCTGTAAAATGAGTTCTACTAAAAATTGGTTTATAAAAGCATTCTTGCCCAAGGAATCCAATAATCGGTTTAAATTACAATTTCTCATGTATTTCTGGTCCAAACTTTAAAATATTTGTATAGTTGAAAATAAAATAATCTTTCTAAACATGTAATTTTTATGTTTTAATCCATCAAATTATTTTTTACAGTGATTTAACTCTTAACATCCTATACCACCTCATTCCACCCAGTCCGAAGTCACATTCATTTTCTTAATCTACCCCAAATGATAGCCTTTGTTTAAATCATTTAATAAATGTAATATTAAACATATTTATAAGTCTTTGATTTAAGGGAAATAACAGGTAACTTTAAATGAAAGGTCATTTTTTGCCATTTATTGATAAATCCTTATAGGAATGGGACTCTGGACTTAGAAAATTCTCAACAGGATGTTAAGAGTTAAAATGGTATTTTGCTTTCGAACAGCCAAAAACAAGAAATATGATTTTTTTTCTGATGTTAAAATTTACACAATACTTTCTTTCTTAACATCAAAGTGGGTAATCTTTATAAATATTCTTAAATTTTACACTTAATTAGAATGGGTACTCTGCACTCACCAGAACTCTAGAATTTAGCAACCAGCACTTTCATTGATTTTAATGGACATTGACAAATTCCAACCATAATCAGTTTAAATTGAAATTTCTCACATATTTCTGGTCCAAACTTAAAAATACCTATATGGTTGGAAAGTAAATAAAATAACCTTTCTAAATATGTAATTTTTATGCGTTTTTATCTATTGAATCATTTTTTATGGTGAGTTAAAATGGTATTTTGCTTTGAATAGTCTTTGGCATAAAATAACCCAACAAGGGTTTACATGCCGTAAAATCCAAACAACATAAAAAAAAGAAAAGAATACTTACTTTTCCATTGAGAACAATGTTTTGACTTCCACATAATACGGACTGTCGACTCACTTTATTCCCGGAGGCCTTTAGAGAAAAACAAAAATTGCATTAGAAGAATAAAACATCTCTCTTATAAAAAAAAAAAATTATACATCAATATTTGTCTTGTTTTTTTTTTGGGGGGGGCTTAATTTTCAGTAGAGTTTTCGACAAAAAATTATTAGAGATTAATACTAAAGTAAAGAAGTTATTAAAAAAAAAATGTTTTTAGAATCTAATAATATGACATTTTAAATTTAACATCATGATAATCATATTTTAAATGAATTTATATAATAGCAGAAATACCTAATTAAATCAGAAAGTTTTGAAATAAAATAACTGATGCATTATAAAATTCATTCATTGATAAATCAATACTGAAAATTTCATTAAAATCGGATAATTTCCTGATTTTTGGTAAATTTTTTTCAGTCGGGAGGGTTAAATTAATTTTGTAAATACGGATTTTACGGCAACTACGGCCATCTTAAGATATATTTGATCAAAATTGACCGAAAAAATCGTTTTAAATGTATTAAAAATAAATTATATGTGTAATATTATTTTGCTTTTCTTACTGATGTTTCTACTTTTCGACTTAGACAAAAATTTGACCTTAAATAATCGATTTAATTAATTTTAATTCGTTTTTAAAATGAAAAGCAGACGAAAATTTGGGTATCCCTATATCTTTGAAAGCTTTTAAAAAGAGTTCATGGTTTTAAAAAACGAAAATAGATGGACTTAGAAATTGCAATATTTATAGATGAATTGATTTAACATCATCAAACAAATACTTATTTTTGTGACATTTTGTGTATATATATATATTTAAAAATATATATCTTTTTTGGAAATACATTATTTAAAGACCAAATAAACATTTGGCAACTGTTAGCTTACGTTAAATTTTATAAATAAACAACATATATATTAAATATAATATATGATTATTTAAAGATCTATTAAGTTAACTAGCAAATATTGTGTACCCTCCGGGTGCAAGTATTTTAGTTAAATTTTATAATAAAATATCATATTAAATTAGAAAGGCTAATGAAACTGAATAAGAATGTAGATAAAAAGATTTGGAACAGAGGGGGTATGATTGAAAAATAGAACAACTTTGAAACTAACTCTTCCATCATTTTCTGTTACTCCCGTCTTTCATTGGTAAATTTTCCTAATTAAACTTTTTAGTTAAAATAGGAAGTAAAGAATAATATTAGTTATTTCTTCTTGTTAAGGAATTTCTTTTAAGATTTATTCCGAGATTTTTGCTCATATTCAATAAGAGAAAACCAAACAATTAGAAATCAATAATACTAAGTACATATTTATTAAAATCAAATTTTAAATATCAATATGCAAATAGCCTTCCCCTTCTCACTGCAAACCACTATATTTTGTATATATAAATACAAATGCATGTTAATAATAGGTAGATATGGTCAACAGTATTAATAATGTATAACAATTTTATTAATAATTGAGGTTTGAATAAAAATAAAATCATGGAGGATGTGACGTAAATAACTAAGGGAATTGTGACTTGAGTAGTAATATAGTTTCGGTTACAGACAGAAAAACACACAATCTCCATTATAATAAGATATAATATTTAAATGTTTTTTTATAGAATTAAGACATTTTGTAGATATATATTAATCTTTTTCTACCCATGAAAACACGTTATTCAAATATATAGATATATATTTGAAAGCTTTTAAAAAGAGTTCATGGTTAAAAAAAAAGAAAAAAGAATTTAGAAATAATAATATCTATAAATGAATTAATTCAACATGATATCATTAAACAAATAATTATTTTTGCGATATTTTGTACATATATTTCTCTAACTTTTCTACTGATGGAAACATTATTTAAAGACCTAATAAAACATTTGGCAACTGTTAACTAAAGTTAAATTTTATAAATAAACATATATTATATATGACTAGCAAATGTATGCACCCTCCGGGTGCAAGTATTTAAGTTTTCATGTAATAAAATATTAGATTAATTTAGAAAGGCTAATGAAACTACATATGAATGCAGATGAAAAGATTTGAAACTGAGGGTGTATAATCAAAACATAGAACAACTGAAACTTACTCTTCCCCCACTCCCGTCTTTCATTGCTAAATAATCCTAATTTAACTATTTAGTTAAAATAGAAAGTAAAGAATAAAATTACAGTTATTTCTTCTTGTTAACGGTTTTCTTTTAAGATTTATCCACGAGATTTTTGCTAATATTCATTAAGATAAAATCAAACAATTAGAAATCAGTAATACGAAGCACATATTTATTAAAATCAGATTTTTTTATATCAATATGCAAATTAGCCTTCCCATTCACACTGTAAACTGCTATTTTGTTGTGTATATAAATACAATTGCATGTTATTCTTATGTAGATATGACAATATCTACATAAGAGTAACTTGTATTAATAATGTAAACCAATTTTATTATTAATTGAGGTTTAAATAAAAATAAAATCCTGTAGAATGTGACGTAAATAACTAAGGGAATTGTGACTTGAATAGTAATATAGTTTCGGTTACAGACAGAAAAACACACAATCTCCATTATAATAAGATATATAATATGTTTGTTTATATATTTAATAAGTTAATACAATATTTAAATGTTTCTATAGAACAGACACATTTTGTAGATATATGATATGAATCCTTTTCTACCCATGAAAACACGTTATTTTAAAAATTTATCTATATTTTTGAAAGCTTTTAAAAAGAGTTCATTGTTTAAAAAAACAAAATAAATAAACTTAGAAATAATATTATTTATAAATGAATTAATTTAACATAATATTATTAAACAAATAATTATTTTTGAGACATTTTGTGTGTGGGTATATTTCTCTAACTTTTCTACTCATAGAAACACGTTATTTTAAAGACCTGATAAACATTTGACAATTCATTTTTTTTATAGCTAAACATATATATAATAATATATGTTTGTTTATATATTTAACAAGTAAATACAATATTTAGATGTTTCTATAGAATAGAGACGTTTTGTAGATATATTTACAAAAATCCATGAAAAAAACAAAAAAACACATTATTTAAAAATATATCTATATCTTTGAAAGCTTTTAAAAAGAGTTCATGGTTTTAAAAAACACAAAATAAATGAACCTAGAAATAACAATATTTATAAATGAATTAATTTAGCATAATATTATTAAACAAATAATTATTTTTAAGACAATAAACGTATTATTTATTTTAATAAAAACTGACATCTTAAAACAGCTGTAGTAGAAATCTAAAGAAGAAGAAGACGAAAGCTGATGATTCATTTACGAAAATTATGACTAATCACGAATACCAACAAATTAATCTTTTAAAGGATTTTGTACAAAATTAAATTATTATTCTTATAAAATTGACAATAAATAAATAAAACTGACTGTTTCGATGTACTCAGTGACATCGTATCGCATCTCAGGTAATTCCATTTTGATATAAATTCAGGATTCCTCAGCAATTTGATAATTTCCGTTTTGGTTAAAACATAATTATCTCCCTTCGCAAAACGGTGATAGGCCAAATTGTGTCTTCCATGAAAAAAGAAAAGAAACAATGAGTCACTGTTAGACATTATGCGTTGTTGTTGGTGTTGCTGCTGCTGTTGGTGTTGATGATGATGATGATAAATATAATAATAATAATAATAATAATAATATAATAATAAAAAAAAGAAGAAGAAGAAGAAGAAGAAGAAGAAGAAGAAGAATAAGAAGAAGAAGAAGAAGAAGAAGAAGAAGAAGAAGAAGAAGAAGGACAAACTATATCAAAGCGAAAATTGATAAGACCCAACAAAATAGTAAATGTAGACTTTGCGGTAATAGAGATGAGACTGTTAACCATATACTCTGCGAATGTAGCAAACTAGCACAACGAGAATACAAAACTAGACATGACTGGGTTGGGAAGGTGATCCACTGGGAATTATGCAAAAAATTAATTTTGACCATACAACAAAATGGTATATGCATAAACCAGAATCTGTTCTTGAGAACGAAACGCACAAAATTCTCTGGGACTTTGAGATAAAGACGGATCACCTTATCCCAGCAAGAAGACCAGACCTAGTGTTGATAAACAAAAAAGAAAGAACTTGTCAACTGGTGGATTTTGCAGTTCCAGCAGATCACAGGGTGAAGCTAAAGGAAAATGAAAAAATGGACAAATATCTGGACCTTGCCAGAGAACTGAAAAAGTTATGGAATATGAAAGTGAAGGTGATACCAATTGTAGTTGGTGCACTTGGAAAGTCCCAAAAGGATTGGAAAAGGGTTTGGAAAGTTTGGAAATCAGAGAAGGATTGAAACCATTCAGAACACTGCACTGCTGCAATCTGCCAAATACTCAGAAGAGTCCTGGAGACCTGAGGAGACTTGCTGTCACTCAGGCTCCAGTGAAAGGCCATCAGCTAATGCTGATGTGAAAACTCAAAAGGAGCAAATAATAATAATAATGATAATGATGATGATGATGATGATGATAAGAAGAAGAAGAAGAGGAAGAAAAAGAAGAAAATAATGGTTTATTTTCACACATTACACAATATAAACAATGTCACATAAAACAAACCCAAAAAAACGTAATATTGGTTGTTGTATTAATATCTTATTATAATGGAGATTGTGTGTTTTTCTGTCTGTAACCGAAACTATATTACTACTCAAGTCTCAATTCCCTTAATTATTTACGTCAAATTCTCCATGATTTCATTCTTTTAAACCTTCAGTTATTAATAAAAATTGTTTTACATTATTAATACTGTTGACCATATCTACGTACTAATAACATGCAATTGTAATTATATATACAACAAAATAGCGGTTTACAGTTTGAACGAGAAGGCTAATTTGCATATTGATATTTAAAATGTTATTTTAATAAATATGTGCTTAGTATTATTGATTTCTAATTATTTGGTTTATCTTAAGAAATATAAACAAAAATCTCGTGGATAAATCTTAAAAGAAATTTATTTACAAGAAGAAATAACTGTAATATTATCCTTTACTTCCTATTTTAACTAAATAGTTAAATTAGGAAAATTTACTAATGAAAGAGGGGAGTGATAGAAAATGATGGAATAGTTAGTTTCAAAGTTGTTCTATTTTTTTTATTTTTCTGGCAGATCTTTTTATCTGCATTCTTAGTCAGTTTCATTAGCCTTTCTAATTTATATATTTTATTATATTAAAACTTAAATACTTGCACCCGGAGGGTGCATATATTTGCTAGTGTGGATAATGATCACCAATTAGCACTGAGCCTATTCTAGTAGTGATCACCTCAGTTGTTGTTGTTGTTGGGTTTAAAAAATTTTATTTTACAGTTTGATTGTTCCTGGTGTGTTACATTAAATAAAGGACACTCTGAAGAATACTGCTATTGCTGTGGAGGACTGGGAGAAGCTATCTTGTAATAAACCTATGGGGTTGGAAGAGGTTTTGAGTGTTTTAAGGGTTTAAGGGTAGCTGGATATTCTCGGTGCGTGTTCCTAGGGTTTTGATTTCAACCCCATCTCATTTGGTGATTGCGCTGAAAAAGAAGGAATTTAAGGAACGAGAAAGAAAGAGACAAAGGCAGAAGGTGGTTTTATGACTTAGGCTTTATTGCCAGTCATAGTCGTCAGTGGCAAGGGGATATCTCCCTGACCAGTAGGAGCGACTAGACTCAGTTATGGCCTAAACTAGAATGTCCGAGATATTCTCTTAGGAGTCAGAAGTCAGTCCTTTTTCTTGCACATGCGTGGAGGGTTCTTCTGGTGAAGGCTCATGGGAGTTTGTTTGGTTTTTTTTATTTTAATTTTATTTTAGTTTTATTTTAATCCCCACAGCCCAGCAATATTCAAAGTGGAGAAGTTCCAACATATAGTTTGTGGAAGAGTATGTCTCTCCAGGACTGGCCTGGTGAGTCATCTGAGAAAACACAAGGATACAGTGTCAAATGCTAATGGCACCCAACTATGATAAAAGTAAAAAGAAAAAAACAGGAAATGGTTTTACTTGAGCATGAGTTTACAGCCAACAACATTAAATAAAACTATTACAATGTGGTACTAATGCAGAATAGCACACAAGAGATAATATCATTAGATTACGTATAAAAAGCATTGGTAGTAATGCAGAATAGCAAGAGATAATATCATTAGATTACGTATAAAAAGCATTGGTAGTAATGCAGAATAGCGCGCAAGAGATAATATCATTAGATTACGTATAAAAAGCATTGGTAGTAATGCAGAATAGCGCGCAAGAGATAATATCATTAGATTACGTATAAAAAAGCATTGGTAGTAATGCAGAATAGCACGCAAGAGATAATATCATTAGATTACGTATAAAAAGCATTGGTAGTAATGCAGAATAGCACGCAAGAGATAATATCATTAGATTACGTATAAAAAGCATTGGTACTAGTGCAGAATAGCGCGCAAGAGATAATATCATTAGATTATGTATAAAAATTCCTCCAACTTAATAATAACAAAAGATTATGCCGGTGCCGTAAAAAACACAAGTGCTTCTGCCTCTGATGATGAGAAATTTTCTTGAAAATATTTAGGTAAATAAACATCATTTAACACCTATTACATTGCATTGTAAATTGCCTTCAAATTTATATTTTATCTAATAATAAATTTTAAACGTCTGGAAGCACCCATGTCTAAGTCAATATTTTCACCAGTGATGAAGCTCTATTCAATCTATGTAAAAATGTAAGTTTAAAAATGCACAATTTTGTGCAACATATTTTCCAAGATTTTTATATATTTAAAAAAATAATTACTAATGATTTTATTTTCTGTATGGATTGTCAAACGTATTAAAAAAGTCATCTCCCCTGATAACCTGGATTGGTGAGATACACAATAAAATTTTACTTTATGGTCCTCCATAGATTCTTAGCTATTTACACACAAAAATCAAGGCGATTTTTGAACAATGTTTACGCATTTATCTCCCTTGCACCACCAAATGCCCATGGCTAGTTTTAGTGTTAGGATTAGTGTTAAGGTTAATGTTACTGTTAGGGTTAGGGTTAGGGTTAATTAAAATTAAGGCTACTTTGGGAGTTTCTGTAATACAAGGTGACCAAATAAAGAGCTGAACCCAAATAAATTTGATTTAATCTTATCAATGTCTTTTATTTAATTTTAATTTAATTTAATTTTATCGTTTAATTCTAATTTTTAATTTTAATTTTATTTAATCTTAACAACCAAGTTGACTGTATATTCTGAAAGAAAAAAAAAGTTGAAATTAAAATTAACAGTTTTATTACAAAATTTGTGGGTTCTGTTTTGGTTTTTTTTGTATTTTTTTTTTGGGGGGTCACCCTGTATATTACTATTTATATGTAAAATGCAATTCTCTAGCCTAGACAGAAAAGAGAGCCAGAAAGAGAGAGAAAAGCCTGCAGCCCCAGAAAGCATCCCAGTTTGTGTGCATTCAGTGCACCAAAGACTGTCACTCAAGAATTGGCCGGCTGAGTCACTTGCGCAGATGCAGATAAAAATTTTTTTTTTTTTTTGGGACACTACGCTGTCGTCCTTAGTGGACGGAAAGTATCCAATAAATAAAATCAACGTCTTTTATTTAATTTCAATTTTATTTTATTTTATCTTTTAGTTCTAATTTTTAATTTTAATTTTAATTTTAATTTTAATTTTATTTAATCTTATCAACCAAGTTGACAGTATATTCTGAAAGAAAAAAAATTTAAATTAACAGTTTTATTACAAAATTTGTGGGTTCTGTTTTTTGTTTTTTTTGGGGAGGGGGGGGGGTCACCCTGTATATTACTATTTATATGTAAAATGCAATTCTAATGATATTATCTAGTGTGATACTGTGGTTGAAGATGAACATGGTCAGAATAAATAAATAAATAAGAAAGAGAATAGGTTAAAGCCAGGCATAAGTAAAAGGGGTGGGTGGCTGACCTTTTTACGAATCCAAAGATTAGGTCGTAAAGTTTAAAGAGACCTGTATGCCCACCATGAAATGGGACCACTTGGTGATAATATCTTAGGCACCCAGGTATTAAAAGCAAAAAGGATTTTTAGGAGAAATTCTCTTTTGAAAAAATTAATGATCAACGTATTGAAGACGGAGTGTCTGAAAAAATATTTAAGTACTTTAATTTTAAGGGTTAATGGCGACTAGAAGTCGGCGATTTATTTAAGTGCTGGCCATTTGTGTGGTCCGGAGAAGATGGTTTGGGGAAGGGGAATTTGACATAAATACAACTAAACTCGAGCTCTAAAGCAGTTACAACTCGGCCGTTGGGGTGTCAAGATCGCCGGTAGGGATAAACAGTAGCAGCCAGCGAGTATCAAACACACCCTTCTTCCATGTGTCTTGTTTACACTTGTTGTTGTTTTGTTTTTAATCCTTGTGAGCCTGTTTTTCTGACTCGTGCCTTAAATTCGGCCAGCACCTAATTCACAACGTTGGGGTCTAGACAAGTACATCGACAGAGCAGAGTGCAGAACAGGTCTTCTCACACTAGGGTTAGGCAAAATCCGTAAGGGAAGCTAATAAAAGATTTTTTTTTAAATTCTTAAATTTTTAAAATTTCAAACTATTACCATTTTAGTACAGTACATTTATTACTTTTTATTATTGCAATGTAAAATGTTGTTGTAGAAAATGTTGGATCAGCTTCCCAGTCAGAATCTCCCGAACATTTGTTTTACGGCATATCAACCTCAGTGGGTCATTTAATGCCGATAAAGTTTTGAAATAAATCAATTCTTAATGGATAATACAATTTTCTTATAAATAGATTTTTCTATTTAACCTATATATATATATATATATATATATATATATATATATATATATATTAATAAGTCCTCCACAGACACGTTTCCGTGTTTCACGCCTCTTCAGTGTGGCTAGACACAACTATCCCTGGCTAACAGCGAACTGCAACTGACTATTTGCCAGCCAGGTTTCTCAACCTCTCGGCCACTTTGACAGCTGCTGTAACGAGGCTAGTGTTTAAACTATTAAATACATAGGTTTGTTTATGTATTTTACTATCACAGAGAGTTCTAGTATGCGAGCAAACGATCATTGCTTATATGCTTGGCAGTGAAAGTTAATTTAAATCACCCTTTAGAAAGCTCTTACCAAATTCTATTTATTTATACACACACACACACACACACACACACACATATATATATATATATATATATATATATGGAGAAATGTAGACAAACACGGGATTTTATGGAAACTGGATGTTTATTGTCGACGATGCAAAGTTTCGGTCATTTTGACCATCATCAGGACCAAAGCACACACACACACACACACACATATATATATATATATATATATATATATATATGAGATACCAACAAGTACATTGTGGTGTAATGGTTAACAAGCTAGATCCGTTAACAAGCTAACCCTGCCTTTTACTCAGAAAAAATGCAAGTTCATGGTGCAGTCAAAAACTTGCACGTGCATGTCTATGCAAGTATATTTATTTTTTATTTATGTATTTATTCACTTATTTATTCACAATTTAAATAGATTACACTCCTTTACTCCAACATTTAAAACACTGTGCTAAAACGAAATCACGTGACAGCAAGCCCGTAAACTGTTTTTTATTAAAAAGTACCCATATCCTAAGGCTTATGTATTAATTTAACTAAATTGTTAAATGTTAAATGTTAAGATTTTTAAATTTCAATAAATAACCCAACGTATTAAAACCAACAATAATATTTCAATAATTCAACAATTACATCTAACCATTCCTACTTTTTCTAACTCCAATTAATATAAACAAACTTACATTTTATACTAACACCATATCTATTTAAATTTTTTATTTATTTATTTATTTTATCATTAATTTCATCTTTACTTTTATCCCTTTATATTATTTTTTTTATATTTATAACCGTATTAAACCACCCAAAACTTCTGTTATCGTAACGCCTACAATCGGCCCTTTCCTAATACTCTCTAACCAACCCAAGCCAACCAATAAATAATTTTAACCTTTCGTTTTTTAACCACTATTACGCCCCGCGATCTACCTTTCATTAAATAGTAAATGAAAAAATAATCCCCACAAATTAATTCAAATTTTTAATCCAATATACAAAAACGGTTCACGATGAGTTTTGAAAATATAAACAAGCGTTCGTCTATAAAAGATAAGACCCATTTCAACGGGCATGTATTGTACCAACTGATATTAATCGAAAACTCGATTAATTCAACGGATGTAACCCTGACGAATCAGACGATGAAACTCGAGTAGGTTACTTTTATCCATTATATAAATAAATATATATATATATATATATATATATATATATATATATATAGCCACTTTTGACCCAATTACAAATCTAAAAGCCATGCGCACAGTACCAAGGCACATACACACACTCACATTCAAACACATATATGTATGCACACACATACATTTTATATGTAATATATATGGTCATATACACAACTCCCAAGAACCCTCTCTCACATATATAAAAACATTCAAAAAATAACCCACCTCAAAGAGGTTTTTCACGGAACAAATGGACTTGCTACTACTAACACACTCTTCTACCCGGATTTTAATAGCATGTCAAACCCTCAAAAATACTCCAATTTTTTTAGTTTTTCCATAATGCTCCTTTCAAAAAATCTAAAAAACAATTTCTTCAAATAAGAAATTTTCTCCTGACGATGACCTAAGTACTGTCTATTTGAAAATGTCAACATGGAGGACATTGTCCTTTTCGAGGGAAAATAATTATACCATAGAATATAGACATGAAACAAATCAATACCATACAACATAATCCCCAATAATGCTAACACATTGTTAAAACCAATTACTAAAAAGTAAAAATATAAATACACAACATGTATTACTTCCCAACCGTTAGGCATGACATAACCCCAGACGGGTTGATATGCCCTTAAAATCAATAAACCAAACCAAACCAAAGTTGATACTCAAGTTTCCTTCCTGTATTTTTTCAAGAAGTATTGGTTTGGTTTGTTTTGTTTTACGGC
This sequence comes from Doryteuthis pealeii, assembly GCA_023376005.1. Taxonomy (NCBI): domain Eukaryota; kingdom Metazoa; phylum Mollusca; class Cephalopoda; order Myopsida; family Loliginidae; genus Doryteuthis; species Doryteuthis pealeii. Next base: position 38,266,365 of record CM042177.1, on the reverse strand, counting down.
ATATCAACCTCAGTGGGTCATTTAATGTCGACAAAATTGTGAAATGAATTCATTCTTAATGCATAATACAATTTTGTTTATAAACTCATGTTTTTTCTATTTAACCCATAGATGGGACCCTATCAGGTACTACCACTCCGGGTCAGAGTGACCAGGGAGCAATGGTATGAAGGGGTGCTCCACATTCCCCAAACCTCCAGAACTGGAACCTCACCATCAGATAGAGTTTAACGTCATTCCCAGGACATGTAGACCCTCAGTCACCGCCTTCTAGCACCCATATGATAAAAAGTAGTTGGGGCTTGCCATGAGGGCAATAGGGTTGGGGCAATCATATAGGTCTAGGCTTGACATGACCAGCTGATTGATCAGAGGGGGCCTCTCCGACCGCCCGCCTAGCCCAAGATAGGGCCAAAGTGGAATATTGCAAGTCATGGACTGCTCATCAACCTGGGTTCTCATCCTTAAGCACCACGGGTCGCCATCCACGGCCAACAGGTGGCCCCATTGGGAGTCTTACCCCTCTGCAGAGGTGCAGTCGGTGCATTCTTTCAAGAAGGATCAAATGTCATCCATATTAGTATTTTCAAACAGATCCCTCATATTCCTGCCCTGTCACCTTGGGGCAAAAGAATACATCAACTGCACCTCTGCAGAGGGGTAAAATCCCCCCAATGGGGCCGCCTATATATTGTTGATATACTGTTAAAATCAATAAACCAAATCAGCCAATTTTTCATATTGTACAAATAATTTTGTCTTTTATCTCTCTCTTTTT
>CM042177.1:38157212-38265487 GCA_023376005.1 Doryteuthis pealeii | reverse complement strand
CCCAGGAGAGAGTCCGCCACATTTAATACCATCTGGCAGTCAACCAGTAAACTGGACACGTCATGATGAGCGGAAGCGCCCGTATACCGAATTATGGCTAGGTAAATTTTTTTATTAAAAAGTACCCATATCCTAAGGCTTATGTATTAATTTAACTAAATTGTTAAATGTTAAATCTTAAGATTTTTAAATTTTAAATTTTAAATTTCAATAAATAACCCAACGTATTAAAACAATAATATTTCAATAATTCAACAATTACATCTAACCATTCCTACTTTTGCCTTTTCCTATTTCTAACTCCAATTAGTATAAACAAACTTACATTTTATACTAACACCATATCTATTTAAATTTTTTATTTATTTATTTATTTTATCATTACTTTCATTTTTACTTTTATCCCTTTATATTATTTTTTTATATTTATAACCGTATTAAACCACCCAAAACTTCTGTTATTGTAACGTAGGTACCACCAATTTGACCCTGTGCAATTTACCCCCCCTACATTTAACACAATGAAACTTGCAGAAAAATTAATATTTTCTTGAAAATTTTTTTCCATTCGAAAGAAAAAACATTAAATAAACTCCTGATGATTTTTAAAAATTTTTATCAGCATACGAAAATAATGAAAATTATGATTGAAAAACAATGTTTTCATTTTTGCACTGTTAAATCAACTGAAATTTAACGTAGCTAAAAACAAGTTACGATAAGAGGATTTTTTTAAAAATTCTATGAAAAATCAATTAATGGTCCGATTTTCACGAAAAATTTCCATAAATGTTTACCATTGGATGTAAATACATCTGAAATAGTTTTTTCTAAAATATATTAGGGGAAATATTTTTTTACGATGTCTATCACCCCCCCCCTATTTTATTTTATGAGATAAAAAAATGATGTGGAAAAAAAATTTGGTACTTTTTTTCTATAAAGATAAGAGTCTGAATAACTATATCAATGAAATTGTATAACGTACCGAATTATAGTTTTTTTAGGAAAAAAATAATGAAATCGGAAATAAAAAGTGCAAAAAAAATGTCATAATATTAATATTTGAAAACTTTTTTTTCCTTATGTAATTGGTATGTACTATATTCTATTAAATTGTCAAAAAAAAAAAAAATTTTTAAGAAATTAATTTTTACGAGATTTTCAATCTTTTGTGTGATTAAATATTTTTATTTCTGCGTGAAATAAATTAAATTTTTTTTTTTTCCTGTGGAAAAAAATCAAAATTTTCACGGATATTTAAAAAAACATGAATTTTAGAATTCAGGTGAACTAAAAGTTGGTCCGATCCGTGCTCGATTAATATTTTTAAAAGAATTTGTAATTTTTATTGTTGAATAGTAATGTGTGATTCTTAGAATGTACGGAAGAGCAAAACTGACATATGACGAGACACTTCTCGGTAACTAAAGTTTGTTTTTCTGAGCGTAAAAAAATATTTTATTTAACTTTTACGACCAATTAGAATAAAAATAATATATTGAATGATTGTTTTATCAGTTTTTCTCTTAGAAAAAATATTCAAATTTTCATTTTATTTTCGATTTTAAGAATTAATACTAAAACCGAAGACATTTTTTTAACGTCAATTTCACTGCGAAATTTTAAGATTAAAGTTTTTCAAGTTTTTATTCATAGTAAATTGTAATATTAAAGTTTTATTTTATTCATTTAAATTGTAAATTTAAAGTTTTTAAAGATTTTATTCATTTTAATAGAAAAAATTTGGCTAAAAAAGTTTGTCCGTTACACCCATCCGTACTTAGATGCATAACTGTAAGAGGTAATAATATGTATTTCTTTCTCTCTAAATCGCGGCCTGAAAATTACCCTTTCGCACATAATATGGATAGGTTTGTTTATTTTTTAAGATAACGATGTAATTTTTCTCAATCGGATAATTTGATCTTTGAATTAACTATTTTTCTTTGTAACAACCCTGTACGATCTTTTTTTAACGAGATTTTTGATAAACAAAGTTCGGAAATATCTATTTCCGTTTTATTCAAGATGACCTAAACGGTCGGGTGGTACCTATTGTAACGCCTACAATCGGCCTTTTCCTAATACTCTCTAACCAACCCAAGCCAACCAATAAATAATTTTAACCTTTCGATTTTTAATCATTATTACGCCCCCTAATCTACCTTTCATTATATAGTAATTGAAAAAAATAATCCCCACAAATTAATTCAAATTTTTAATCCTATAAACAAAAACGGTTCACGATGAGTTTTGAAAATATAAACAAGCATTCGTCTATAACCAACCCAAGCCAACCAATAAATAATTTTAACCTTTCGTTTTTTAACCACTATTACGCCCCGCGATCTACCTTTCATTAAATAGTAAATGAAAAAATAATCCTCACAAATTAATTCAAATTTTTAATCCAATATACAAAAACGGTTCACGATGAGTTTTGAAAATATAAACAAGCATTCGTCTATAAAAGATAAGACCCATTTCAACGGGCATGTATTGTACCAACTGATATTAATCGAAAACTCGATTAATTCAACGGATGTAACCCTGACGAATCAGACGATGAAACTCGAGTAGGTTACTTTTATCCATTATATAAATAAATATATATATATATATATATATATATATATATATAGCCACTTTTGACCCAATTACAAATCTAAAAGCCATGCGCACAGTACCAAGGCACATACACACACTCACATTCAAACACATATATGTATGCACACACATACATTTATATGTATACATATATGGTCATATACACAACTCCCAAGAACCCTCTCTCACATATATAAAAACATTCAAAAAATAACCCACCTCAAAGAGGTTTTTCACGGAACAAATGGACTTGCTACTACTAACACACTCTTCTACCCGGATTTTAATAGCATGTCAAACCCTCAAAAATACTCCAATTTTTTTAGTTCTTCCATAATGCTCCCTTTCAAAAAATCTAAAAACAATTTCTTCAAATAAGAAATTTTCTCCTGACGATGACCTAAGTACTGTCTATTTGAAAATGTCAACATGGAGGACATTCTGTCCTTTTCGAGGGAAATAGAATTATACCATAGAATATAGACATGAAACAAATCAATACCATACAACATAATCCCCAATAATGCTAACACATTGTTAAAACCAATTACTAAAAAGTAAAAATATAAATACACAACATATATTACTTCCCAACCGTTAGGCATGACATAACCCCAGACGGGTTGATATGCCCTTAAAATCAATAAACCAAACCAAACCAAAGTTGATACTCAAGTTTCCTTCCTGTATTTTTTCAAGAAGTATTGGTTTGGTTTGTTTTACGGCATATCAACCTCAGTGGGTCATTTAATGCCGACAAAGTTGTGAAATGAATTCATTCTTAATGCATAATACAATTTTGTTTATAAACTCATGTTTTTCTATTTAACCCATAGATGGGACCCTATCAGGTACTACCACTCCGGGTCAGAGTGGACCAGGGAGCAATGGTGATGAAGGGGTGCTCCACATTCCCCAAACCTCCAGAACTGGAACCTCACCATCAGATAGAGTTTAACGTCATTCCCAGGACATGTAGACCCTCAGTCACCGCCTTCTAGCACCCATATGATAAAAAGTAGTTGGGGGCTTGCCATGAGGGCAATAGGGTTGGGGCAATCATATAGGTGCTAGGGCTTGACATGACCAGCTGATTGATCAGAGGGGGCCTCTCCGACCGCCCGCCTAGCCCAAGATAGGGCCAAAGTGGAATATTGCAAGTCATGGACTGCTCATCAACCTGGGTTCTATCCTTAAGCACCACGGGTCGCCATCCACGGCCAACAGGTGGCCCCATTGGGGGAGTCTTACCCCTCTGCAGAGGTGCAGTCGGTGCATTCTAACACCCCAGCTGACAGGTGTATTCTTTCAAGAAGGATCAAATGTCATCCATATTAGTATTTTCAAACAGATCCCTCATATTCCTGCCCTGTCACCTTGGGGCAAAAGAATACATCAACTGCACCTCTGCAGAGGGGTAAAATCCCCCCAATGGGGCCGCCTATATATTGTTGATATACTGTTAAAATCAATAAACCAAATCAGCCAATTTTTCATATTGTACGAATAATTTTGTCTTTTCCACTTCTTTTTATTTATCTTCTTATCTATATATATATAAAGGAAGTTTGGTATGTACGTGTCGATGTATAACTCCAAAACGGGGAGACACTCAGATTCGAAATCTTGCATACACATTAATATTCCTATAACTAAGAAACATGCCAAATTTGGTTATTGATCTCTACTGATTAAGGGATATAATTAATTAATTAAACAAAAACTAAATGTATTTTTTAAATAATAACTTAATTGTAAACAAAATGAAAAAAAAATCCTAAAACAAATAAATATTCTATTATACAAATTCTCGGCGATTTTTTAGAATTTGATTAATCATTTTCCTCTTATTTTCTTCCTAACTCCTGTTTTCTCCTCACTCAGTCCGGTCATAGACCAGGTACTTTTGCTAGTATTTAATAAAACTAACCAATCCTTTTTCAAATTGATTTTTATATTCCTATTCTTTTTGTACTTAATAACCTTTTAAAAGTCTGGCACCATATGGATATTGAATTCTAAGAAACAAGACAAAATATTCAATATTCATAGTTGTACAAATAATGTCGTCATTGACTGTATATCGAATAAACGTCAGAATCCATTGGAAAATTCATCAGAGACAATTCATGCAAATTCCAGGAACAAACAATGCAATCTGTAACAAAGTCTGGAACTCAATTTTACTATAAAAATGATTTTTACCATGAAAATGCATTGGACAATGATTTTTACTATGAAAATGCATTGGAAATGATTTTTACTATGAAAATGCATTGGAAATGATTTTTACTATAAAAATGCATTAGAAATAATTTTTACTATAAAAATGAATTGGACAATGATTTTTACTATAAAAATGCATTAGAAATGATTTTTACTATAAAAATGAATTGGACAATGATTTTTACTATGAAAATGCATTGGAAATGATTTTACTATAAAATGCATTGGAAATGATTTTACTATGAAAATGCATTGGAAATGATTTTTTACTATGAAAGCATAAGAAACAACGGGTGTCCTTCCTATGTCATATTTGCCTCAATTTTTTTGGCTTTTATAAGATGTCAATTATTCATCTCTGTTGTCTCTCTCTCTCTCTCTCCATATATATATATATATATATGACTCTCTTTCTCTGTCGTTTCTGTGTGTCTCTCTCTTTGTCGTTTCTTTGTCTGTCTTTATGTTGTCTTTCTGTCTCTTTCATTTCTCTCTGTATCTCTCTCTCAATAATTCAGTCATCGTTGTCTGTCTCGGTGTATATGTCTTTGTACAATCTGTAACAAAGCCTGTAAGTCAGCTTCTGGTCTTAAGAGACATATCGGGGTGAATAAACATCAAATTTCATCATCTGATCAATTGGATACAACGGGAAGGACGTCCTTCCTATGTCATATTTACATCAAACTTTCTGGATCTGCAGTGGGTTTGATGAGTCATTTGACTGGTGGTGGGGTTATAGGATTGTGAGGGACAACAGTGATCTGTAAAGATTATGCTATATATATATATATATATATATATATATATATATAATAAAGATAATCTAATGAGTCAGACGAACCTACTATTAGTTTCGCATAAAGCTCTTCAGGGCTAAAATCTGACAGATTTTAGTCCTGAAGAGCTTTATGCGAAACTAATAGTAGGTTCGTCTGACTCATTAGATTACCTTTATTACTTGGCTCTACTTAGGTATCGAGCACTTTTTACATATTAGCTTTCTCCTAGCGGTTATATGAATATATATATATCTTATATACATATATATACATATAAATTGTTTTTTCTTTTGGCCAAATACTGTACCAATAGATTATTTTTTGTTGGTACGAATATTTGGTCTTTTCTTTTTTTCATAAATTTTTTTCTTCCTGGTTGATGTTTGGTAGTATATTTTTACAATCAAACTTTCTGCTGGGTTTTTTCTCTCCGCAAGGATCTACCAACACGCTTGGTATATATATATATATATATATGCTCTTGTTCCTTAATCTTTTGACCGTTATCATCTTGCAACACCCTCTGGTTAACAATGAGACTGTCCAAAACGTCCAAGATGAAATGTAAAACCTATTTATCTGTGTTGCTTAATTGCCTAATTCTTATTTTTTAAATAATGGACCATTCTATTTTTATTATAAAGAAACAGAAGGAAAGGGACTTGTATCATTTACACAATTAATCCAAACAGAGTCGGTAAGTCAGCTGTATTCCTTGAATCCATGGTTTCTGCTTTCTTAAAAGAAAACACAAAAAAAAACTACATTTATTTTTTTTAATGAAATAATAATAATGAAATTTATAGTGTACAGTGCTCAGGTGCACCACAACTCATCAAAGTCTCATGTCAAGTACACAGAATAATGTATTAGTGTCAGGAATATGAATAGCATACAGTAATAATATACATGTATGTGTACAGTGCTCAGGTGCACCACAACTCATCAAAGTCTCATGTCAAGTACACAGAATAATGTATTAGTGTCAGAAACATGAACAGCGTACAGTAATAATATAAATGTATGTGTACAGTGCTCAGGTGCACCACAACTCATTAAAGTCTCATGTCAAGTACACAGAATAATGTATTAGTGTCAGGAACAGCGTACAGTAATAATATAAATGTATGTGTACAGTGCTCAGGTGCACCACAACTCATTAAAGTCTCATGTCAAGTACACAGAATAATGTATTAGTGTCAGGAACATGAACAGCGTACAGTAATAATATAAATGTATGTGTATAGTGCTCAGGTGCACCACAACCCATTAAAGTCTCATGTCAAGTACACAGAATAATGTATTAGTGTCAGGAACATGAACAGCGTACAGTAATAATATAAATGTATGTGTACAGTGCTCAGGTGCACCACAACTCATTAAAGTCTCATGTCAAGTACACAGAATAATGTATTAGTGTCAGGAATATGAATAGCATACAGTAATAATATACATGTATGTGTACAGTGCTCAGGTGCACCACAACTCATCAAAGTTTCATGTCAAGTACACAGAATAATGTATTAGTGTCAGGAATATGAATAGCATACAGTAATAATATACATGTATGTGTACAGTGCTCAGGTGCACCACAACTCATCAAAGTTTCATGTCAAGTACACAGAATAATGTATTAGTGTCAGAAACATGAACAGTTTACAGTAGTAATATGAATGCAAGTGTGCATATGTGTGGAGAGTGACATCAGTTATAGTGTTGGCACTTGAAATATTCAGTGTTTCGGCAGCCTACAACAGACGTGGGCAGCTTATTCCATGCCTCAGCAATTCTGAGCGTGAAGAAATGTTTCCGAAAGTCACATGAGCAGTGCAGTTTTCTGACTTTGTAGGCATACCCTTGTGTTAGAAACATGGAGATCAAAAAGGTTCTCAAGGTTGCATCAGCACAAGGCGGCCTTCCTATCTATAGTTCTGCTGATGAGGCCTAATAGGTCGAAATTTACATACAGAGATTGATTTTTCTTGATTTGTTTAGCCTTACATTTGAATAGGTATGCCCGCCTAATTGATTAATTATTAATTAACTTTCAAAATTAGGTACGACTTCAATTAAGCACATATCCCCTCCACCAAAAATATATATATAAATAAAAGATATTTTATATCAAGTCAAAATGCTGGGGCCGCTGTCTTTTCTCCCTCTTTCTGGCTCTCTTTGCTGCTGATGCTACTCTCCTCTCCATCTCAAAAAGTCATCATTCATTAATGCTTAAAAGAAAAAAAAAAAAGAAAAAAAAAAAAATAAAAATAAAAACAAACACAGTACATTTATTTTTTTTATAACTTTCCCATCTCTATATATTTGTAGGCTGTGAAAAGATGAAATACACAATGTTACACAATGTAATAAAAGGAATAACAAACTATTGATATTGTTGTTAGATATTTTTATATCAAGTCAAAAACGCATACATAAAAAAAAATATAAATAAAACCAGTAAATAAAATAAAATAATTCAGCAACAGACATTTTTTTTTTCTGTCCGTCTGTTTGTCCGTCCGTTTATCAGCAGTAAAATATTGAGTTTTTCTTTCACGCATCACAAAACGCTGCAATTCAATGGAAATAAAAATCGGTTGAATCAAACTTAAAAGACCTAAATTCTGTCATCGTATGTCACCCCGCCTAAATAAAAAAATTTTTTTTTAAATGCCCAAAATCTGTGAATTAACCAAATTTAATGAAATCTTCAGTGTTGATTTATTAATGAATAAAAGATATAATGCAACAGTTATTTTATTCAAAAACTTTTACATTTTTTCAGGTCAGTTAAGTTTGAACCACGTATCTTTGAGAATCTGTGTTACACCTCAAAGATATGTGTAAAATGTAAAAGTTTTTAAATAAAATAACTGATGTATTATATCTTTTATTCATTAATATATCAACACTGAAAATTTCATAGAGGACTGTACATGTCAGAAGTCACCCTGATACAATATCATGAAGCTAAGAGGTCCATAAGAAAGCAACGGCAACAAAGCATCGGAACATCATCATCTACAGGGACAACCTACAAATGCAAAATCTGTGGTCGTGAATGTTTCTCAAACATAGGACTTCATAGTCACAGGAGGCGCTGCAACTTCAGGGGCACACAAAAACTTTTATCATAGTCTTTCGAGACTGAATTGCCAATGAGAATGAGAATGATCAACACTGAAAATTTCATTAAATTCAGTTAATTGCTTAATTTTTTTTTCTTGGTGGGGTTACATACGATAGTGGAATTTAGGTCCGTTAAGTTCGATTTAACCTAAAAATCAGTGTTTTTTTTTTGTCTTCTTTTAAATCAGCAATCTGGGGTTTACAAAGGTTTAAGCCGTAAGTAGATACAGAAATGTTTTTTTGGGGGAAATAACCATTTGTAAATTGTACCAATATTTTTTTTTTTGTTATGTATATATTCAACGTTTATTCAGAGATCCAAAATTCAAATATAGAGTACTGCACAAAAATAAAAAAAATAAATAAAAAGTATTGGGGAAAAAAAAAAAAAAAAAAAAAAAAAAAAAAAAGTATTGGTCACCCCCCCAAAAAAAAATATTGCCACAAATCTTAATGAAACTTCAATGAATGGCTTAGACACACATAGGAAGTGATTATTTTCCTTGATTATTGTAATAGTGAGACTGGAGTTCAAACTTACTTACCAACATGTCACAGTCCCATACATTAGTCATTATAACCACGTATCTTTGAGAATCTGTGTTATGCCTCAAAGATACATGTTTCAAATGAAAAAATGTAAAAGTTTTTAAATAAAATAACTGGTGCATTTTATCTTTTATTCATTAATATATCAACACTGAAAATTTAATTAAATTTGGTTAATTCCCTGATTTTTGGTATTTTTATGGTGGAATTTAGGTCCGTTAAGTTTGATTTAACCAAATATTTTTATGCCAGCTGTCTGTTTGTTTATCCAATACTGTATATTTGAATTTTGAGTTTGTGCAAAAACCAATGATTCCTGTAGCCTTGTTGGTCAAGCAGTTGATACCGTAAAAAAAAAAAAATTTAATTTAATTTTTTTTTTTTTTAAAAGATGAAGTCAATTATTATTATTATGAAGTGTATTATTAATTTTGACAAACGTTTTCTGTTTTCAACTTTTGGATTTTAGTAGATTTTTTCTTTTTCTTTTTTTGTAGGGGGGGGGTATCACAACTTGGGTCCTTTCTACCTTAATTAAGCAAGAAATAGAATTATTGGAGAGGTTGAGTCTCACTGAGGACTTATCCTTTATATATATAATATATATATATATATATATATATATATATATAGCCAGAATTATCCTGATGATCCATTGGGAGAAACCTAGGTAGATACTTTCTGACTCATACATACTTGATCATTTATAGGCTCTACTTTTTGTATTGAGCACTTTAGTATATTTAACTTAGGCAAATTTTGGGTTTTAGTTGCTTTGGGGGGGGGTATCACAACTTGTTTTTTTTTTTTTTCTACCTTGAGCAAGGAATAGAATTACTGGAGAGGTTGAGTCTCACTGAGGACCTCTCCTTTGCTAGCTATATGTATAGCCACCCTCCTCACTAGACAAGCATTTGGATTGAAACCATGGTAGACCCTTAACTTTTTCCTCTGCTACTGCTATTATATATATATATATATATATATATATGTGAAAATAAAATAGAAATTAATCCGACAGTGTGAATATGATCTAATGAAAAAACAAAGGATGTTTACAAACATCCTTTGTTTTTTCATTATATCATTTATAATATATATATATATATATATATATATATATATATATATATATATAACACAGGTTAAAGCAACTAAGTTAAAAGATTAAAAGAAAAAAAAAACAGATTGTCAGAATTGATAATTAAAAAAAAAAAAAAAAAATTATTTCTAGAAAAATTTTCTTTTTTTTCTAGAAATTAAAAAAAAAACAACAAAAAAACATTAATGGTAATGATTTGAAGATCCCGTTATGTATTGAAGTCATTTTGTCACGTTTAATTCTGACCTCTCAGAGGTTGAAATTCAGCCTGTCCATCCTCATTAGGGATCGACACAATTTTTTTTTTTTTCTTTATCACCCTCCCCCATTGAAGAAAGATCACAGATATTGAGCAGAAGTTCCTGAAATGGTTGCATAGGTATTAAAACGGATACAGGAACGGCCATGACATGGCACGTACGCAACCACCCCCTCCTCGAGGGTACACAATGTATGGCATGGGGGTTGTTCATAATTCAAATTTGAAATCAATCGTTTAAAATGGCCCGCGGTCAAAGTCCAAATGTATTTTCTCCGCTGTAAGCGACATAAAGAAATCCGTCTTCGTCTTTGTGTTCATCGTATACTTGTCCCATGCTGGCACTGAAAGGAAAAAGAAAAAAACATTTCTAAGAAAAAAAGAGTGACAAAAACAATAAAAAGAGTAGAAGATTACAGTTACTTTTGTGTCCATCACTTATCGGGCCCACTGTGAAAAATTGTCAAAGATTCAGAATAGTGTCGACACAGAGAAATTGAAAGGCCTACAAAGAAGAGTGTGACACCACCGGGCGGGCGGGCTGCGATGCCTCTTTGCACATTTCTCTGCATCCCATTCTGCATTCTCTGCATTCCTTCTGGTCGTTCATCTCGTGTCGTCTGCTAGCAATTTCCCTGGATCGCCACATTGTACATATATGCTCAAAACATCTTGCAGGGGCTCCCCGCCGAGGGGTGCACAACAAACAAGTATCGCAAAAGAGAAAGAGAGAACAAACAACAAAGACAAAATCAGGTGAACATTAGAAATGGTCAGAGATGAAGTATATAGTTAGCATTGCTTCTAATTAATTTCCATCTGCTGCTATCTCCCACTTCTCCCACAGTTGCCGAGATGGGGGACACCCCCCTTTTCTTTGGGGACCTCTGCTAGGGCTGGTCTCTAGTGGGTGTAGCGTTAGTTTCGTATTTGCCCGGTTTAGTTTGCTGGTGCCCGCTAGGGGAATTAGTATTTAAGCGGCTGGTTCAAAAGGCTTCTTTCTCTTTTTTCCTGTTCCAGTAACTACGAGCCACATGGAGTAGACATGGTCTACTCCTTCTCGTTGGGGCTTTTCGCCCCACTTACATTACTGTAAGTTCTTCACACAGCATGGACTATCCCTAGTCTCATGTCTGTCTTTTATATGTTATCTTGTACCATTCATGAATGTGTATTTCTCTGTCTGAATGTATCTTTTTACCTACGTACTTTGTATCTCGTCATAGCCATGTGCTGTACTATATTAAATGTTTTGTCTGTTAACCTTCGTCGGAGTTTTGTATGCAAAGTATATATAACTTTGCACCTTTCTTACATGGGCAACCCCAACTGTCCTCTCTGGTGTCCAAAACTTAACTGCTCTCGGCTCCAGAAAACTAACTCTAACTTTTTGATTAACTGCTCTCTTCGGCTCCAGAAAACTAACTCTAACTTTTTGATTAACTGCTCTCTTCGGCTCCAGAAAACTAACTAACTTTTTGATTAACTGCTCTCTTCGGCTCCAGAAAACTAACTCTAACTTTTCAACATCTCCCAGCGGTCCCAGTTCTCGCTATCAAATCTCATTTACGAGATTTGTGCCTATCCCTGCGTGATTGGAGAGTCTTTCTTTGTGTTTAATATGGGTCACATTTTATTACTACTCTGGGTCGAACTTTATTGCTGATCTAAACTATAGTTGACCCTCAAAGTGGTCAAAACCCAGTCTCTCTGTCTCTAAGAAGATATTACCATCTTTCTTGATCTTCCTTAAGTTTTAATGGGTGGACACCTACAACATGTATGTATACATACGCACATATGTATCTATCTATACATATATATATATACACACATTATCTACTTGAACACACACACCATACAATTTTGTTTATCAACTCATGTTTTTCTATTTAACCCATAGATGGGACCCTAACAGGTACTACCACTCCGGGTCAGAGTGGACCAGGGAGCAATGGTCATGAAGGGATGCTCCACATTCCCCAAACCTCCAGAATTGGAACCTCACCATCAAATAGAGTTTAACCTCATTTCCAGGACATGTAGACCCGCAGCCACCGCCTCCTAGCACCCATATGATAAGAAGGATTGGGGGTTGCCATAAGGGCAATAGGGTTGGGGCAATCATATAGGGCTTGACGTGACCAGCTGATTGATCGGAGGGGGCCTCTTCGACCGCCCGTCTAGCCCAAGAAAAGCCTAGTGGAATATTGCAAGTCATGAACTGCTCATCCACCTGGGCTCTATCCTTAAGCATCACGGGTCGCCACCCACAGCCAACAAGTAGCCCCATTGGGGGAGTTTTACCCCTCTGCAGAGGTGCATTCTAATACCCCAGCCGACAGGGTGGCATAGCATAGTGGATAAAGACATTGGGTTAAGACAGTTCTAAGTGACAGTTATCTCTGGACTGCAGGTTCAATCCTGGTCAAGGGTGACAGTAACATAGAATAATAATTAACACAGCTTAATGCCTCTACCCCAGTTATGGTTAGCGGAATGAGAACAGGATACGCCTGTGGACTGAATAAAGGGTTAGGTTCAAAGTTCCGTGATGGCTCCCAATTACAACAAGAAGGTTCAAGTTTTTTGCTAGTATATATAGATAACATAGAAAAGTTGGTTACCTGGACTGAGGCAGCATTCTCCCGACAAATAGGAAAATGGCCTTCTCGGAAGGGAGCTGGATTTTTTTCCGGAGCATCCACATAAACTGAGCGACAGACAAATCATTTGGTACAAGGAATTTCTTTTTTTCCAAAACCTGGATCTGCGACCGAGGAAGTTTTTCAACTATAATCTGAAAAAGGAAATGATACAACATTTAATAACTTTTTAACAATAAAAATGCATTGGAAATGATTTTTAACTATAAAAATGCATTGGACAATGATTTTTAACTATAAAAATGAATGATTTTTAACTATAAAAAATGCATTGGACAATGATTTTTAACTATAAAAATGCATTGGACAATGATTTTTAACTATAAAAATGCATTGGACAATGATTTTTAACTATAAAAATGCATTGGACAATGATTTTTACTATAAAAATGCATTGGACAATGATTTTTAACTATAGAAATGCATTGGAAATGATTTTTACTATAAAAATGCATTGGAAATGATTTTTACTATAGAAATGCATTGGAAATGATTTTTACTATAAAAATGCATTTCATATGATTTTTACTATAAAAATGCATTGGAAATGATTTTTACTATAAAAATGCATTTCATATGATTTTTACTATAAAAATGCATTTCATATGATTTTTACTATAAAAATGCATTGGAAATGATTTTTATAATAAAAATTCCATTTTGCTATTTAGAGAACTCACAAACTTTATGACCAACAGAGTGGCAAAAGGAAGTCATGCCAATTGAAACTAGAGATAAGTATTTAGATAAACTATAAATAAAATAAGACAAAAAAAATTCACTATGTAAATTTTGCGTCATTCCATTTAAAGTAAATAACATTTTAATATGTAGGTCACTATTTACTTATATTGATGTTTTTTTTCCCCTGTTTATTTATTTTTTTGTTGACAAATCTACTAGTGACGTCACATTACAATCATGTCAGTTTTTTTTCTTTTTTTTTTTTTTTTAAAGTTTTAAAACATTTTTCTTTCCTCATATTTCAAAATAAAAATGGGGATTTTTTTTTTGTTAATTCTGTTTCTAGTCGTTTGCTTCACAAAAGCAAAACTAGACCCTAGTGTGGGATCAAATAACTGGCAGAAAGATATATGTACACTCTTGTTTGGGCACCTCACGTGGTGTAATGGTTAGTTAGCTAGTATTTGCAGACCATTGTTAGTGAGTTCGATTCTCACTGGGTGCCCCATACTTCTGGCCTTGTGCCATATCTAAGCTCAGCTTAGTAAATAACTATGTACACCTTTGTACTGCAAATTTTTTACTTTTATTAAAATTTTTATAAAATTTTTTATTTTTATTAAATTGTATTAGAAAGATTAAAAGTTACTTTTGGGAAAATATATATCACGCCTCCACACACACTCGTTTATAAATAAGTACATTCCTAACAATTGTCTGTAGACTTGGAATTCAGAGACGTAAGTTTTCACCATAGTCTACCGGACAGATGTTAGTGGAATATGAAATGAAGTCCAATGTATATATGTAGGTCACCATTTGCTAATGTTGACAAATTTCTGGATTTTTTTTGTTGTTGACAAATTTACTGGTGACGTCACATTACAATCATATCAGGGTTTGCTTTTTTTAAGTTTTAAAACAGTTTCTTTCTTTCCTCATATTTCAAAATAAAAATGGGGATTTTTTTTTTTCTTAAAGATTCTAACCTATCTTTATTAAATTATATGAGGAAGATTGAAATTTAATTCTCTGAAAAATATATACCATGCCTCTACACACATGCAATCGCCCATAAATAAGTACACCCCTAACAATTGTTTTATAAAAAGTTAATTTTCTTCTAAACCAAAGATACCAGGATTTTATTATTTCTAGTAGAACATTCTACAATCAAAACAGATATTATTAAGTATTACAGTATAACCTATAAATAAGTATATCCCTATCAATTTTTTTTTGGGGGGGGTGACAAATTCACTGGTGACGTCACATCAGGTCAGGTTTTTTTCCTAAGTTTTAAAACAATTTCTGTATTTCCTCACATTTCAAAATAAATATGGGGATTTTTTTATTCTAACCTATTTTTATCAAATTGTATAAGGAAGATGGAAAATTACTAATCTGAAAAATATATACCCCGCCCCCACACACAGACAATTTCCCAGAGATAAGTACACTCCTAACAATTGTGAATTCAGGGACATAAATTTTTACCATAGTCTACCGGACAGATGTTAGTGGAATATGAAATGAAGTCCAATGTATATAGCTTTAATTTCTCAACTTGGATTAATACTTTTAATAAAAATCAAAACTTTAAGGAAAATATAACTTAATACGTTAATTCATTTAGAAGTTTTTCAAAAGATTAAACAACAGTATTAATTTATGTTGTATAGATTTAAAGTTGTTGCATAGTGATCTAGTTATACACTTTTTTGATCCCGGAACTGCAAAACTGGACTGTTTTAAGTTTTTTTAAATTTTTTTTATTGTCACTCTAAAACAGAAATATCGTTAAAAAAAAAATTATAAAAAAAATATTAAAAAAAAAAAAAAAAAAAAAGCACCTGGTAGTCTGTGAATTTAGGGACATAAATTTTTACCATAGTCTACCGGACAAATGTTAGTGGAATATGAAATGAAGTCCAATGTATATATTATTAATTTCTCAACTGGGATTAATACTTTTAATAAAAATCAAACTCTAAGGAAAATATAACTTAATACGTTAATTCATTTAGAAGGTTTTAAAAAAAGTCCTTAAAAAAAACAACACAAAAGTGTATAACTGAATCACTATGCAACAACTTTATTTAATTTCTCAGATGGGATTAATACTTTTAATAAAAATCAAACTCGAAGGAAAATAGAACTTAATACGATTATTAGAAGTTGCTGTTTATTTAAATTTTTTTGGTTTTGTTTTACGGCATATCAACCTCAGTGGGTCATTTAATGCCAATAAAGTTTTGAAATAAATCAATTCTTAATGGATAATACAATTTTTTTATAAATACATTTTTCTATTTAACCCATAGAAGGGACCCTAACAGGTACTACCACTCCGGGTCAGAGTGGACCAGGGAGCAATGGTGATGAAGGGCTGCTCCACATTCCCCAAACCTCCAGAACTGGAACCTCACCATCAGATAGAGTTTAATGTCATTCCCAGGACATGTAGACCCGCAGCCACCGCCTTCTAGCACCCATATGATAAAAAGGGGTTGGGGTTTGCCATAAGGGCAATAGGGTTGGGAAAATCATATAGGTGCTAGGGCTTGACGTGACCAGCCGATTGATTAGAGGGGGCCTCTCCGACCGGCCGTCTAGCCCAAGATAGGGCCAAAGTGGAGTATTGGATGTCATGAACTGCTCATCCACCTGGGCTCTATCCTTAAGCATCACGGGTCGCCACCCATGGCCAACAGGTGGCCCCATTGAGGGAGTCTTACCCTTCTGCAGAGGTACAGTCGGTGCATTCTAACGCCCCAACTGACAGGGCGGGTTTATTTAAATTAAAGGACAGAATTAATTGATGTTGTATAGATTCTATGACCAACAGGGACAGAGTCGTGAAAGAAAGTTATGGCTTTAGATAAACTATAGATAAAAAAAAAAACAAAAAACATTTCACTATGTAAGTATTGCGTCGTTCCATTTAAAGTAAATAACATTTTAATATGTAGGTCACTATTTACTTATGTTGATGTTTTTATTTATTTATTTATTTATTTTTGTTGTTGACAAATTTACTGATGACGTCACATTACAATCATGCCAGGGTTTTTTAAGTTTTAAAACAGTTTCTTTCTTTCCTCACATTTCAAAATAAAAATCGGAATTTATTATTTTATTCTAACCTATTTTTAGTTGTTTGCTTCACAAAACTAAAACTAGTAATACCAGTGTGTGGTCAAAATAACTGGAAGAAAGATATATGTACACCCTTGTGCAAATTAATTTCAACCAAACTGTACAGAGACGTGCAATCAAACGATTACCCTCCATCAGGCATCTATCATATTCTGAACGTCTCGTAGCCCTGGGAATGGATTCGCTGAAACTTCGGCGTCTGGCAACTGACCTGGTAAACGCTCATAAGGTCATTAATCATCTTAACAACAGCAACCTTGAGCACCTTTTTGATCTCCATCTCTCCAACACACGAGGGCATGCCTACAAAGTCAGAAAACAGCACTGCCACGTGACTTTCGGAAACATTTTTTCACACTCAGAATTGCGGAGACATGGAATAAACTGCCCGCATCTATTGTAGGCTGCCGAAAAACTGAATCTTTCAAAGCCTCCATGCTTCCTATAGTCCGCCGACACTATACCTAATGCCACTCTCCACATACATACATGCATATTACTACTGTAAACTGTTCATGTTCCTGACACTAATACATTATTCTGTGTACTTGACATGAGACTTTGATGAGTTGTGGTGCACCTGAGCACTGTACACATACATGCATATTACTACTGTATGCTATTCATGTTCCTGACACTAATACATTATTCTATGTACTTGACATGAGACTTTGATGAGTTGTGGTGCACCTGAGCACTGTACACATACATGTATATTATTACTGTATGCTATTCATGTTCCTGACACTAATACATTATTCTATGTACTTGACATGAGACTTTGATGAGTTGTGGTGCACCTGAGCACTGTACACATACATGTATATTATTACTGTATGCTATTCATGTTCCTGACACTAATACATTATTCTGTGTACTTGACATGAGACTTTGATGAGTTGTGGTGCACCTGAACACAATAAAAAATTTCCTTATTACAAAATGAATAATTCAGTTATTACAATATCCACAATCTCTCTGTAAGACTTTAACAACTAAGAGGAAGTGGAAGCTTCAGGGAAGGAGTTCTTCACTTGAAAGGACAAAAACTGGTATCAGTGTGAGATCAAAGAACAGGCAGAAAGGTGGTTTCTGATAATGCAACACAATGTTAAAACCACCACCAACACTGCCAATAACTAGCCCTGTCGGCTGGGGCTTTAGAACAGTGCTTCTCAACCTTTTTTGGCTTATGGACCATTTTTTATTCAAAAAATTCCCATGGACCAATCCTATTTTTACTTTTAAGCTGTTCCACGTGTTAAAGTAAGACAAGACAAGACAATTCATCGACGTGCGCTTAAGTAGAGATTTTCAACTGGGGAGGGTCATTATAAGAAGCGCTAAATTAGTTAAATTTTTGTGAAATGGCTAAAACATTTTTGTGGCTTCGAACTCTCTGTGGTCCACTAGAAATGTTCTGTGGACCACAGATGGTCCAGCTGGACCACGTTGAGAATCACTACTTTAGAATACATTGCACCTCTGCAGAGAGGTAAGAAGACAACCACCCCCAATGGAGCCACCTGTTGGCCGTGGGTGGCAACCCATGATGCTTAAGGATGGAATTCTAGTGGCTGAACAGTCCATAACACTCTACTTTGGCTCTGAGTTAGGATAGATTGATAGTTAGAGAGGAACCTCTCTGATCAATTGGCTGGTCACATCAAGCCCTAGCACCTATATGATTGTCTCAACCCTATTGACCTTATGGTAACCCTGAACCCTCTTTATTATATATATGCTAGAAGGTGAGGGCCGTGGGTCTTATTGTTCTGGGTATGATATCAAACAACATCTAGTGGTGAGGATCCGATTTTGGAACTGTGTGGAGTACCCCTTCATTGCCATTACTGCCAGGTTCACTTTGACACAGATTGGTAGCAGTTAGGTTTCCCTTTATGGGTTAAGAGTCAGGATTATCTTGATGAGCTATTATGTGAAACCTAGGTAGGTATTTTCTGAATTTAAGACACAGGGTTATGCAGTGGTGCATTTAGCATTGACAAGTTGATTTGGCAAGTTTAGCGTGGGCCGGTGGCCTAATCTCTGGCTTTGCGTTCTGTGGTCGCTGTTTCGATTTCTCCCGGGGGGGGGGGAGATCACGGTATACACTACTGATGACACCTAATATAGTTCAAAACAGCTGTCCAGTGATCCGCATGTTGTACACGGCATTGGCGGAATTTGCTTGTCGTAATTATTTAAATATGTGTATATGTATGTGTGTGTCTGCCTGTCTGTCAAATAGAATATAATTATGAGTTTTAAAAGATGTGTTTTAAAAAAACTGAGTACCATTAAGAATGATTTGGTTTTGTTTTACAGCATATCATATGGGTCATTTAATGCCGATAAAATTTTGAAATAAATTCTTAATAGATAATACAATTTTGTTTATCAACTCGTGTTTTTCTATTTAACCCATAGATGGGACCCTAACAGGTAATACCACTCCAGGTCAGAGCAGACCAGGGAGCAATGGTGATGAAGGGCTGCTCCACATTCTCCAAAACTGGAACCTCACCATCAGATAGAGTTTAACGTCATTCCCAGGACATGTAGACCCTTAGTCACCACCTTCTAGCACCTATATGATAAAAAGTGGTTGGGGCTTGCCATAAGGGCAATAGGGTTGGGAAAATCATATAGGTGCTAGGGCTTTACGTGACCAGCCGATTGATTGGAGGGGGCCTCTCCAACCGCCCGTCTAGCCCAAGTAAGGGCCAAAATGGAGTACCCAGCCTATTAGTACCTGTTAGGGTCCTATTTATGGGTTAGATAGAAAAATCGAGTTTGGGAAAAAAAAAAAAAAAAAAGAAAAAAATTTGAATACAACCAAGAATGAATAAAACAAAACATCTTTGGCATAAAATAACCCAACAAGAGTTGACATTCCATAAAATCAAACCCACCAACCAACCCATGAAGAATGAATAAAACAAAACATCTTTGGCATAAAATAACCCAACAAGGGTTGACGTGCCATAAAATCCAACCAACTGGAATATTGCAAAACTTTTGACTCGCCCTACTATTTTATCCTGGCTTGTTTGACACATGCCGGTCAAGATCGATTGTCTTATGAACCAGATGTTACCAGCCCCTCCTCCACCACCAGCCCCACTGCCACCAGGATGTGATAACAAAGTATTTAAATGTTTTTTTTCTTTCATTATCTACTTTCTTCAGTTACATATTGAAATAGGAAGGACATCTCAGCCACACGAACGAATTAATGCGCTCGTTAGAAAAACATTATTTCCTTTGGATCACAGTGGCAGTGTGGAGAGGGGGAGATTTGCTGCTTGGGCAACAGCTCATCCTCCATAAGAACCCACCCAGGCTACGTAGTTCTGAAAAAAAAAAAAAAAAAAAAAATTTTTTTGAACACTATTTCTCACTATACTACATACTTCTCTCTTCACACATCTTCCATCTCTCTTCACACACACACACACACACACACACACACACATATTCTCTGAATGGAGCACTCTGTGACGGCCTTTACACACAATGCGATGTGTGTATTAAAACAGTTAAAATCCCCTTCCCATTCTGTAAGTGAAGACAGCCTAATGGTTAAGGTGCCGGATTGACACCCAACTGACCAGAGTTCAATTCCGGCTGTAGGTAGCTTACAAAATGTCTAGCCACACTGAGGAGACTTGATAAGTCGAAACACGCGTCTGTGGATGACCCTATATATATATATATATATATATATATATATATATGAGAGGCGTCAGCACCAAATACCGAGTGACAAAACAACTAAAATTAGGAAGATGAAGGATAATATTAGTAAAAATTATTACTGTATTTGAAAACAGTCTAGCTGTGCATTACACAAGCAGAAACATAGCTGTATAAAAGCAATTTGGTAGTTTAGGCTAGGTAAAAGTATTGAGCGTAAGCTGGGTTAGTGAGCATCATAGAGAAGATTAGCCTAGGTCTACGGGAGGTCTCAAACTTCAAATAAGAGTTTAGGGTAGGTAAAAGTACTGAGCGTTAGCTGGGTTAGTGAGCATCATAGAGAAGATTAGCCTAGGCCTACGGGAGGTCTCAAACTTCAAATAAGAGTTTAGGGTAGGTAAAAGTACTGAACATAAGCTGGGTTAGTGAGCATCATAGAGAAGATTAGCCTAGGCCTACGGGAGGTCTCAAACTTCAAATAAGAGTTTAGGGTAGGTAAAAGTACTGAACATAAGCTGGGTTAGTGAGCATCATAGAGAAGATTAGCCTAGGCCTACGGGAGGTCTCAAACTTCAAATAAGAGTTTAGGGTAGGTAAAAGTAAGCTGGGTTAGTGAGCATCATAGAGAAGATTAGCCTAGGCCTACGGGAGGTCTCAAACTTCAAATAAGAGTTTAGGGTAGGTAAAAGTACTGACGTAAGCTGGGTTAGTGAGCATCATAGAGAAGATTAGCCTAGGCCTACGGGAGGTCTCAAACTTCAAATAAGAGTTTAGGGTAGGTAAAAGTACTGAACATAAGCTGGGTTAGTGAGCATCATAGAGAAGATTAGCCTAGGCCTACGGGAGGTCTCAAACTTCAAATAAGAGTTTAGGGTAGGTAAAAGTACTGACGTAAGCTGGGTTAGTGAGCATCATAGAGAAGATTAGCCTAGGCCTACGGGAGGTCTCAAACTTCAAATAAGATTTAGGGTAGGTAAAAGTACTGAACATAAGCTGGGTTAGTGAGCATCATAGAGAAGATTAGTCTAGGCCTACGGGAGGTCTCAAACTTCAAATAAGAGTTTAGGGTAGGTAAAAGTACTGAACATAAGCTGGGTTAGTGAGCATCATAGAGAAGATTAGACTAGGCCTACGGGAGGTCTCAAACTTCAAATAAGAGTTTAGGGTAGGTAAAAGTACTGAAGCGTAAGCTGGGTTAGTGAGCATCATAGAGAAGATTAGCCTAGGCCTACGGGAGGTCTCAAACTTCAAATAAGAGTTTAGGGTAGGTAAAAGTACTGAGCGTAAGCTGGGTTAGTGAGCATCATAGAGAAGATTAGCCTAGGCCTACGGGAGGTCTCAAACTTCAAATAAGAGTTTAGGGTAGGTAAAAGTACTGAGCGTAAGCTGGGTTAGTGAGCATCATAGAGAAGATTAGCCTTCTGAAACTTCATCTACGATGTATAAGACGCAGGACAATTTTTGGGAAAAAAAGTGCATCCTATATGTCGTCAAATACGATAATAACTTGCAAGAATATGTGCTGAGTAAATCGTAAGAGTATGAGGAATCCAGACGTCTAACTTTTTTAAGTGGAGTCAGATTGTGGATTGAGATAAGTTGAGGTCAAGTACCTATTCTCAAGTACTTTTGCCCAGATTGAATTAAAGCCTCTTGATCAAGGTCTGATTGAGTATCCCGGTCTGGTTCATCTTTCGACCGTATATTGCCATAACGAAACTTTCAAAACAGGCTCCGGACTTGATGACCAGTAACGACCCGTCTGAGATACGCCTGTACTATTAAACAGTGCTAGGTGGCGTTGTCAGTTATGTTATTACTGGTTCATTGGGGGATTTCAGGTCTTTCAGCATAGTACCTGCCGCACTAGTTAGACCTCACTAGATATGATCACCCCCTATTGCGTCACCCATATGATTCAATGGTAGTAGCTAAATTGACATATAGTTTGCCAATGTAGACGTCGGTTTCAGTTAAATCAACTTAATGGACCTAAATTCCACCATCGTATGTCACCCTACAAAAGAAAAAAAAAAACCAAAAATCAGGGAATTAACCGAATTTAATGAAATTTTCAGTGTTGATATATTAATGATAAAATATATAATGCACCAGTTATTTTATTTAAAAACTTTTACATTTTTTCAGCTCAGTTAACTTTGAACCACGTATCTTTGAGAATCTGTGTTACACCTCAAAGATATGTGGTTCAAATTAACTGATCTGAAAAAAATGTAAAAGTTTTTAAATAAAATAACTGGTGTATTATATTGTTTATTCATTAATTTATCAACACTGAAAATTCAATATATTTCAATAGTGGAATTTTGGTCGTTGAGTTCGGTTTAACCCATGATTGTCCGATCGATATCAGTCCAATCGGGTGAATCCTTTGTTTCGATTCGTGCCCTTAGCCTCATGCAGTCAGGATTGTCGAATCTACTGTTGTGATACTTCGACTCTGCACCCCACACACAAAGAGATACACAGCCAGAGAGGGGGGATACCTGAGAGAGAGAGAGAGGGAGAAAGAGAGAGAAAAAGAGAGGGGGAGAAAGAGAGAGAGAAAGAGAGAGAGAGAGAGAGAGAGAGAGAGAGAAAGAGAGGGGGAGAGAGAGAAAGAGAGGGGGGAGAGAGAAAGGGTGAGAGAGAGAGAGAGAGAGAGAGAGAGAGAGAGAGATTAAAGTCTACGTTCCTCTTTCAATGGTATATCACTAGAATGAAACTTAGAAAACTGAATCACTATGCAACAACTTTAAATCTATACAACATAAATTAATACTGTTGTTTAATCTTTTTAAAAACTTATAAATGAATTTACGTATTAAGTTATATTTTCCTTAAAGTTTTGATTTTTATTAAAAGTATTAATCCAAGTTGAGAAATTAAAGCTATATACATTGGACTTCATTTCATATTCCACTAACATCTGTCCGGTAGACAATGGTAACAATTTATGTCCCTGAATTCACAATTGTTAGAAGTGTACTTATCTCTGGGAAACTTTCTGTGTGTGGAGGTGGGGTATATATTTTTCAGATTAGTAATTTTCCATCTTCCTTATACAATTTGATAAAAATAGGTTAGAATAATAAAAAATCCCCATATTTATTTTGAAATGTGAGGAAATACAGAAATTGTTTTAAAACTTAGAAAAAAAACCCCAGAAAAACATGACAATTGTAATGTGATCTCACCAATGAATTTGTCAACAGAAAAAAAAATTGTTAGGGGTGTACTTATTTATGGGTGATACTGTAATACTTAATAATATCTGTTTTGATTGTAGAATGTTCTACTAGAAATAATAAAATCCTGGTATCTTTGGTTTAGAAGAAAATTAACTTTTTATAAAACAATTGTTAGGGTGTACTTATTTATGGGTGATACTGTAATACTTAATAATATCTGTTTTGATTGTAGAATTTCTACTAGAAATAATAAAATCCTGGTATCTTTGGTTTAGAGAAAATTAACTTTTTATAAAACAATTGTTAGGGGTGTATTTATTTATGGGCGATTGCATGTGTAGAGGCATGGTATATATTTTTCAGAGAATTAAATTTCAATCTTCCTTATACAATTTAATAAAAATAGGTTAGATTCTTTAAGAAAAAAAAAATCCCCATTTTTATTTTGAGATGTGAGGAAAGAAAGAAACTATTTTAAAACTTGGAAAAAAAAACCCTGACAGATGTTGCTGGAATATGAAATGAAGTACAAAGTATATATGTAGGTCACCATTTGCTAATGTTGACAAATTTCTGGGTTTTTTTGTTGACAAATGTACTGGTGACATCAAATTACAATCATGTAATTTGATGTCACCAGCACATTTGTCAACAAAAAAAACCTGTAATGGGTCACCCTGTAATATTTAATTTTCCGACCGATTCGCAAGTTTAGCCATGACATCACTGGTAAATTTGTCAACAAAACAGAAAAAAAATGTCAACATTAGCTTTTGTTTTGTGAAGCGAACGACTAAAAATAGAATTTAAAAATAAAAATCCCCATTTTTATTTAGAAATATGAGGAAAGGAAGAAACCTGTTTTAAAACTTTGAAAAAATAAAAAAAACGAAAAAAAAACAACAAAAAACTGACATGATTGTAATGCGACGTCACCAGTAAATCTGTCAAAAAAAAAAAAAAAAAAAAAAAAATATATATATATAAATAAAATTTTAAAAAAAACATCAACATAAGTAAATAGTGACCTACATATTAAAATGTTATTTACTTTAAATGGAATGACGCAATACTTACATAGTGAAATGTTTTGGTTTTAATTTTTTTATTTTATTTATAGTTTATCTAAATACTTATCTACAGTATCAGTTGCCATGACTTCATTTTGCCACTCTATATCGGTCACAAAGTTTGTTTGTCTGTCCTCTAAATAGCAAAATGGAATTTTTTATTGTTATTGTAAAAAAATCATTGTCCAATGCATTTTTATTGTAAAAAAAAATCATTGTCCAATGCATTTTTATTGTAAAAAAAAATCATTGTCCAATGCATTTTTATTGTAAAAAAAATCATTGTCCAATGCATTTTTTTGTAAAAAAAAATCATTGTCCAATGCATTTTTATTTAAAAAAAATCATTGTCCAATGCATTTTTATTTTTTAAAAAAAATCATTGTCCAATGCATTTTTATTTTTAAAAAAAAATCATTGTCCAATGCATTTTTTATTGTAAAAAAAAATCATTGTCCAATGCATTTTTATTGTAAAAAAAAATCATTGTCCAATGCATTTTTATTGTAAAAAAAAATCATTGTCCAATGCATTTTTATTGTAAAAAAAAATCATTGTCCAATGCATTTTTATTGTAAAAAAAAATCATTGTCCAATGCATTTTTATTGTAAAAAAAAATCATTGTCCAATGCATTTTTATTGTAAAAAAAATCATTGTCTAATGCATTTTTATTGTAAAAAAAATCATTGTCCAATGCATTTTTATTGTAAAAAATCATTTCTAAAAACAGATATGTAAAGACCTATCATAGAATCACCTATAAGTAAGTACACCCCTAACAATTGTTTTATAAAAAGGTCATTTTTTTTTTTTAAACCAAGATCGTCTTCTGTAAAATGAAAGGTTTCCTTGAAAAAGGTGCAACTGTAAACAGTGCTACCTATTGACAAAGGCAATATTTCACCTTATTTATTGAATGACCCTTGTGTATCATCGGATTAAATTAACTGAAAAATACTTACAGGAAGTCTTTCTGGATATTTTCTCCGAATCCGAGATGATTCCGCTTGGCGCTCTTCTGCAAATAAATAAATAAATAGATAAAAATATTTGAAAATAATGAAGTTTTTGTTTTATTCATTCTTGTTGGGTATCCGAATTTAATTCAATCTTAATTTTTTTTAAACACATTTTTAAAGACTCATTTTTTTTCCATTTAATTCATAGATGGCTCCTAACAGGTACTACCACCCCAAATCAAACCTGGGAGTAACAGCAATGAAAGGATACTGTAGCGAGATGGAAGGTCCTGAGTTTTGTGAGGACTGCTATTAGAAAAAGAGGAAGAAGAAATAAGAGGGAGTAAAGGTTTAAAAAAAGAAAAAGTGATGAACATAAAACAGTTTGTAGTGAATTTGACCGGGGCGTGACCCCCCGAATGGAGAATTGAAAGCCAACCGGAAGTTTTGGGTGTTGACCAGAACCGGAAGTCATGTGGTGATGTAGAACGACGAAGAAAAATACCGGTCTCTTTTTGCTTTCCGACAGCGTAGGCTACGGACGGGCCTCTGGTCCCTAGTGTGGGATTACAGTAATTTAACAGTGTCCTTTCTCTCTCTCTTTGCCTTTCCTCCTCTCCGACACAACCCACAAGACTAGCCCTGGAAATAAAAGCTAAGCAGCTTGTGACGATATATTTCTCGCGTTGTACTTTTTTTATCGACAAGATGACCGCCACATGCCGAACACCTTTTTAGTGTCGTGAATTTGGAGGCACGTTGACAAGACCCGCTATACAACATATATCGATATTAGAACGTTACGTATATCCG
Organism: Doryteuthis pealeii; assembly: GCA_023376005.1. Classification (NCBI taxonomy): domain Eukaryota; kingdom Metazoa; phylum Mollusca; class Cephalopoda; order Myopsida; family Loliginidae; genus Doryteuthis; species Doryteuthis pealeii. Next base: position 38,238,587 of record CM042177.1, on the reverse strand, counting down.
TTTTAGTACCGTGAATATACCACCACGTTACATATATCGCTTTTGGTACTGTGACCATATACCGCTACGTTACACTTCTGACTATGAACGGATGTCTCAAAAGGCGGTCAAAATGGCTGCTACCTTATGCGACAACATATTTATGCAAAACAGCATTTTCAGCACTTACTAATACGATGACTTGTTGTGCAACGTCAACTGCGTATCTCTTTGTCGAAAAATCTCACCAAGACAAGATGACCGCCACATGCCAAACACCTTTTTAGTGTCGTGAATTTGGAGTCACGTTGACAAGACCCGCTATACAACATATATCGATATTAGAACGTTACATATATCCGTTTTGGTAACGTGAATATACCACCACGTTACAATACTCCACACTCCCCAGAGCTGGAACTTTACCACATACCCAGGACACTAAGATCCTCGGCAACTGCCTTCTAGCACATATATGATAAAAAGGGTTAGAGGTTTACTATAGGGCAATAGGTTCGGGACAATCATATAGTGTTACAATTCATGAGAAGTTATGAATTGTGAACGTACCTGTAAGTTAGATATATTCAAATTAAGGGTCGTTAACTTTAAAATCAAGGAGTCCCCATGGAAAATTACCAGCGACTGTTAATAACCCTTGACCCCTTAGAGGTGCGTGATTTGGGCACCATGACAAACATGTGATACACTTTAGTTAGTTATTCAGATGCGACCTAGCTTTTCAAGGAGAGAGACGCGATTATCAGCTCGCCTGGGGTCCATCTCATCCCCATGGCAGAATGAATCAAATATGGGCTAATAAAACTTGATCAAGTAAAATCCAGTCTTGTTTTAATCAATTAAATGAATGTTAAGACAATGACCAACTCAGCTCAGCCCAGCAGAGAATTAGCGAGGAAGGAAGTCAACTCCCAGCAGATAAAAGTCGGCTAGACAAAACAGAAGAAGCAAGTAACCAATTAAGACCACCATCTCTCTAATCTAACATATCTCTGTCTCTATTATATACCCGAGTATAGCAGAAGGGTATATACGGCTATACAATAGGTGCTAGAGCTTGATGTGACCAGCTGATTGATTGATTGGAGGGGATCTCTGACTGACAGGTACAACTACTCTGGGTCAGAGTGGACAAGGTTTTGTCTTACGGCATATCAACCTCAGTGGGTCATTTAATGCCAATAAAGTTTTGAAATAAATCAATTCTTAATGGATAATACAATTTTGTTTATCAACTCATGTTTTTCTATTTAACCCATAGACGGGACCCTAACAGGTACTACCACTCCGGGTCAGAGTGGACCAGGGAGCAATGGTGATGAAGGAGAGCTCCACATTCCCCAAACCTCCAGAACTAGAACCTCACCATCAGATAGAGTTTAACATCATTCCCTCAGCCACCGCCTTCTAGCACCCATATGATAAGAAGGGTTGGGGCTTGCCATAAGAGCAATAGGGTTGGGGCAATCATATAGGTGCTAGGGCTTGATTGATTGGAAGGGGCCTCTCCGACTGCCCGTCTAGCCTAAGTAAGGGTTTAAGTAGAGTGTTGCAGGTCATGGACTGCTTATCCACCAAGACTCCGTCCTTAAGCATCACGGGTCGTCACCCACAGCCAACAGGTATTGGGGGAGTTTTAACCCTCTGCAGAGGTGCAGTCGGTGTATTCTAACGGCCCAGCCGACAGGGCGGCTCTCTACTCGGAGTTCTCCTCAATGTCCGCAAAATGAACGCTGTTTGTTGTTACCCTAGATATGTCACGACGGAGCCCCATACAATGACTGCTATTTACACAGTAGCATTGCAACCAACAAAGCCTTCATCAGATGATGACTCTGGGTTCAGGCATGGTTTCGGGACCAAAGCATCATTACCACTAACCCAGAGCGCCCCAGCAATATCTCACGATACCACCAGACTTTGTCGGTTTGATGTCACAATATACGACTGCCATATCCACGCTGATGCGGTTAGAGCTTTCTCCTGAATCTTTTTTTAGTATTTCCTCTTGTCTGGTAGAGAAAGTCCAAGTTTAGACAAAAATGCCGAGGTTAAGTTGGCAATAAACCCCCCGACATCTGACCTCAATGGGAAATACATCCGTTATCCATCTGGTATGGCGAAAAAGAGACCGAATTTTCTTTACTTCTGTTTGTTGTCCCGGGGGTGGGGAAGGTCACATCCGCTTCTGCTCAAAAATTTAAACCACTGTGCTCTCCCCTCTTGTTTACAAAATGCTCAAATTAGCCACCCATTGTTCACTCTTCCATAATATTTACAATTCTTTAGAGTGTAAGTATTATTATTTATGTAGTTTATGATTCAAAGAATTTTGACCAAAATTGTTGGCACTTGTCGGGTTTACCTGGCAAAAAGAAAATTCAAGAATCGTCTTCAGACTTGAGAAGCGGCCAATAAACCGAGAAAAAACTCTTTTCTTTCTGGGAAAATCTTGAAGATTTGCCCGGAACCGACAATAAAATGGTATTTAATCTGCCAATTACATTTCTTTTTAAAGAATTGTTTGTCTAATTGTCAAAGAGTTAATCAGGATGGCGCCATCTCTTCATTAAATGGTAAATCTTTGGAAATTAGTAAACTAGTTCATGTATCCCACCTACTACACTTTTTTTCTTTAGAGATAAAGTGGGACCTAGGATGATTTTTAAATAAGCCCTAGTTGAGAGTGGCATACATATTCTTTTTTTTTTTTTTTGAGATAAAACGCTTTCTTTTTTAGCGGTAAAATAAATGCACAATATAACCTGGAATTCTACAAAATAACTTGAATTTTAAAGATTATTTTTAGAGATACAATAATTACATAATTTATATATTACATTTCTGTGTTTCCCCAAAAATATGATAGACCTAGGATGATTTTAATATAAGCCCCCTCCTCCCCTAAAATAAGCCCTAGTTGAGAACGGCATACATATTCTTTTTAGAGGTAAAATAAATGTATAAATACAACATGAAATTCTAGAAAATAATTTGAATTTTAAAGATTATTTTTAGAGGTAAAATAATCACATAACTTATACATTAGATTACCAGGTTTCCCCAAAATAAGACCCAGCATGATTTTTCAAGATGATTCTAATACAAGCCTGCCCCTTAAAATAAGCCCTAGTTGAGAGTGGCATACACATTTGTTTTAGAGTTAAAAATAGAATTTGAATTTTAAAGATTATTTTTAGAGGTAAAATAATCACATAACTTATACATTAGATTACTGTGTTTCCCCAAAAATAAGATCGACCAGCAAAGTGGGACCTAGGATGATTTTAATATAAGCACTAGTCCTTAAAATAAGCCCTAATTGAGAGCGGCATACACATTTTTTTCAGATGTAAAATAAATGCAGAATATAACCTAGAATGCTAGAAGATAATTTGAAATTACATAACTTATACATCTTATTATAATGGAGATTGTGTGTTTTTTTTGTCTGTAACCAAAACTATATTACTACTCAAGTCACAATTCCCTTAATTATTTACGTCAAATTCTCCATGATTTCATTCTTTTAAACCTTCAGTTATTAATAAAAATTGTTTTACATTATTAATACATATCTACGTTCTAATAACATGCAATTGTATTTATATATACAACAAAATAGCGGTTTACAGTTTGAACGGGAAGGCTAATTTGCAAATTGATATTTAAAATTTTATTTTAATAAATATGTGCTTGGTATTATTGATTTCTAATTGTTTGGTTTTATCTTAAGAAATATAAACAAAAGTCTCGGGGATAAATCTTAAAAGAAATCCATTAACAAGAAGAAATAACTGTCATTTTATTCTTTACTTCCTATTTTAACTAAATAGTTAAATTAGGAAAATTTACCAATGAAAGAGGGGAGTAATGGAAAATGATGGAATAGTTAGTTTCAAAGTTGTTCTATTTTTCGATTATATCCCCACTGTTGCAGATCTTTTTATCTGCATTCTTAGTCAGTTTCATTAGCCTTTCTAATTTAATATGATATTTTATTATATCAAAACTTAAATACTTGCACCCGGAGGGTGCATATATTTGCTAGTTAGATTAACATCTTTTCCCCAAAATAAGACCTAGCATGATTTTTCAAGACAATTCTAATACAAGCCCTCCCATTAAAATAAGCCCTAGTTGAGAGCGGCATACGCATTTGTTTTAGAGGTAAAATAAATGTATAATACATGAAATTCTAGAAAATAATTTGAATTTTAAAGATTTTCTTTAGGCAAAAAAAAATTACAAACAGGTGGATCAACTACGGAACGGGACATCCTACACTGTCAAACATTTCCTCATAGAGTGGAGTTTTCACTCAAAACAATTAATAAATGAAGGATCAACTACGGAATGGGACATCCTACACTGTCAAACATTTCCTCATAGAGTGGGGAGTTTTCACTCAAAACCTAGGAACTTTCATCAAAATGACTTAACTATGAAATGCTAATTAGAATCATTCACTCCTTCCTAAATAGAAGCATCAATATACTCAGGGACAGCTGTTAACTATAAAATATTAATTACAATCTGTCGCTTTCTAAATAGAAGCACCAATACAATCAAGGACAACTGTTACGAGAACCCAACAGATTCACGGTTAGTCTAGTATAGGAACCACAATGTTTCGGGTTCGATACCAGCCCTCGTCAACTCAGCGTATGAGCAGCACAGCGATCTGTGCGGTAAAGTGAGGAGCTGATGGTAGGTGTGGCGCTCCACCTCAGATGCCAAAACCAATCTCCTTGGTCTAGCATTAGTGAAAAGGGGATAGACTCCCTCGCTGTCTGGCTGATACCGACACTAGGCCACCCTGACGAATTTACTTTTAGTATAGTGGTACCTTGACTAACGAGTTTTTCGAGTTACGAGCAGTCAGTTAATTTTTTGCTTTGTGCTGAGAGCTAAAATTTGAGGTATGAGCGAGCTTCAGATACGCATATGTTTATAAGTTCACAAAAAAACATTAAGTTTCCAAATTTATTGCACCAAAGAAAAATATTATTTATAAAAAAAAATAAAATAAAATATTAAAACATTCAGTGATGCTGATAGTTTTAGAATTTAGTGAATTTGAATGAGTCGCCGAGAAATTTGATGGGTCCCAACTAAAGTTTCTTAATAAGATTTATGTATGAACAACTAAAGCTGTCTAACCCCTACCTTGTACCACATACAGTGCAATTCGTTTTCAAGAAAATATTGGACTGTATTTACAGTTAGCTGGAAATGGTGGGGAACGAAAATAAATAAATAAAAAAAAAATAAAAATAAAAAAATCACTGGGAAGCATAGATATGATTTTTCTGCGTCAGGGACGCGGGACGCAGGACGCATACCTATCAGCATCTCTACATATTACAGCACATAATTCATTACATTCTATTTTATTATGTTTTTTTTATACAATACAAATACTATTTTTCTTATATAACAAAACGTAACAAAAAAATTAGGGTGTTTGAATGGGGGCTTGGAACGGATTAATGGCATTTCAGTTTATTTCAATGGGGAAATTTGATTTGATATACGAGAAAATTGAGTTACGAGCTGAACGAATTAAACTCGTAAGTCAAATAATTGATACATATATCGTAAGTAAATGTATAATATTGATACAATATGGGCACCTCATGTGGTGTAATGGTTAGCAAGCTAGATTAACAAACCATTGTTAGTGAGTTCGATTCTCACTGGGTGCCCCATATTTCTGGCCTTGTGAAACATCCAAGCTTACGCTTAGTAAATAACTATATTGATACAATATTGGAAATCAATTTCCAAACCTGATGGCTGAATGAAAGGTTTCTCTTGCCACACCCACTTTGGTTGAAGTGGGAGGAGGAATTAATGAATGAATCATTCATTCATATAGTCTTCCGAATAGTAGTAGTAGTAGTAAGAAAAAGATGGGGCTATTATTTTGGTATTTTCGGATTTTCATCGTATTTGAAATAAATACTATTTTGTAAATAAGTCAAAGATCGTTTTATTTCTTTTTAAAAAATTCTTTGTAATTTGAAATTAAACTACAAGAATCGGACAAGCTGTTATTTTGAAATACTTCGTTAGTGATGTCCAATCTACCCCCCATATTTAACACAATGAAACTTGAATAAAGGTTAATATTATCTTCAACATTTTTCGACTATTCAAAAGAAGAAACATAAAAAAAAAACTGATGATAAAAAAAACAAATTTCAGCTTACGGAAATAATGAAAATTATGAACGAAAACAATGTTTACATTTTCGCACCATTAAATCAATTGAAATTTAACGTAGCTAAAAAAACAAGTTATGACTACCGGCTTTTAAAAACATTCTATGAAAAATCAACTAACAGTCAAATTTTCACGAAGATTTCGGTAGTCATTAATTTGTTGATGAAATTATGTTTAAAATAGTTTTTTCCTAAAATATATTAGGTGTAATATTTTTTTTACGAGGTCTCCCCCCACACCTATTTTATTTTATGAAATATGAAAAAATGAACCGATAAAAAACGATTTTTAATTTTTTTCTATAAAGATAAAGAGTCTGAATAATTATATCAGAACATCTTTATAAGTTTGTATACGGGATTTTTTTTTTTTTTTTTTTTTTTTTTTTTTTTAGCAAAAGAATCATGAATTCTGAATTCTGTTAAAAAAAATGTCATAAGTTCGTTCTTTTTAATAATCTACCTGTATATATTTCTTCTTACTCACACAAAAAAGAAAGCCGGTCACGTGCTAAACGACTGCTAAAGACAAGACTGTAGTAATATGTAATTATTATTTTATACCAAAAATTGGCAATAGTATCCTTTGAATTAAATTAATATTTAGTGAAAAAAAATTATTCATTTATCATACTAACTAAATGAGATATATTGCCAAAAATTATTTGGCCAGAAAATTTCGTGAACTGAAGAACACGTTGGAACTTGCCAGCAACGTGTTGAAGAATTCTAATTAGCATTTTCGTTGTTCTATCTGTCTGTCATATCAAGAATTTCGGATTATAAAAGCCGTTCAGCATGAATAAAGACCCCTCACAAAATAATCATTCTGTTGTAAAACGTACTCCCCCCAAACATCTTTTCTGACCGGTCGGGCTTGTAAAAAAAAAAAAAAAAAAAAAATTTGCCGAATAGTTTTGGATGGTTTCCATTCATAATTAATTTGAAATAATATTTTGCCAGTTAACAAAAGGAGTAATTTAGACGACAGTACAAAATAATAATAATAATAATGTAGCAAACTAGCACAACGAAAATACAAAGCTAGACACGACTGGGTTGGGAAGGTGATCCACTGGGAATTATGCAAAAAATTAAATTTTGACCACACAACAAAATGGTATATGCATAAACCAGAATCTGTTCTTGAGAACAAAACGCACAAAATTCTCTGGGACTTTGAGATAAAAACGGATCACCTTATCCCAGCAAGAAGACTAGACCTAGTGTTGATAAACAAAAAAGAAAGAACTTGTCAACTGGTGGATTTTGCAGTGCCAGCAGATCACAGGGTGAAGTTAAAGGAAAATGAAAAAATAGACAAATATCTGGACCTTGCCAGAGAACTGAAAAAGTTATGGAATATGAAAGTGAAAGTGATACCAATTGTGGTTGGTGCACTTGGAACAGTCCCAAAAGGATTGGAAAAGGGTTTGGAAAGTTTGGACATCAGAGGAAGGATTGAAACCATTCAGAACACTGCACTGCTGCAATCTGCCAGAATACTCAGAAGAGTCCTGGAGACCTGAGGAGGCTTGCTGTCACTCAGACTCCAGTGAAAGACCATCAGCTAACAAACAAACTGATGTGAAAACTCAAAAGGAGTAAATAATAATAATAATAATAATAATAATAGGAAATCAGTGGAAGAATCGAGACCATCCAAACTACACCACTGTTAAGATCGACTAGAATACTCAGAAGAGTCCTGGAGACCTGAGGAGACTTGCTGTCACTCAGACTCCAGTGAACCACCAGCTAAGGCGGGTGTCAAAAACTCATAATAATAATAATAATAAAGAATTGATACCAAATAACAGCATTGTTGAAATCGGCTAGAATACTCGGAAGGAGCACTGGAGACATGAGGAGACTTGCTGTCACTCAGACTCCAGTGAAAGACCATCAGCTAACTCAGAAAAAATTCACTAGGGGTGAAATAATAATAATAAGCTAGGCACGACTGGGTTGGGAAGGTGATCCACTGGGAATTATGCAAAAAATTAAATTTTGACCATACAACAAAATGGTATATGCATAAACCAGAATCTGTTCTTGGGAATTAAACGCATAAAATTCTCTGAGACTTCGAGATAAAGACGAATCATTCTATCCCAGCCAGGAGACTAGACCTATTGTTGATTAATAAAATAAATAAATAAATAAATTTTAAAAAGAGAACGTGTCAACTGGTGGACTTTGCGGTTCCAGTAGATCTCAGGGTGAAGATGAAGGAAAACGAAAAATTGGACAAATACATGGACCTTGCTAGAGAATTGAAAAAGCTATGGAATATGAAGTTTAAAGTGATACCAATTGTAGTTGGTGCACTTGGAACAGTCCCAAAAAGCTTGGAAAAAAGACTGGGGGATCTGGAAATCAGAGGAAGAATTGAGACCATCCAGACTACTGCACTGCTGCAATCTGCCAGACTACAGCACTGCTGCAATCTGCCAGAATACTCAGAAGAGTCCTGGAGACCCGAGGAGACTTGTCACTCAGACTCCAGTGAGTGAAGACTAACCAAACAATTAATCAGCTAACACTGATGTGAAAAACTCACAGGGTAAACATAATAATAATAATAATAATAATAATAATAAAGACTAGACCTAGTGTTGATTAACAAAAAAGAAAGAACTTGTCAACTGGTGGATTTTGCGGTTCCAGCAGATCACAGGGTGAAGCTAAAGGAAAATGAAAAAAATTGGACAAATATCTGGACCTTGCCAAAGAACTGAAAAAGTTATGGAATGTGAAAGTCAAAGTGATACCAATTGTAGTTGGTGCATTTGGAACGGTCCCAAAAGGATTGGAAAAGGGTTTGGAAAGTTTGGAAATCAGAGGAAGGGTTGATACCACCCAGAACACTGCACTGCTGCAATCTGCCAGAATATTCAGAAGAGTCCTGGAGACCTGAGGAGACTTGTTGTCACTCAGACTCTAGTGAAAGACCATCAGCTAACACTGATGTGAAAACTCAAAAGGAGTAAATAATAATAATAATAAATAACATGTAAAGAAAAAACATTTTACTTATAGTATTAATAATTAGTATAAGTCTTATACCTAATTAAAATTAATATAAGATTAATTCAAAAAACATTTTACCTATATCTTAATTAAGTGAGTCAAATTAACAAAATAATGGGGGGGGGCACATGATAACCAAACAATTAATGTGTCTTCGGAATTTTGAAGAAAAGTGTCTTTATAAAAAAACTCATCTTTAATTTCTTTAAAAAACCGAAAAAATTATTAAAATCCGATAATTAACCGATTTTAGAAAATGTTTAAAAAAAGCAATCGCGTGATTTTGTATATCCTTACTTACGACCATATAGTTTACAAAGATTAGCTTAAATGTGGCACAAGGCCAAAAGTATGGGCGCCTAGTGAGATTCAACCAATAACATCAATAATAGCTATTTACTAAGCTTAGCTTAGATATGGCACAAGGCCAGAAGTATGGGGGCGCCCAGTGAAAATCGAACTCACTATCAATAATAGTCTGCTAATAATTTAACTAGCTAGAACGCTTACACCACGTGTTTGTTTGCTTTTTGTTGGTTTTTTTATTATTATTTCACTCCTGTGAGGTTTTTTTTTTTTTTTTTACACCCGTGTTAGCTGGTGATCTTTCAATGGAGTCTGAGTAAGAACAAGTTCCAGGACTCTCCTGAGTATTCTAGCCGATTGTAGCAATGCAGTAGTCTGGATGGTCTCAATTCTTTATATTGTTTTGACTTTCATTATTTTTTGTTTTAATAATATATGTTATGCAATTATTTTAAAAAATCTTTAAAAATTCAATTATTTTATAGAATTTCGAGTTGTATTAAATATTTTGCCGCTAAAAAATATGTAGGGAGTGACAAGACTTTTGGACCGCCCTATACATTAGGGCGGTCCAAAAGTCTTGTCACTCCCCACATATTGTTTTAATTTATCATTTTTTGTTTTAATAATGATAGGTTATGTAAATATTTTGCCTCTCAAAAAAAAAAAAATCTTGAAAATTTGAATTTTCTAGAATTTCAGGTATTATATAATTATTTTACCTCTTTAAAAAAATTTTTTAGTGGTGACAAGACTTTCGGACCACACTGTAAATTTATTTACAGTGTTTTTTGATATAGTCAATCGAGTAGCATTCGGGACCACCATTCATACATTGTACCAATTTTTCATATTTAAAAAATGAACCTAGTTGAGTTATATATGTGACTGATTTAAAATGGGACATTAATAGTTAAAAAAAAAAAAAAAAAAAAAAATTATAAATAAATAAAAATAAACACGAAGACAAAAAAAATTAACGATTTTTAAAGAAAAAAAGCAATAATTTTTTTTTTTAATTATTCGTTTTATTTTTTATTTTCATTTTTACGATTTTTATATTCTTATCTTTTTTTTTTTCATTTTATTTTTAAAAAAAACTTTTAAAAAATTATTAAACGGTGTTTAACATAATTAGTTTAATTATACATTTTTCTTTAAGAATAAAGACAATTAAATTAAATAAAATAAAGATTGTTATTTTTAAAATAATTATTAACAAAAATATATTTTTATTAAGAATTTTTCGCTCAAAATACTTCGTTTTTTTTGTGTAAAATAAAATTGTTTTATTTGTTTAATGTTTAGTTATTTTTTTTCTTTTCTCCTTTTGAGTGTGCAAAAATTTGGCGGGTAATTGATAGAGAAAGGAAGTAGAAAGTGACTTTTTTTTTAAATTGCCGTGAAAAATACAAAAAAAAAAAAAGAATGTATCTAAAATAGAAAATAACTAAATTGTAATAATCTTATTTAATCTTAAATAAATAATCATAAAAATTCACGGACGATTTATTGTCACTACAAAAAATTAAAAAATAAAATAAAAATTAATAAATAAAAATAATACCTTTAATTTGAAAAAAGTTTTACAATAATAATTCTACTCTTAGTATTAATACAAAAAGAATAAAATTATTATTATAAAAATTATGATATGTAATTTAGGTACTTGCAAAATGAACCTAAAATGCGTTTTTGACAAAATGACTTTAGCCCCCCCCCCCATACAGAAAATAATTTACCAAAAATCAGGGAATTATCGGATTTTAATGAAATTTTCAGTGTTTATTTATCAATGAATGATCTTTATAATGCATTATTTATTTTATTTCAAAACTTTCTCATTTTCTTCAGGTCACTTAATTTTTTACCCCCCCCCCACACACACACCTTACGTTGGGAGCGTAACTTTTTTTTCAAGTTGGTCTTATAGTTTTCTAGTATAAATAATGAGATAAAAGACCGAAGTTATGAATAGAAACAAAAAAAAATTTACGGTAACTTTTCTATGAGAAAATAAGTACCGAAAATTGAAAAATAAAATGTAAAAAAAAAAAAATAATTTTTTGGAGATTTCTTTTTTACTCATTTCGATAATTATTTAATTGGCTATTATTTTATAAAAGAAAAAATTATACATCGATGTTTTTCTGCTTAAAAAGGGGAGGGGGTACATTTTCAATCGAGTTTTTCTTCAAAAAGTATACTTTTCAGTAATAAAATAAGGTTTGCATTAAATAGATATTTTTTTTAGAATCTAAAAATATAACATTTTAAACTTAACATCAGGATTTTCATATTTTAAATGAATTTTATATATTAATTTTTCATAGCAAAAATACTAAATTAAAGTTTTGAAATAAAATAACTGATGCATTATAAAATTTATTAATTGATAAATCAATACTGAAAATTTCATTAAAATCGGATAATTACCTGATTTTTGGTAATTTTTTTTGCAATCGCGAATGTTACATAAAAATTGTAAACAAGCGCGTAAAACCATTGAAAAATAGACAGAATGGCGGATCGCGTCGAAATTGACCAAAACAAATCCTTTTAAATCTATTAAAAATAAACTGCATATGTAATGATATTTTTCTTTTTTTAATGATGGTTATTATGTTACTACTTATCGATTTAGACAAAGTTTGACCTTAAATAATAGATTTAATTATTTTTAATTCACTTTTAAAATTCATAGCAGACGACAAAAATGCCAGTCCCTATGATATAGTGAATATAATATAGTAAAAATATGGGCTGAACTTGCACAAAGGTGTCAAAATTAGGGTGACCCAGAAAAAACAGGACCCAAATTATTTATTCATTTTCCCATTAAACTAACCTTAAAATTAACAGTTTTATTACAAAATGTGGGTTCTGTTTTTTCTGGGTCACCTTAATTTTGACACCTTTGTGCAAGTTCAGCCAAAAAAATATAGTATAATAGTTACGGTTATAATTTTTACTATAAAATAATATAATATAGTAAAATGATAGAATAGTTACAATTATGATTTTGACTATATATTAGTAGGGACTGGCTAAATGAGCCTAAAATGCGTTTTTGACAAAATGACTTTAGCCAAGACCAGCTATATCGGTGGCCTCGCTTTAGCCCCCCCTACAGAAAATAATTTATCAAAAATCAGGGAATTATCGGATTTTAATGAAATTTTCAGTGTTTATTCATCAATGAATGATCTTTATAATGCATTATTTATTTTATTCCAAAACTCATTTTTTTCAGGTCACTTAATTTTGACCCCCCTTATGTTGGGGCGAAGACATATGTACTATTAAATAGTACAATATAATACTTAATACTATTATTTATATATTGTTGAAGTACAATAAAATGACTAATTTAAGAGTATGAGATTATAATGACAATAATTGTACTATTATAAGATTATACTCATTAGTCATTTATTTATTTATTTATTTAAATCAAATACATAAACAGTGTTTATGTATCGTTAGGAGTGGTTACTGGTAGCGAATAGTAACCTATTTTTGTTTAGTGTGTAAAAGAAACTGTAACACTATCATATTACATACAATCTTTTAGTACTAAAATAATCGTGTGCGTGACTTTTAACCCGACAAAAAAAAACGGCACACGTCAGCAAGATGTTCATTGGAGCAATAAACTTGAAATCTAAAGTTTAATTTACAATTTAATGAAAATTCAATATTAATGTGAAATCTACGCTCGCGCTAAAAGTTATATTCATTTTAGTTTTGTTTTTTGATCAACTAAATTTCCGATAAAAGCGGATATATCAAATGGGTGCTAATTAGAATCCTTCACTCCTTCCTAAACAGAAGCATCAGTATAATCATGGACAGCTGTTAACTTTTAAATGCTAATTAGAATCTTTCAAATCTTTTTAAATAGAAGCATCAATATCATCATGGACACCTGTTAACTATGAAATGCTAATTAGAATTCTTCACTCCTTCCTAAATAGAAGCATCAATATCATCATGGACAGCTGTTAACTATGAAATGCTAATTAGAATTCTTCACTCCTTCCTAAATAGAAGCATCAATATCATCATGGACAGCTGTTAACTATGAAATGCTAATTAAAATCCTTCACTCCTTCCTAAATAGAAGCATCAATATAATCATGGACACCTGTTAACTATGAAATGCTAATTAGAATCCTTCATCCCTTCCTAAACCGAAGCATCAGTATCATCATGGACAGCTGTTAACTTTTAAATGCTAATTAGAATCCTTCACTCCTTCCTAAATAGAAGCATCAATATCATTATGGACAGCTGTTAACTTTTAAATGCTAATTAGAATCCTTCACTCCTTCCTAAATAGAAGCATCAATATCATCATGGACAGCTGTTAACTATGAAATGCTAATTAGAATCCTTCACTCCTTTCTAAATAGAAGCATCAATATCATCATGGACAGCTGTTAACTATGAAATGCTAATTAGAATCCTTCACTCCTTTCTAAATAGAAGCATCAATATCATCATGGACAGCTGTTAACTATGAAATATACCTCTTGTAGTACTGTTGTCTAATGCTTAGCAAGCAAGATTCGCAGACCATTGACAGTGAGTACGATTCTCACTGTGTGCCCCATAATTCTGGTCTTGTACCACTGCTAAACTAGGTAAATAAATAAAACGTTAATAAGAATTCTTCACTCCTTCTTAAATAGAAGCATCAGAATCATTATGGACAGCTGTTTAACATGAAATGGTAAATTGGGCACCTCGTGCAATAGAGCTAGATTCGTAGACCATTGTTAGTGAGTACGATTCTCACTGTGTGCCCCATAATTCTGGCATTGTGTCACTGCTAAGTTAGACAAATAAATAACTATTAAACGTTAATTAAAATTCTTCACTCCTTTCTAAATAGATGCACCAATATAATCATGGACAGCTGTTAACTATGAAATGCACCTCATGTTGTGAAATGCTTAGCAAGAGTTAGCGAGTACGATTCTCACCGGGTGCTCATACTTCTAGCCTTGTGCCACTACCAAGCTAAGCATAGTAAATGATCTATTGAATGTTAATTAAAATTCTTCACTCCTTCCTAAATAGAAGTATCAATATCATTATGGACAGCATAGTAAATAATCTATTGAATGTTAATTAAAATTCTTCACTCCTTCCTAAATAGAAGTATCAATATCATTATGGACGGCATAGTAAATAATCTATTGAATGTTAATTAAAATTCTTCACTCCTTCCTAAATAGAAGTATCAATATCATTATGGACAGCATAGTAAATGATCTATTGAATGTTAATTAAAATTCTTCACTCCTTCCTAAATAGAAGTATCAATATCATTATGGACAGCATAGTAAATAATCTATTGAATGTTAATTAAAATTCTTCACTCCTTCCTAAATAGAAGTATCAATATCATTATGGACAGCTGTTAACTCTTAAATGCTAATTGATGATCGGATATCTCGCGTGTAGAGCTAGATTCGTAGATCAAGATCATTGTACAATTCTCACTGGATACCCCCGTAATTCTTGGCCTTGTGCCACAACTAAAGTAAGCTTAGTAAAGAAAACGAATACTAAATTATTACAATTTAGAATCCTTCACTCCTTCCTAAACAGAAGCATCAATACCATTATGGACTGTTCGTTCCTGTAGCGTAACGGGCTGGTTCACAGTCTTATAAAGTTTGTCTATTTTTGTATTTAATACACTATACAATGATAATATTAATACAATGTATTAATATTATCATTGTATAGTGTACAATGATAATGTGTATTTAATTGTATACAATTAAATACATATTATCATAGTATAATAATAATGTTAAAATAACAATATACACACTGTATGTAGGTATATCCAATTTGTAGAAAATTCCGTGTTTTTACAAAACAAATTTACCTCCCCCCTCACCCGTTTGAAAAAAAAAATTACCAAAAAATCAGGGAATTGTCCGATTTTAATAAAATTTTCAGTGTTGATTTATCAATGAATGGATTTTATAATGCATCAGTTATTTTATTTCAAAACTTCTGATTTTTTTCCTGGTCAATTAATTTTGTCACAAATACACACACAACCACCTTAAAAATATATTAATTTTAAGTTGGTTGTTTTATTTCAAATTATTTTTTATAAATTATTTTAATTATATGATTTTTAATATTTGAATTTATCATTAATTGTTTAAAATTACAATTGGTAGTTTTTTTTAGCCATGCATTGTAACTACAAACTGAAACTACATTGCCTTTTCTTCCGATTTCTTTAAACTTTTTTTTTGTATCGAAATGTATCCTATAAAAAAAAAAAAATAATAATTTCCTAACATTAAAATTTTTGCTACTAATTTTATAGTTCTTCTTTTATAATATTTAAAAAAGAAGAAGGTATAATGCGGTCTATTGTTTTAAATAGGATACATTACAAAAAAAAAGTCTCTGGTATTACTATACGAAGAACAAGGAAGAATAATACACATATTCTTCTACTTTCTTCGGCATGTTGGTCTTTTCTTCCATTGAGGAATTTGGTTAAATTCCTCAGAAAAAAAAAAAAACGAATGGTAAATCGGTGCCAGCTTAGAAAGAAATATCTATTCTTTTTAAAAACAAAGATTGTGATTATTTTTACAAAATGAAGATACTTATTTTTTTTTTAAATGTATCCTAGAATTAATGTCATACCCTTACCCCCCACCAAAAAAAAACATATGTATTGTATGTCTTAGTTTTTGGTTGTTTTTAATAAATTTGATCAATTCTAATCCCATTTAATTCATTTTGATTCGTTTTTTTTAGTGAAAAATCCGTATTTTTGACAGACTTATCATATAGTATGTATTGTACTTGTATAATGTATATACAAAAATGTATTTGTTACTATACTGTGTTGTATATTATTATATTTACAAATACATTCCTTTTTTCTTTCTTTAAACAACAGTAGAATTCGTTGGATCCACGTTGTAAAAACGGTCCCTGATGATATTGATACTTTTATTTAAGGAGTGAAAGCGTTTTGATTCATTGTCATTTCATAGTAATTTCTGTTTTAGTGTTTTTATTAAAAAAAAATGATTTATTTTCGTAAAAAGTGCCGTTCGGCGCGTGTGCAGACCCCGCATAATCATCATTTTATTTATTTTTAAATAAACCGTCTCGGAAATTGCTTCATTCACAAAACTGCTGCTCTGCTAAAAATCTCGCCACAGTGTGTCGTTTTTTGCTGGGTTTGTGTTTTTTACGATACCAACTTTCGAGAATAAATGACATTAGTAAGTAAAAGTACTATTGTACTACAATAGTACTTACAATGAGAATTCCACTAAATATATATATATATATATATATATATATATATATATATAATGGTATAGTTAGAAAGCCTACCCAGTTCGGATCATCAGGGCTATCATCTGCGATTATTAATTCATTTTACTAAACAACCTGCTCTACAAACGTATTGAGTACTTTTATATTCATTAATAACCCCGACTTATTCGGTTAATTATTTTATCGACAGTCAAAGTTTTGACTAACTCGATATTTTATCTTAACATACAAATCACCCCTTCTTCATACATTAGGTAATTATGAACTTTTGTTTAGTAAATTAGGGTGTCCCAGAAAAAACAGAACCCACAAATTTTGTAATAAAACTTAATTTTGACTAGGTGGGGGTTAGGGTTAGGATTAGTTTAATGGGAAAATACATGTACAGGGTGACCCAGAAAAAACAGAACCCAAACCCTACCCACTCCCAGTTAAAATTAACAGTTTTATTACAAAATTTGTGGGTTCTGTTTTTTCTGGGACACCCTAATTTACTAAAAAAAGTTTATAATTACTTAATATATATACATATATATATGAAATATAAGTTTCATATATATATGAAACTGTAGTAACGTTAATATAGTCATATAATCTTCTTATATTTCAAACCTGCTCAACTATTATAACATTGAAAGCAATTTTCTATATAAATACTTTTATTTGCTGTCTTTTAAATTTATATATATATATATATATATATATATATATATATATATATATATATATATATGGGGGGGTGATTTGTGTATTATACTTCCTAGATAGATCAATGTGTAATACACACTGATGTATCCATGTGTGTCTTCAAACTTGTGTTATTGTTTGTAGATTTTTAAAGCAATGTCATGTGTTTTCATTTGTTTTTTAAATGTCCTACTTCAGCAATAATCGAAAATGTCACACACAAAATATAAAATAAACAAATAAAAATAAAATAAAATAAACAAACAAGATAAGGATCCTCGTCTAATAAAATTTTAAAAAAAACCCAAAAAACCCAAAGAAAAACATTTTTTTTTTTTTGGTAAAGTAATCACTTTTTGTTCTAAGAAAATGAATCCAATTTTAAAAAATTTAAAAAATAAGATAAAATTTATCTAATAATTTAATTTATATTTAAACATATTATTTTCTAATAAAAAAAGTTTCTACCCGAATTAAACACCTAAAAATGAAAAGAATTTATATTATTAAAGTTTAAAAATTAATATACATTGTATATTTTATTTTTTAAGAAAGTTTTACTTAAAAGATAAAATAAAATTATTAAAGTTTAATTCTGCTAGAAACATTTTTTTAAATTAGAAAATAATAAATATAAATGAAATTTACTTAGTACTTAAACTATATTAATTAAAACTGAAAAAGTTTTAATTAATTAAGAAGTATGTATTCATTTCTGTATTTTTTCTCTCTTTATTTCCACAAACAAATGTACGCTTTTTTTAAAAGTCTTTCTTAACTAATAGTAAAAATAAGTATTAAAATAAAATAACTAAATTTAATAAACTATTAATTAAAATCGAAAAAGTTTTATTTATTGAATCTTAATTATGAAGTAAATTATTCTATTAATTCCTGTAGTTTTCTTTTTCATATATTAACACAAACAAATAACATGCTGTCTTTTTTTTTTTAATCTAATAGTAAAAATAAAATATAACCACAAAATAAATAAGAATAAATATGAAAATAAAATAATTAAATTTAATAAACTATTAATTTAAACCGAAAAAGTTTTAATTAATTAAATAATAATTAATTACTAAAAGTATGTAATTCATTTCTTTCTGTTCAATAGTTTTTTCTTCTAATAGTAAAAAAAAATTGTAGAAATATTTTTAAAAATTATAAAGATATAAAAATATATATAAAAATAAGATAACTAAATTTATTAAACTATTAATTAAAACCGAAAAAGTTTTAATTAATTAAATAATAATTAATTACTAAATGTATATATTCATTTCTTTCTGTTCAATATTATTTTTCTTTTCTTTTACAAATTTACTACAAACAAAATTACATGCTGACTTTTTTTACTATTAAATAGTAAAAATTAATATAAAAATAGAAAATAACTAGATTTTAAAAATAATTAAACCCTTTATAAACCTTTTTCAGATCGTTGTTTAATACTTATATATTCATAGATATTTTAAAACCAAAAACCAAATTCTAAGATTGCAGAAAGAATTATAAATCAAAGAAAAAACATTACATCTTTGTATAAAACTTACCCAACGTGTTTTCCTCTTTATATTTGAACTTCATGTTAGCCCTTTTTCCGCGCCTTTTTTTATAAAAATCTTCGGTTATCGACAACAACAAAAATAATTAAAAATAAAAAAATAAATCCTTTGTTTTCCGATCTGTTAAAATTCAACGATGTTTATAATCGTAAACAACTTAAATAAACACAAAACTACCAAGAAGACGAGTGAGTTCACTCAAAAAATAGTCAGTTCACTCCGTCGAAATGTGACTCAAGCGACGACAGTTGCGCGGTGTTTTGCTCCTCCCACCACAATGGCTTCGTTTACTCCTACCTCTACCACTTCCTTTTAATCTACCTCCCACTGTAATCTCATTTCCGTCTCTCACGTCTTATGAGTCACCTCTCCCGCTCTCTCTGTTTTTCTTTCTCTCTCTCTCTCTCTCTCTCTGTTTCTCTCTCTCTCCGCCCCTCTCTCTTTCTTTATTCTCTTTCATTCTCAGAGATAAACTACGCGAAATTAAATAAATAAATAAATTAAGATAATCTCAGAAAGAATTATTTTAATATTAGCAGGGATACCTGACGTTGCCAGGGAAAAAGAAGAAAAAAAACATTAAAATATGGCAATACTTAAAATGTCTGCTTTTTTATAAACTTTGTTTCTTTTTCAGAAAAACCCAGGCACGGGGAAGTCCCCTTGGCATAGTGGCTAATGTGCTACTCTATGATATCGTAGTATGGTGGTTGTAATGAGTTTATATATATATATATATATATAAGATAAATCTAATGAGTCAGACGAACCTACTAAAAGTTTCCCTTAATTCTCTTCAGAGCTAACATCTTAGCCCTGAAGGGCATTAAGCGAAACTTTTAGTAGGTTCGTCTGACTCATTAGATTTATCTTTATTATTTGCTCTACTTAGGTATTGAGCACTTTTTACTTATTAGCTTTAGTCTCCTGGCAATTTTACATATAAATTGATTTTTCTTTTGGCCAAAATATTGTACTAATAGATTATTTTTGGTTGGTACGATTATCTTATAAATTTTTTCTTCCCAGTTGATGTTTGGTAGTATATTTTTACAATCAAACTATTTGCTGTTTTTTTTCTCACCGCGAGGATTTACCAATAAGTTTGGTATTATTATTATTATTATTATTATTATTTATATATATTTTTTGCTTGAAGGCAGTTACAATGCGTATATCATATAAAATTCGATGACCCAGTGGTAAAGTCTCTGACTCTGCATGCTGAGTTCCCGGTTTCGATTTCTGTCGGAGGGAAATCGTAAGTATACATCGCTGATGAGACTTAATAAAGTTGAAACAGCTGCTGTACGATGTTCCACGTAGGGGGCGACATTTGCTGAGTTCGGTTGTCATGATTATTTTCATTAATTATCAAATTTTATACAATATACGCATTGTAACTGCCTTCAAGCAAAAAAAAAAAATATATATAAATAATAATATACTTTACTCAACAATGCCATCTAAAGCAAATTATCTTAATCTCATATATATATATATATATATATATATATATATATATATATATATACAATTACTAGACGGATCTGTTGGCATTTCACATAGTGCTAATACCCTTGGGAAAGGTATGAATCCATATATTCTCCCTCCAGCTATGGGTTAAATAGTAGGGCAGACTGGACTCTTTAACCTTGGGTAGGTAACCAGTCTAGGAGAGGGATAACTCTAAATTCAAAATTCCTGAGGGCAGTCGTTGATTGGGTTTGTGGCATTCCTTGATGCACCAATTCTTTCCTATCGACTGTGCCAAAAAGTGTGGAATGGTCCTACACAAGCCTTCACCACTAAAAACAAATCACTGTGTTGGTTGTTCACTGGATGAACACTCATGCGTTGAAAATCGATGAGAGAGTCCATTTTATATATATATATATATATATATATATATATATATAATCAATAGTAATGATATTATGAATGATAACCATTTTTAAGATCTCAACCATTTGACTCATCTGAGGATTGCATAGCCATGAAACTTTAAGTTATGAGTCCTAATCATCCATAATATCATTACTATTGATTATAAATCTGCTCTGCTTTATTAGCATTGAGCACCTTTTCATACCAATACTTTTCTCATTTATTATCTATTCATTCTATATATATATATATATATATCTTGGGGCCGGGTTAGCTCAGTCGGTAGAGCGTTCGGCTAGAAATCACAAGGTTCCTAGTTCGATACCGGTTCTCGCCAACTCAGCGTATGAGTAGCACAGGGATCTGTGCGGTAAAGTAAGGAGCAGATGGTAGGTGTGGCGCTCCACCTCAGACGCCAAAAACAATCTCCTTGGTCTAGCGCTATTGAAAAGGGGATAGACTTCCTCGCTGATTGGCTGATACCGACATTAGGCCGCCCCGACAACTTTACTTACTTACTATATATAGAAAAACTCAACAGACCATCATTTGGGTGTTATAAATTTATTTCAGCTTGTAGATTGTATAAAAGAGTCCAGTCTCGTCATACCTTGTAAAGATTTATCGAGTCAACCGAGAAAGTCCATTACAATAAAGATTGAAAAATGAAACTGAATTTGTAAAGAACTAAATGTGTTGTGATTATTTACAACTTCTTAGAAAAGTGATATTAGGTTTTTGGTTTGTTTTGTTTTACGGCATATCAACCTCAGTGGGTCATTTAATGCCGATAAAGTTTTGAAATAAATCAATTCTTAATGGATAATACCACTTTTTTATAAATACATTTTTCTATTTAACCCATAGATGGGACCCTAACAGGTACTACCACTCCGGGTCAGAGTGGACCAGGGAGCAATGGTGATGAAAGGGTGCTCCACATTCCCCAAACCTCCAAAACTGGAACCTCACCATCAGATAGAGTTTAACGTGATTCCCAGGACATGTAGACCCGCAGCCACCGCCTTCTAGCACCCATATGATAAAAAGGGGTTGGGGCTTGCCATAAGGGCAATAGGGTTGGGGAAATCATATAGGTGCTAGGTGGTCATACCTTGTAAAGATTTATCGAGTCAACCGAGAAAGTCCTGTAGCGTTAGTTTGTATTCGCCTGGTGGAGTTGTCTGCCCTTTTTAGTTTGATGATGCCCACCAGGGGCACCATAGTATTTAAGCGCCGGTTTCAAATCCTTTCGGCCTCTTTGCCGGTTTCACCAACTACGAGCCACATGGGGTAGATTCTATCTAAACCCTCTTGTTGGGGCTCCACCCCCCTTACATTACTGTAAGTTCTTTACAGCATGGACTATCGCTAGTCTCATGTCTGTACTCTTTTATGTTATATCTGTATCATTCATGAATGTGTCTATCTTTATTTGTGTACCTCTTTTTATATGTACTCTTTATTATGAACGTTGTATTGACTGTTATCCATGTGCTGTGTTCATTAAATGTTTGTCTATTAACCTTTGTTATTTGTATCCAAAGTATGTATAACTTTACACCACCCATATAGTCCATTACAATAAAAATTGAAAAATGAAACTGAATTTGTAAAGAACTAAATGTGTGGTGATTATTTACAACTTCTTAGAAAAGTGATATTAGGTCAAGGACACTAACACCAACACATTTTAAAATAGTTGTTTACAACATATCAACAGCATCATCATTATCATCGTCATAAAGTTATGTAATAGAATTCATGTTTATATATCTTATTATAATGGAGATTGTGTGTTTTTCTCTCTGTAACCGAAACTATATTACTAATCGAGTCACAATTAACATAGTTATTTACATCACATTCTCCATGATTTTATTTATATTTAAACCTCAATTATTAATAAAATTTCTTCACCTTTTTATTAGTGTTGTCCATATCTACATACTGTATTTACCGCGTACCCCACTTGTACAGGTCAGGCACAAAGTCCCTATTAATGTGGGACCACCCACAAACCGAAGCTCATGGAGTGGCAGGTGAAAAATTGCGTCAATCCCGTCGGCATTCCCCCCCAAGGGGGGCGCCTCAGGCACTGGGCAATAAACCCAGCCCTGCCCTTTTAAATCGAGGGGGCAGGTGTTGCCTGGGGGGATGGCCCCCTGGGATCGACGCCGTTAATTATATCAATGGTCCAGAGGCCGAAGCCACTGTTGACCATATCTACATACTAATAACATGCAATTGTATTTATATATACAACAAAATAGCGGTTTACAGTGTGAACGGGAAGCCTAATTTGCATATTGATATTAAAAATGGGATTTTAATAAATATATGCTTAGTATTATTGGTTTCTAATTGTTTGATTTTATTTTAATGAATATAAGCAAAAATCTCTTCAATTAATCTTAAATGAAATCCATTAACAAGAAAAGATAAGTGACATTTTATTCTTTACTTCCTATTTTAACTAAATACTTAAATTAGAAAAAATAATAATGAAAGACGAGAGTGATGGAAGAGTAAATTTCAGTTGTTCTATTTTTCGATTATACCCTCCTCTGTTTCAAATCTTTTTATCTGCATTCTTATTTAGTTTCATTAGCGTTTCTAATTTAATACGATATTTCATTACATTAAAACTTAAATACTTGCACCCGGAGGGTGCATATATTTGCTAGTATAATTAAAGATAATCTTTTTATTCATTTACTGATTTATCTAATTAATTTAATATATCTTATTTTATTTTACAACTGAAAAAAAAAGCTAAGTAAATAAATTTTTCTATTTGACCGTTTTTATTTTGAATTCAAGATAGTTACAATGTAGCAATATTCACCAGAAGTTAACCAGACAAGATTATATATATATATATATATATATTCAAACCCATTCTCAACAGATATTACAAAGGTAAGAGACGGATTTTATCTTCTCTAATAACTTATAGAATAATTGTATTAACTTGATGTTTCAAAGGAGTCTAATAATAGACAAGGAAAACTTTCTATGAGGGACCCCACTCTCAAAAAGTGTTTTAATACTTTTGAGAAGGGTCCCTTGAAAAGGATTTTTCATTCATCCCCATCATTTCATTCATTTTTATTTCATCCATTCATTCATTTTACCATTAATTTTTAACTATATATATATTTAAAATATTCCGCATAGGGATGTATCAATTAATTGTTCACTTCAAAACTGACAGCCACTAATAGCCGCATGGGTAAAAGACTTGGCAGACAAAAATTCTGTCGGGTTTCGATCCCGGCTTGAGGTAGCTGTTAAAAGGTAAAGCCACACTGATGAGAAGTAAACTTTGAAACACGTGTAATGTGGATGATTGATATATATATATATACATATATATATATATATATAAAATGTTGTCAGGGCGGCCCAATGTTGGTATGAGCAATACAGCGAGGGAGTCTATCCCCTTTTCACTAGCGCTAGACCAAGGAGATTGTTTTTTTTTGCGTCTGGGGTGGAGTTCCACACCTACCATCAGCTCCTTACTTTACCGCACAGATCCCTGTGCTACTCATACGCTGAGTTGGCAAGGGACGGTATCGAACTAGAAACCTTCTTTTTTAGTATTGGAGAATTGAAAACAAAGTGCTCGATTACGTATATAAGAGCTGTATTTATTTATTTATTATAGTGTACAATACATCTAAGGTGCCATTGTTACAAGTGGTTTCCAAGCACCATGTTAGCCACCCTTCTTCAAGACAACGCGCCTGTTAAGAAATACAGTGAATGTCAATTCATTTATATATGGATATATATAATTATATATATATATATATATATATATAATATATATACATATATATATATATATATATATATATATATATATACACATACAAGGTGTGTCATAAAAGTACCGAGTTCGAAGTTGTATTTACCAAGATAGAAATGAACAATGAATGGAACGTTAATTTTTTTCAGAATACAAGGTGTGTCGTAAAAGTACCGAGTTCGAAGTTGTATTTACCAAGAAATGAACAATGAATGGAACGTTAATTTTTTTCAGAATACAAGGTGTGTCGTAAAAGTACCGAGTTCGAAGTTGTATTTACCAAGATAGAAATGAACAATGAATAGAACGTTAATTTTTTTTAGAATACAAGATGTGTCATAAAACTGCCAAGTTTGAAGCTGTATTTACCAAGATAGAAATGAACAATGAATGGAACGTTAATTTTTTTTAGAATACAAGGTGTGTCATAAAACTGCCGAGTTTTAAGCTGTATTTACCAAGATAGAAATGAACAAGCTAGGGTCGTAGAATATACCAATGGCACAAAGGGGTAAAAGCCCCCCCACCGACGAGGCTACCTGTTTGCCTTGGTGGTGACCTCTGATGCTTAAGGACGGAATCCTGGTCGCTGAGCAACCCTGCAACACTTCACTTTGGCCCTTACTGGGCTAGATGGGCAGTCGGAGAGGCCTGATCCAATCAATCAGCTGGTCATGTCAGCCCTCTATCAGATTATTCTCAAACTCAAACATCGTAGAACAGTATTCAGGCCTTCTTCATTTGAAGCCACTCTGTACTTTCCACATTCATTTGCCATATCCGTCGGCTCCAAGTCGTGTATTTTGGAGGTCTGCTCGCAGCTTACCAACCAAGTTGGTTTAATGGCATCCCCTTCGTGTCCAGTGGTTGTTTGTCGCTATAACACCAAATTCCAGGAATCCATAGCACATGATCCAGTACGAACCATTGTAGTTGCGCCACCCTTGTTGATAGTGGAATGGTGTTGCACGTATTGTACAGAGCCTTGTTGGAGATTAGGCTGCTTGGCCATCAGTGTCAGGTGACATTGCATTGGACAATGATTTTTATTATAAAAATGCATTGGAAATGATTTTAAAATTTGGACAATGATTTTTACTATAAAAATGCATTGGAAATGATTTTTACTATAAAAATGCATTGACAATGATTTTACTATAAAAATGCATGGAAATGATTTTTACTATAAAAATGCATTGGAAATGATTTTACTATAAAAATGCATTGGACAATGATTTTTACTATAAAAATGCATTGGACAATGATTTTTAACTATAAAAATGCATTGGACAATGATTTTTAACTATAAAAATGCATTGGACAATGATTTTTAACTATAAAAATGCATTGGACAATGATTTTTACTATAAAAATGCATTGGACAATGATTTTTAACTATAAAAATGCATTGGAAATGATTTTTTATAATAAAAATGCATTGGAAATGATTTTTATTATAAAATGCATTGGAAATGATTTTTTTATAAAAATGCATTGGAAATGATTTTTATTATAAAAATGCATTGGAAATTATTTTTACTATAAAAATGCATGGGACAATGATTTTTACTATAAAAATGCATTGGACAATGATTTTTTACTATAAAAATGCATTGGACAATCATTTTTACTATAAAAATACATTGGAAATGATTTTTACAATAAAAATGCATTGGACAATGATTTTTACTATAAAATGCATTGGACAATGATTTTACTATAAAAATGCATTGGACAATGATTTTTACTTTAAAAATACATTGGACAATGATTTTTACTTTAAAAATACATTGGACAATGATTTTTACTATAAAAATGCATTGGAAATGATTTTTACAATAAAAATGCATTGGACAATGATTTTTACTATAAAAATGCATTGGACAATGATTTTTACTATAAAAATGCATTGGAAATGATTTTTACTATAAAAATGCATTGGAAATGATTTTTACTATAAAAATGCATTGGACAATGATTTTTACTATAAAAATGAATTGGAAATGATTTTTACTTTAAAAATACATTGGACAATGATTTTACTATAAAAATGCATTGGAAATGATTTTTACAATAAAAAATGCATTGGACAATGATTTTTACTATAAAAATGCATTGGACAATGATTTTTACTATAAAAAATGCATTGGACAATGATTTTACTATAAAAATGCATTGGACAATGATTTTTACTTTAAAAATACATTGGACAATGATTTACTATGCATTTGATTTTTAAAAATGCATTGGAAATGATTTTTACTATAAAAATGCATTGGACAATGATTTTTACTATACTATAAAAATGCATTGGAATGATTTTACTATAAAAATGCATTGGAAATGATTTTTACTATAAAAATGCATTTACTATAAAATGCATTGAAATGATTTTTACTATAAAAATGCATTGGAAATGATTTTTACTATAAAAATGCATTGGAAAATTTTTACTATAAAAATGCATTGGAAATTCTTTGGTATCTGTAGCACATGACCCAATATGAACCATTGTAGTTGCGCCTACTTTGTTGATAGTGGAATTGTATTGCACATCTTGTACAGAGCCTTGTTGGAGATTAGGCTGTTTAGCCATTGGTGTCAGGTGAAAGTTCTTGGATGTTTCTGGTTGAAGGCATCAAGATTATCCATAGCTGCACCTTTGGAGCTTCCCAGCTGTTTAAATTATGCATCATCAAAGACACATATGTTGCTGTAACGTCACAGTTGCATCATAAAGGTGCAGTCTCTTTGTTAGAGTAATCTTTGATCCACAGATTTTATATATATATATATGTATGTGTGTTTATATAAATAGATAACCTACTTAATGTTGTATCAGAGAGAAGATATCTCTTATGATTCACAATTCTTACTCACAATATACACATCGCTAGCATAAAACATTAAAACTCAAGTCGGAGGCAACAAGCGGAAGTGAACTCAATGATACCCTATCATTTTTACTAAGACCAACATTCTCACCATTTTCATCATGTGACACTCACATGAATGCACATTATCTCCCGCCTCCACCTCGTTATGGGGCAAATAAGTCAACTCACAACCCACATCAACAACATAAAACCAAAGTAAACCTATATCGATAATACTAATATTAGGCCTATTTCATACATGTCTTAAAAGAATTCTAATTTATTCATCTGTCAACACACCACCTACATAACCATACATACACATTGTGAATCAAATCGATATCTTGGGGGGCTTTGTTATATCAGAGAGAAGATATCTCTTATGATTCACAATTCTTACTCACAATATACACCTCGCTAGCATAAAACATTAAAACTGAAGTCGGAGGCAACAAGCGGAAGTGAACTCAATGGTACCCTATCATGAAGTGACCAATTCGACGCAGTTCTGCGCATAGGCTCGGATTGAGTTACGCTTGAAGGGAATTCCAAAGCAACAAAAAATAATATTGTAAGGAATCCGGATTTTCAGTCAATAAAAAACTCTCCCGCTAAAAAACCCAAAGGCATTCTGGAGCCCATCTACCAGCATATAAGCCGATCTCCTCTCCTGNTAGTATATTGGTTTCTAATTGTTTGATTTTATTTTAATGAATATAAGCAAAAATCTCTTCAATTAATCTTAAATGAAATCCATTAACAAGAAAAGATAAGTGACATTTTATTCTTTACTTCCTATTTTAACTAAATACTTAAATTAGAAAAAAATAATAATGAAAGACGAGAGTGATGGAAGAGTAAATTTCAGTTGTTCTATTTTTCGATTAACCCTCCTCTGTTTCAAATCTTTTTATCTGCATTCTTATTTAGTTTCATTAGCGTTTCTAATTTAATACGATATTTCATTACATTAAAACTTAAATACTTGCACCCGGAGGGTGCAATATTTGCTAGTATAATAAAGATAATCTTTTATTCATTTACTGATTTATCTAATTAATTTAATATATCTTATTTTATTTTACAACTGAAAAAAAAAGCTAAGTAAATAAATTTTCTATTGACCGTTTTTATTTTGAATTCAAGATAGTTACAATGTAGCAATATTCACCAGAAGTTAACCAGACAAGATTATATATATATATATATATATATTCAAACCCATTCTCAACAGATATTACAAAGGTAAGAGACGGATTTTATCTTCTCTAATAACTTATAGAATAATTGTATTAACTTGATGTTTCAAAGGAGTCTAATAATAGACAAGGAAAACTTTCTATGAGGGACCCCACTCTCAAAAAGTGTTTTAATACTTTTGAGAAGGGTCCCTTGAAAAGGATTTTTCATTCATCCCCATCATTTCATTCATTTTTATTCATCCATTCATTCATTTTACCATTAATTTTTAACTATATATATATTTAAAATATTCCGCATAGGGATGTATCAATTAATTGTTCACTTCAAAACTGACAGCCACTAATAGCCGCATGGGTAAAAGACTTGGCAGACAAAAATTCTGTCGGGTTTCGATCCCGGCTTGAGGTAGCTGTTAAAAGTAAAGCCACACTGATGAGAAGTAAACTTTGAAACACGTGTAATGTGATGATTGATATATATATATATACATATATATATATATATATAAAATGTTGTCAGGGCGGCCCAATGTTGGTATGAGCAATACAGCGAGGGAGTCTATCCCCTTTTCACTAGCGCTAGACCAAGGAGATTGTTTTTTTTTTGCGTCTGTGGTGGAGTTCCACACCTACCATCAGCTCCTTACTTTACCGCACAGATCCCTGTGCTACTCATACGCTGAGTTGGCAAGGGACGGTATCGAACTAGAAACCTTCTTTTTTAGTATTGGAGAATTGAAAACAAAGTGCTCGATTACGTATATAAGAGCTGTATTTATTTATTTATTATAGTGTACAATACATCTAAGGTGCCATTGTTACAAGTGGTTTCCAAGCACCATGTTAGCCACCCTTCTTCAAGACAACGCGCCTGTTAAGAAATACAGTGAATGTCAATTCATTTATATATGGATATATATAATTATATATAAATTATATATATATATAATATATATACATATATATATATATATATATATATATATATATATACACATACAAGGTGTGTCATAAAAGTACCGAGTTCGAAGTTGTATTTACCAAGATAGAAATGAACAATGAATGGACGTTAATTTTTTTCAGAATACAAGGTGTGTCGTAAAAATACCGAGTTCGAAGTTGTATTTACCAAGATAGAAATGAACAATGAATGGAACGTTAATTTTTTTCAGAATACAAGGTGTGTCGTAAAAGTACCGAGTTCGAAGTTGTATTTACCAAGATAGAAATGAACAATGAATAGAACGTTAATTTTTTTTAGAATACAAGATGTGTCATAAAACTGCCAAGTTTGAAGCTGTATTTACCAAGATAGAAATGAACAATGAATGGAACGTTAATTTTTTTAGAATACAAGTGTGTCATAAAAATGCCGAGTTTTAAGCTGTATTTACCAAGATAGAAATGAACAAGCTAGGGTCGTAGAATATACCAATGGCACAAAGGGGTAAAAGCCCCCCCCACCGACGAGGCTACCTGTTTGCCTTGGTGGTGACCTCTGATGCTTAAGGACGGAATCCTGGTCGCTGAGCAACCCTGCAACACTTCACTTTGGCCCTTACTGGGCTAGATGGGCAGTCGGAGAGGCCTGATCCAATCAATCAGCTGGTCATGTCAGCCCTTATCAGATTATTCTCAAAATCAAACATCGTAGAACAGTATTCAGGCCTTCTTCATTTGAAGCCACTCTGTACTTTCCACATTCATTTGCCATATCCGTCGGCTCCAAGTCGTGTATTTTGGAGGTCTGCTCGCAGCTTACCAACCAAGTTGGTTTAATGGCATCCCCTCGTGTCCAGTGGTTGTTTGTCGCTATAACACCAAATTCCAGGAATCCATAGCACATGATCCAGTACGAACCATTGTAGTTGCGCCACCCTTGTTGATAGTGGAATGGTGTTGCACGTATTGTACAGAGCCTTGTTGGAGATTAGGCTGCTTGGCCATCAGTGTCAGGTGACATTGCATTGGACAATGATTTTTATTATATAAAATGCATTGGAAATGATTTTTAATATAAAAATGCATTGGACAATGATTTTTACTATAAAAATGCATTGGAAATGATTTTTACTATAAAAATGCATTTGACAATGATTTTTACTATAAAAATGCATTGGAAATGATTTTTACTATAAAAATGCATTGGAAATGATTTTTACTATAAAAATGCATTGGACAATGATTTTTACTAAAAAATGCATTGGACAATGATTTTTAACTATAAAAATGCATTGGACAATGATTTTTAACTATAAAAATGCATTGGACAATGATTTTTAACTATAAAAATGCATTGGACAATGATTTTTACTATAAAAATGCATTGGACAATGATTTTTAACTATAAAAAATGCATTGGAAATGATTTTTTATAATAAAAATGCATTGGAAATGATTTTTATTATAAAAATGCATTGGAAATGATTTTTATTATAAAAATGCATTGGAAATGATTTTTATTATAAAAATGCATTGGAAATTATTTTTACTATAAAAATGCATGGGACAATGATTTTTACTATAAAAATGCATTGGACAATGATTTTTACTATAAAAATGCATTGGACAATCATTTTTACTATAAAAATACATTGGAAATGATTTTTACAATAAAAATGCATTGGACAATGATTTTTACTATAAAAATGCATTGGACAATGATTTTTACTATAAAAATGCATTGGACAATGATTTTTACTTTAAAAATACATTGGACAATGATTTTTACTTTAAAAATACATTGGACAATGATTTTTACTATAAAATGCATTGGAAATGATTTTTACAATAAAAATGCATTGGACAATGATTTTTACTATAAAAATGCATTGGACAATGATTTTTACTATAAAAATGCATTGGAAATGATTTTTACTATAAAAATGCATTGGAAATGATTTTACTATAAAAATGCATTGGACAATGATTTTTACTATAAAAATGAATTGGAAATGATTTTACTTTAAAAATACATTGGACAATGATTTTTACTATAAAAATGCATGGAAATGATTTTACAATAAAAATGCATTGGACAATGATTTTTACTATAAAAATGCATTGGACAATGATTTTTACTATAAAAATGCATTGGACAATGATTTTTACTATAAAAATGATTGGACAATGATTTTTACTTTAAAAATACATTGGACAATGATTTTTACTATAAAAATGCATTGGAAATGATTTTTACAATAAAAATGCATTGGAAATGATTTTTACTATAAAAATGCATTGGACAATGATTTTTACTATAAAAATGCATTGGAAATGATTTTTACTAAAAAATGCATTGGAAATGATTTTTACTATAAAAATGCATTGGAAATGATTTTTACTATAAAAATGCATTGGACAATGATTTTTACTATAAAAATGCATTGAAAATGATTTTTACTATAAAAATGCATTGGAAATGATTTTTACTATAAAAATGCATTGGAAATGATTTTTACTATAAAAATGCATTGGAAATTCTTTGGGTATCTGTAGCACATGACCCAATATGAACCATTGTAGTTGCGCCTACTTTGTTGATAGTGGAATTGTATTGCACATCTTGTACAGAGCCTTGTTGGAGATTAGGCTGTTTAGCCATTGGTGTCAGGTGAAAGTTCTTGGATGTTTCTGGTTGAAGGCATCAAGATTATCCATAGCTGCACCTTTGGAGCTTCCCAGCTGTTTAAATTATGCATCATCAAAGACACATATGTTGCTGTAACGTCACAGTTGCATCATAAAGGTGCAGTCTCTTTGTTAGAGTAATCTTTGATCCACAGATTTTATATATATATATATGTATGTGTGTTTATATAAATAGATAACCTACTTAATGTTGTATCAGAGAGAAGATATCTCTTATGATTCACAATTCTTACTCACAATATACACATCGCTAGCATAAAACATTAAAACTCAAGTCGGAGGCAACAAGCGGAAGTGAACTCAATGATACCCTATCATTTTTACTAAGACCAACATTCTCACCATTTTCATCATGTGACACTCACATGAATGCACATTATCTCCCGCCTCCACCTCGTTATGGGGCAAATAAGTCAACTCACAACCCACATCAACAACATAAAACCAAAGTAAACCTATATCGATAATACTAATATTAGGCCTATTTCATACATGTCTTAAAAGAATTCTAATTTATTCATCTGTCAACACACCACCTACATAACCATACATACACATTGTGAATCAAATCGATATCTTGGGGGGCTTTGTTATATCAGAGAGAAGATATCTCTTATGATTCACAATTCTTACTCACAATATACACCTCGCTAGCATAAAACATTAAAACTGAATCGGAGAAGAGATGGAGGCTACAAGCGAAGTGATCTCAATGGTACCCTATCATGAAGTGACCAATTCGACGCAGTTCTGCGCATAGGCTCGGATTGAGTTACGCTTGAAGGGAATTCCAAAGCAACAAAAAATAATATTGTAAGGAATCCGGATTTTCAGTCAATAAAAAACTCTCCCGCTAAAAAACCCAAAGGCATTCTGGAGCCCATCTACCAGCATATAAGCTCGGGTATTTTGAGAATCAGCAGTTGACGTACGGCCTCGACGCCGAGAACATCACCAGACAGGCAGGATCAGAAAGGCCGCTATTTTCCACTACCACGTCGCGCCCGCACCTACCCGACACTTACTTCAACTCATCACCACGGCCGGCCGATACCCTTACCTTCCCTAACCATCACTATTCCACTGGGTCATTCCTGACTTGGTCCCTACACCAAGTGACCGTATCAACTCACAACTTCTACTACCTCACGCCTCGCACCAGGTCAAGAGAGATTCCTGACGTATTATCATACGATACCCACACCTCACCGACCCCACGGCCATTCCTGACTTACGACCCCTCGGCCACTCCAGAGAACTACTACTATTATCTACGGCGACAACAACAACGTTTTCACACTCGTTATTTTAATAAACGATTTTTATCCAATTCATCTTGTCCATTATTCTTCTTTGCAAACC
Organism: Doryteuthis pealeii; assembly: GCA_023376005.1. Taxonomy (NCBI): domain Eukaryota; kingdom Metazoa; phylum Mollusca; class Cephalopoda; order Myopsida; family Loliginidae; genus Doryteuthis; species Doryteuthis pealeii. The sequence goes on along the minus strand of CM042177.1, from coordinate 38,204,633 downwards.
ATACGCTTTTACGGATATCTTAAGATATAACATTAAGTTTCACTATAATTATCAGAGTTAATCATAATGAATTAATCAAAATAATTTATTAATTAATTTCATTCTAATGTATATATATATACATATATACATACATGAAAATGAAATTAAAAATTAGAATAAATGTAAATTTATTGAACAAGAGAAGCGAACTGTTTTCCAAATGTAGACATTTAAACAAATTTCTATTATGTCATTTACCACCCAACCCTAATTAATTCCTTATTTTTCGCCTTCTATTTATCTAAAAAAAAAAAAATGTTTCATCTGTAAAGTTAGAATCATACTAATACCAACTGACTTGGTAACCCATCTACAGATATATATATATATATGAATAGTTTATTAGCAGTACTGAATTTAAAAAGGACGTGTCCATTAAACAATTTTAAATGACAGAGAACAAATGTTACTGAATAATGAATGATTTATTAATTTGTGGTTTATTTTGTTAATGTTTGAATATATTGCATATCATCCGCAGAATATGAAGTCTATACAAAATGGAGGAATAATTGAAACAATTCGGTTTTCATATGCATCTCTCTCACTCTCTCTCTCTCTCTCTCTATATATATATATATATTTATTTTATTTCTAAGCTCAACCGGTGTAAAAACAACAGATGAGTCAGTTTGCAAAATTTAATAAAATTTTAACTGATATCTGAGAAAAAAAAAAAGAAAGAAAAGACCAACACACTCGTACTTTCTGAAAATAATCATCAGTATCCTAATGTAGTGGCCAAAAGAAAAAAACACCAAAGGAGTTTTCTAAGTCATATATGTAAAAAGTGCTCAATACACGAAGTAGAGCATAATTATAAGGACCTACATGAGTCAGATACTATCTACCTAGGGTTCACCCAACTGACTTGGTAACCCATCTACAGATATATATATATTATATATAGGGTCATCCACAGACACGTGTTTCGACTTATCAAGTCTCCTCAGTGTGGCTAGACATTTTGTAAGCTACCTACAGCCGGGATTGAAATCCGATCGGTTGGGTGTCAGTCCGGCACCGTAACCATTAGGCTGTCTTCACTTACAGAATGGGAAGGGGATTTTAACTGTTTTAATACACACATCGCTTTGCGTGTAAGGGCCGTCACAAAGTGCTCCATTCCTTAGAAGAGATATATGAATAGTTTATTAGCAGTACTGAATTTAAAAAGGACGTGTAAAAGCATATGCATGTTGTAAAATAAATTGTTTTTGTTTTTTCTTAAAAAGAAAAGTAAGGGTACCCTAGTTAGATTTAAAATCAGAAATGATTTTCTTTTTTTCGCTCAATGCTCCTCAGAGAAAAAAAATTACATTGAAAGATGGTAATGTAGTTTTGTTTTTGTTTTGTTGTAGACAACGGAATAGTCAGAAAGCAAAGAGAAAAAGGATTTTTTTTTTTTTCTCAATAAGACAAAAGAATTCGTAAAACTACGAAACTTACAACTCACAAGGGGGGGGTTCGAAAATTACGAGTCCCCCCCGTTAGATAAGTTGAGGCTTGAAGTGCCAAAAAGGAGTAGTTGTTGGGACTGCTTCTGAACGCACAGGAAGGGTTGAGTGCGGGAGATGAACAGGGACTCAAGAATCTGCAGTTGTAGCTCGCTGTTGGAACTGCAAAGGACTGAAAACATAGCTGGGTGGTAGGAACGAGCGCAAGTAGAATTTCTTAATAGATGTTGTCCAATGGTGGACGGAGTATTTGTGTCTGCAGCTGTGGGACAGTCCACATTGCCAGAATGGATGTTGTAGGGTATGTGCTGCTTGATTCGAGATTCCAGTCTCAAGGTAGTACGGCCAATGTAGCAAATCTCACATTTGCATGTAAACTTATAGATAAGGTGGCTTTTGTGATGGGGGGCCATATATATATGTATATATATATGTAAAATGAAAATGGAAGAGAATTTTCATTATTATTTTATTTCATTTTGTTATTTAAAAATAATAAAAGATATAATAATGTACACATGGATAAACTCCTGACCGAAACACGTGTAAGTTAAATTAATTAAAATGATCCTATTTTATCCATTCAATAATTTCTTTCCTTTATTTCTCTTTTAACCATATATATATATATATATATATATATATAAAGGAAAAGTTGAATTACCGGTGAATTTGGTCACGATGGTTAGTAAGTGCGGAATTCAGGGGGGTAAGTCAGCGATATAACAAATACAAAGTGCTCAATACTAAGTAGAGCAAATTTATTATAAAATGGGTACAAGAGATAACCTACTTGAGTTTAACCATAAGGATCTTCAGGGTTAAATCCATTGAATTAATTCAGTGGATTTAACCCTGAAGATCCTTACGGTGAAACTCAAGTAGGTTATCTCTTGTACCCATTTTATTATATATATATATATATATATATATATATAAAAAGCATTACATATTAGGTATTTGTCTCTGATTTTTTAATACTTTGTTCTAATATTGAAAAGGTCAAATAAAAACTACCATTGATTTAAGTTATTTGACCCTTTGTCCTGGTCAAGTGTCAAAGGTCACAGGTCACAAGGATTGGAGAACTTTTCCATGCTTAAAGGTCATATTCAAATTTATTGTCTACTGATAAGGGTCACACTCCTTACATTTTAGAATGTTTATAACAAAATGTAAGGTTTAAACTTTTAATTAATGACTTGGCCAAAACTTATATATATATATATATATATATATTATTATAATGGAGATTGTGTGTTCGTCTGTCTGTAACCGAAACTATTTCACTACTCAATTCACAATCCACTTTGTTATTTATGTCATATTCTGCATGATTTTATTTTTATTTAAACCTCAATTATTAATAAAAATCATTTTACATTAATTATACAGATGACCATATCTACTTACTAAAAAACATGCAATTGTATTTAAATATACAAGGAAATAGTGGTTTGCAGTGTGAACGGGAGGCCTAATTTGCATATTGATCTTAAAAAATTGAATTTAATAAATATGTGCTTAGTATTATTGATTTCTAATTGTTTGGTTTTAACTTTAATGAATATGAGCAAAAATCTCGGGGATAAATCTTTAAAGAAATCCATTAACAAGAGGAAATAACTGTAATTTCATTCTTTACTTCCTATTTTAACTAAATAGTTAAATTAGGAAAATTTAGCAATGAAAGATAGGAGTTTCAGTTCTATTTATCGATTATACCCCTCTGTTTCAAATCTTTTATCTGCATTCTTATTTAGTTTCATTTGCCTTTCTAATTTAATATGATATTTTATTACATCAAAACTTAAGTATTTGCACCCGGAGGGTGCATATATATATATATATATATATATATATATATATATATATATGGGGCCGGGTTAGCTCAGTCGGTAGAGCGTTCGGCTAGAAACCACAAGGTTCCTAGTTCGATACTGGTCCTCGCCAACTCAGCGTATGAGTAGCACAGGGATCTGTGCGGGATGGTAGGTGTGGTGCTCCACCTCAGATGCTAAAAACAATCTCCTTGGTCTAGCACTATTGAAAAGGAGATAGACTCCCTCGCTAATTGGCTGATACCGACTTTAGGCCGCCCCGTCGACTTTACTACTAATATATATATATATATATATATATATATATTCTGGGAGAATATGTGCTTAATTGAAATCGTATCTAATTTTGAAAATTAATTAGTTGATAATTAATGAATTAGGCGGGCATACCTATTAAAATTTTTTTTCAATTTGTTTAGCCTTACATTTGAATAGGTATTCCCACCTAATTCATTAATTATCAACTAATCAATTTTCAAAATTAGGTACAACTTCAAGTAAGCACATATTCTCTCAAAAATTGTCGGCTAAAAAAAAAAAAAAGCCATATTCAAACACATTGTTTGTTTGTTTACTTCTCATATATATATATGTATACATATATATACACACACACATATATATATATATATATATATATATATATCCACACACACACACACACACATATATATATATACATATAAAAAATTGGATAATTCCCTGATTTTTGGTAAATTTTTTTTAATCAGGTGGTGGGGAGTGAATTTAATTTGTAAATACAGATTTGCCATAATCTTTAGCAATACCTATTGTACATTTCGATATTTCGGGTGAACCTACACCCTTTTTCAAGGTATAGGGAATAGAGTTTATCTGGAGAAAAATGAAATACTGTATCATTGGCAATTCAGTCTCGAAAGACTATGATAAAAGTTTTTGTGTGCCCCTGAGGTTGCAGCGCCTCCTGTGACTATGAAGTCCTATGTTTGAGAAACATTCTCGACCACAGATTTTGCATTTGTAGGTTGTCCCTGTAGATGATGATGTCCCGATGCTTTGTTGCCGTTGCTTTCTTATGGACCTCTTAGCTTCATGATGTTGTATCAGGGTGAATTCTGACGTGTACAGGCCTCTATGGAGATTCAGCCGCCACCGAGGGCGGTCTTGAGCCAAATTTTCCCAGCTGGAAGGGACAATGCCAAAGCACCCGAGATCATTTTTGCAGACATCCTTGAATCACAGTAGGGGGCGACCAATCTGTCTTTTACCAGATGTTAGCTCTCCATACAGGATGTCTTTCGGGATTCGTCCATCATCCATCCGGCGTATATGACCCAACCATCGGAGACGACGTTGTCTCAGTAGAGAGTACAGGCTGGGGAGTTGAGCTCTCTCTAGGACTGCTGTGTTAGTGATCCTGTCCCTCCAGGTGATGCCCAGTACACGTCTAAGGCAGCGAAGGTAGAAGGTATTTAGCCGCCGCTCTTGGTGGGAGTATAAGGTCCATGTTTCACTTCCATACATGAGGGTGCTGATGACACATGCCCTATACACTTGTACCTTTGTACAGATACCTATTGTACATTCCGATATTTCGGGTGAACCTACACCCTTTTTCAAGGTATAGGGAATAGAGTTTATCTGGAGAAAAATGAAATACTGTATATGAGAGAAAAAAATGAATGAAGTAAAAGGATTTGGCGTTGTTTATCCGTTATTTTTCTTTCGAAATTGTGTGACGTAACTCATCCGAAATTGATCATAGTAATTGATTGAAAATCGGCATGACTTTGATCGTGAAAGTCATGCACAACTTTATATATATATATATATATATATATATATACATATACATATAAGAATAAATAGCTTCCTATTGCCAACTTCTTAGGCAAAATTCACCTTATTTATTGAATGACCTTTGGTTTAGTTTGTTTTATGGCATATCAACCTCAATGGGTCATTTAATGCCGATAAAGTTTTGAAATAAATCAATTTTTAATGGATAATATAATTTTTTTATAAATACATTTTTCTAATTAACCCATAGATGGGACCCTAACAGGTACTACCACTCCGGGTCAGAGTGGACCAGGGAGCAATGGTGATGAAGGGGTACTCCACATTCCCCAAACCTCCAGAACTGGAACCTCACCATCAGATAGAGTTTAATGTCATTCCCAGGACATGTAGACCCTGAGCCACCGCCTTCTAGCACCCATATGATAAAAAGGGGTTGGGGCTTGCTATAAGAGCAATAGGGTTGGGGCAATCATATAGGTGCTAGGGCTTGACGTGACCAGTCAATTGATCAGAGGGGGCCTCTCCAACCGCCCGTCTAGACTAAGTAAGTTTCTAAGTGGAGTGTTGCAGCTCATGGACTACTCATCCACCAAGATTCTGTCCTTAAGCATCATGGGTTGCCACCCACGGCCAACAGGTGGCCCAATTTGGGGGAATCTTACCCCTCTGCAGTCGGTGCATTCTAACACTGCAGCCGACAGGGCAGGAATGACCTTTGTATATACGAGTTAAAAGATGTGTGTGTGCGCATGTATGTGTGTATGTGTATGTGTGCGTGTAAATGTAAATGTAAATGACAAATTGCTTTCCTCGCCAAGTTCGAACATTTTAAGTGTATTACTCTAATAAAAAATTTACTACAATGCAAAATTTGTCCTGGTTTAGGTATATATATATATATATATATATATTTGTTTGTGTTTAGGGTGTGTTTAGGGTGTGTTTAGGGTATGTGTGGGGTGCGTGTGTAAACCAACAAAACGACGTTATAGCGTGATTTTAATAATAATAATAATAATGATAATAATAATAATAATAATAATAATAATTTGCATAATATTGTCCGCTTCTAAAATTCCTAAGTATCTGTAGCTTTCATTTTCATCAAGTGATTTTATAGTTTCCTGATTTGGCAGTTGTATTCCGTCCATTAGTTTTCTTTCACCCCGTTTTATTACAAGCATAGCACATTTTTCAATTCCAAATTCCATCCCTATATCCTGGCTATATATTCTAATAGTTTGTATTAGGCTCTCCAATTCACTGGTTGATAATTATTGTACAAAATTATTACTCAAGCATTTTATTATCTATAGCCTTGGAAAGGTCATTTTTATCAGGTCTAAAAATAATATTGTTTTTTTTTTAATCTTCTAACCACACCCTACTGCCATTGTTAAGTTGAGGGAGTGTTTAAATAATGAAGAGGGGTGGTATGAGTGACTTTTTTTTTAATACTAATCTACCAGGAAACACTGAAGAGGTTGACTAAGTGGGAGGGGGGTGATCCAATAATCAATATTGTAGATACAAGGGTGTTAGGTCTGTCCGTTGGTGTGGTATCGCCTATAAATAAGGACACGCCCACTTCGTAAAAAGTTAATTTTCTTCTAAACCAAAGATACCAGGATTTTATTATTTCAAGTAGAACATTATACAATCAAAACAGATATTATTAAGTATTACAGTATCACCCATAAATAAGTACACCCCTAACAATTGTTTTATAAAAAGTTAATTTTCTTCTAAACCAAAGATACCAGGATTTTATTATTTCTAGTAGAACATTATACAATCAAAACAGATATTATTAAGTATTACAGTATCACCTAGAAATAAGTACACCCCTAACAATTGTTTTATAAAAAGTTAATTTTCTTCTAAACCAAAGATACCAGGATTTTATTATTTCTAGTAGAACATTATACAATCAAAACAGATATTATTAAGTATTACAGTATCACCAATAAATAAGTACACCCCTAACAATTGTTTTATAAAAAGTTAATTTTCTTCTAAACCAAAGATACCAGGATTTGATTATTTCTAGTAGAACATTCTACAATCAAAACAGATATTATTAAGTATTACAGTATCACCAATAAATAAGTACACCCCTAACAATTGTTTTATAAAAAGTTAATTTTATATATCATAAATTTGATAACAAGGGACTGGCAAACCAAGCCTAATATGCGTTTTTGACAAAATGACTTTAGTCCCCCTACAGAAAATAATTTACCAAAAATCAGGAAATTATCAGATTTTAATGAAATTTTCAGTGTTTATGTATCAATGAATGATCTTTATAATGCATTATTTATTTTATTTCAAAACTTTCTCATTTTTTTCAGGTCACTTAATTTTGACCCCCCTTATGTTGGGGGCGTAAAATGTTTTGCAAGTTGATCATATTTGATACTAATTACAGTATAAATAATGAGATAAAAGACCGAAGTTATGAATAGAAACAACAAAAAATTTTTTACGGTTGCGCTTCTATGAGAAAATAAGTACCGAAAATTGAAAAATAAAATGTAAAAAAATAATAAATAATTAATTTTTGGGAGATTTCTTTTTTACTCATTTCGATAATTATTTAATTGGCTATTATTTTATAAAAGAAAAAATTATACATCGATGTTTTTTCTGCTTAAAAAGGGGAAGGGGTACATTTTCAATAGAGTTTTTCTTCAAAACATATACTTTGTTTGACAAAAGTAAGGTTTGCATTAAGTAGATATTTATTTTTAGAATCTAAAAATATAACATTTTAAACTTAACATCAGGATTTTCATATTTTAAATGAATTTTATATATTAATTTTTCATAGCAAAAATACTAAATTAAAGTTTTGAAATAAAATAACTGATGCATTATAAAATTCATTAATTGTTAAATCAATACTGAAAATTTCATTAAAATTGGATAATTACCTGATTTTTGGTAATTTTTTTTTTCCATCCCAAATGTTACGTTAAAATTGTAAACAAGTGCTTAAAACCATTGAAAAACAGCCAAAATGGCGGATATCGTCGAAATTGACCAAAACAAATAGTTTTAAATCTTTTAAAAATAAACTGCATATGTAATTATATTTTTCTTTTTTTAATGATGGTTATTATGTTACTACTTATCAATTTAGACAAAGTTTAACCTTAAATAATAGATTTAATTATTCTTAATTCGCTTTTAAAACTCGTAGTATCCAATTTTTTTTGCTACTCCCGATCGAATATACTATAATAATTATACTATAATTATTATAGTATATTCGATCGGCTATGTTTTGAATTAATAATGTTATTTTTTAAAAGATTATTTATCGTTTTACATAAATTTGATTACTTTATTTAATTCTTTTCAAATATTAATTTGAAGTTTATCAAATCATGTCATTTATATTATATTTAAAAAATATAGTTAATCATTGAATTAAAATTTCTTACTATATCATTATGTGATGGGCTAAACTTGCAAATCGGTCGGAAAATTACGTTGACCCAGAAAAAAACAGAACCAATACATTTTGTAATAAAACTGTTGATTTTAACTTGGGGGTTTGGGGTTGGGGTTTAGGATTAGTTTAATGAGAAAATAAATAAATAATCTATCAGTTTGTAAAAAAAAAAAAAAAAAATTCTTTAAAGTCATTTATTTTTTGAGTTTTCAGAGGTGCTCATTTCCCCGTATAAGTTTACAGTAAATAGAACCCCCATATTGGAACCGATCTACCTTATCAGTTGGGCTGAACTTGCACAAAGGTGTCAAAATTAAGGCGACCCAGCAAAAACAGAACCCACAAATTTTGTAATAAAACTGTTAATTTTAACTATGGAGATCTAGGGTTTAGGGTTAGTTTAATGGGAAAATAAATAAATAATTTGGGTTCTGTTTTTTCTGGGTTACCCTGTATACCGTTGACCCAGAAAAACAGAACCCACAAACTGTTAATTTTAACTAGGGGGGCAGGGTTAGGGGTTAGGGTTTGGAGTTGGGGTTTAAGGTTATTTTAATGGGAAATTAAATATATAATTTGTGTTAGGGTTAGAATATCTAAATATATATTTTGGTAAACCTGTATGTCTTTTCCAGGAGTCGTAAGGGATTTCCGTTCGAGCGGTTCTGATATGGGGGATCGATTTACAATAAACTTATAAGAGGAAATAAGCACCCATGAAAACTCAAAATATAAAGAACTTTTAAGAATTTTTTTTACAATCTGATAGATTGGTGTGTAATCAATAATAATCCATTGAAGGAAAATTTTTTTTTAGATGGGGTGGGGGTCCAGATGTTCAGATCTACCACGTTTTTTTTTTTTTCTATAAAGATAATATTCTGAATAACTTTTTTTTTTAATTGATATTTTTTTTTTAGTAAAAAAAACAACAAAAACATGAATTCTGAATTCTACCTAAAAAAAAATGTCAATATTATGATATAAATTATTTCAAAACACTCAAAAATTCAGGATTGCATTTAAAAAAATATTTTCAATGTTTAAAAAAAATCCCTAAAATAAATACTGTAATACATAAATTTTCGGTGATGTTTTTTTAATTTTATTTTTATGATAACTCTCTGGTGTTCATAAAAAAGTTTTCTTCCGGTCATGGACCGGGTACTTTAGCTAGTATATATATATATATGCCTGTGGACTTCCACTTCATCCTCTTCACAAGACTCAAATTACTGAATAAAACTACTTTATAAAATAATACATATATGTCTTGTTGTTTTATTGCCAATTTGCATGGGCTCCTCTCATCTTTTTGTTTTTTTACTCTCTGATGGAAAATAGCGTGTAAACGTGGAAAAGGATAGGCAGACGTAACAATATATGTATTAGAATAAACTTTATATATATATATATATATATATGAATAAACTTATATATATATATATATATATATATATATATATATATATATATATTTAAAAATATAAAATATAAAAAGATAAATTGAATTAGATATAAATAAGTAAATAAACAAATAAATATGATAATATTAATAATAATAATAATATTAAATGATTAAATTGATTTTACATCCAACAGGAAACATCACCATGGTCACAAAACACAAATAAGCTTTTTCATTCGCACATACCCACGTACAAAATCATGCGCTAGGATGCATTCACGCTCACACGAGAATACAAAAAAAATTTAAAAAATTACATCATTTTCAAAAAAAAAATTCATTTGGGAAGAAATGCCATAGCTGGACTGCTTCAGTTCAATTCTTTTGATAAAGAGGTATTACCTCGAAAATTCAAGAAATAATAAAAATACAGGTCAACACACAACACCATTGTTACCGTATTATTATTTTTTATATATACATATATATATATATATGTATTGGAATAAACTTATATATATATATATATATATATATATATATATATATGAGTACGTAAATAAACACTGTGTTTATTTGATATGGCTTTTAGCCGACAATTTTTGGAGGATATGTGCTTAATTGAAGTCATACCTAATTTTTGAAAATTAATTGGTTAATAATTAATGAATTTTAGGCGGGCATATATGTTCAAATGTAAGGCTAAACAGATCGAGAAAATGTCAATCCCTGAATGTACATTTCAACCATGTAGGTCTCATCAGCAAGGTTATAGACATGGGAGAAATATATATATATATATATATAAAGTGTGTGTGTGACTGTGTGTGTGGGGGTTTTTTCTTCTTATTTTTAAATATTTGGTGTAAAAACATAAATGCTACATTTCTAATCTAATTCTGCAGCTCCCATCCAGCTTATTCTCTAGGTGCTTTGTTAAGGTCTAACTGGTGCAGCCATACAGTAGCACTGATACAACTATGGCTTGGAAGAATTAATAATAAAACAAATGAAATTGGATAATAATGAACTTTTAATTCAAATGAATAAATAGATAAATAAAATAAACAGTATTGCCAGTGGTCAGATGAGAACTAGGAGTAAGCCAGGAGTTTATTGGCAGAGAATCTTGTTTCTGGAATGTTGAAATGATTCAATCATCTCATCAATTCCTTTGTCTGCATCCAACACCTGAAAATAGGGGAGAAAAACAAAAATAAAATAACAGAAAATAAGATATATATATATATATTCTATAAAAAAAGAAAGTTCGCAAAAAGGATTGTTTTTAAAAAAAAAAATTAATTATTATCTTACATATGCGAAACGTGTTTCAGATCTTCTGTTATCTTCTTCAGGCATTAATTAACCATATTTTGGCAGAATGTTAATTACATATTTAGAAAGATTATTCTATTTTCTTTCTAACCAAATAAATATTTCTAAGATTAGACTGGTGATACGAGAGGATTACAAATTTGTCAACTTCAAATTACCAGCAGTGGCGCCATTTTAAATCAGTCAGCAGTGATTTAAAATGGCGCCGCCAGCAAATTTTTTAAATATTAGCAGCAGCAGCAGTAGCAGCAGCTATGTCACGATTATCGCAAATCGTTTGATTTTGGTTTAATTAATTAATTATATCCCTTAATCAGTAAAAATCAATAACCAAATTTAGTGTGTTTCTTAGTTATAAGGACTAGCAAATATATGCACCCTCCGGGTGCAAGTATTTTAGTTAAATTTTATAATAAAATATCATATTAAATTAGAAAGGCTAATGAAACTAAATAAGAATGTAGATAAAAAGATTTTGAACAGAGGGGGTATGATTGAAAGATAGAACAACTTTGAAACTAACTCTTCCATCATTTTTCGTTACTCCCGTCTTTCATTGGTAAATTTTCCTAATTTAACTATTTAGTTAAAATAGGAAGTAAAGATTAATATTATAGTTATTTCTTCTTGTTCAGGGATTTCTTTTAAGATTTATCCCCGAGATTTTTGCTCAAATTCAATAAGATAAAACCAAACAATTAGAAATCAATAATACTAAGCACATATTTATTAAAATCAAATTTTTAAGATCAATATGCAAATTAGCCTTCCCATTCACACTGTAAACTGCTATTTTGTTGTATATATAAATACAATTGCATGTTATTAGCATGTAGCTATGGTCAACAGTATTAATAATGTAAAACAATTTTATTAATAACTGAGGTTTAAATATAAATAAATTCATGGAGAATGTGATGTAAATAACAAAAGGAATTGTGACTTGTATAGTAATATAGTTTCGGTTACAGATAGAAAAACACACAATCTCCATTATGATAAGATGTCAAGATGAATGCAAGATTTTGAATCTGAATAACATCTCGTTTCTGAGTTATAAGTCGACATGTACATACCAAACTTTCTTTCATATATATATATATATATATATATATATATATAGATATATGTATAATATAAATTTATAATCTTACCATAACTTCTGCTGGAATTTTTTGTTTCCCATTTAAAAGCCAGTCTTCATGAAGATCATGCAAAGATTTCAGATATTCCTGCAAAAACAAAAAAATAATTTAAAGTGGACACATTTACTATAAAAATGCATTGGAAATGATTTTTACAATAAAAATACATTGGGAAATGACTTTTACTATAAAAATGCATTGGAAATGACTTTTACTATAAAAATGCATTGGACATTGATTTTTATTATAAAAATGCATTGGACAATGATTTTTATTATAAAAATGCATTGGACAATGATTTTTATTATAAAAATGCATTGGACAATGATTTTTACTATAAAAATGCATTGGACAATGATTTTTACTATAAAAATGCATTGGACAATGATTTTTACTATAAAAATGCATTGGACAATGATTTTTATTATAAAATGTATTGGAAATGATTTTTACTATAAAAATGCATTGGACAATGATTTTTACTATAAAAATGTATTGGAAATGATTTTTACTATAAAAATGCATTGGAAATGATTTTTACTATAAAAGTACATTGGAAATGATTTTTACTATGAAAATGCATTGGACAATGATTTTTACTATAAAAATGCATTGCAAATGATTTTTACTATGAAAATGCATTGTAAATGATTTTTACTATAAAAATGCATTGGAAATGATTTTTACTATAAAAATGCATTGGAAATGATTTTTACTATGAAAATGTATTGGAAATGATTTTTACTATAAAAATGCATTGGAAATGATTTTTACTATCAAAATGCATTGGAAATGATTTTTACTATCAAAATGCATTGGAAATGATTTTTACTAGGAAAATGTATTGGAAATGATTTTTACTAGGAAAATGTATTGGAAATGATTTTTACTATAAAAATGCATTGGAAATGATTTTTACTAGGAAAATGCATTGCAAATGATTTTTACTATGAAAATGCATTGGAAATGATTTTTACTATAAAAGTACATTGGAAATGATTTTTACTATGAAAATGTATTGGAAATGATTTTTACTATAAAAATGCATTGGAAATGATTTTTACTAGGAAAATGCATTGCAAATGATTTTTACTATGAAAATGCATTGCAAATGATTTTTACTATGAAAATGCATTGCAAATGATTTTTACTATAAAAATGCATTGCAAATGATTTTTACTATAAAAATGCATTGGAAATGATTTTTACTATAAAAATGCATTGCAAATGATTTTTACTATAAAAATGCATTGGAAATGATTTTTACTATAAAAATGCATTGCAAATGATTTTTACTATGAAAATGCATTGTAAATGATTTTTACTATAAAAATGCATTGGACAATGATTTTACTATAAAAATGCATTGGAAATGATTTTTACAATAAAAATGCATTGGAAATGATTTTTACTATAAAAATGCATTGGTAAGAGTTTAAGCCCTTCTTTAAAAAAAGAAAGAGTTTAACTCCATCTTCCATATATGCATAAAACAGATCTCACAAGTGGTGGAAAGATGATAAAACAAATATCTTACCAGTGGAATATTCATTTCTTCCTTTCGATTCCGTTTTTGGATCCTTTCCAATACGACTTCTGGACTGGTCCGCAGATACACTATAATCGACACAAACAAAATATATAATCTCTGGAAATCCTATGGTGTGCTGAAAAGTCTACTAGTCTTCATTCTAACACTTATCTTAAAATTTACTGATATATATATATAAAAAAATTTGTTTTTTATTTTATAATTAAATTCAATGAATGATTACAAGTTAAAATAACTTTGAACCACGTATATGAAAATTTCATTAAATTCGGTTAATTGCCTGATTTTTGGTATTTTTTTTTTCTTTCAGCAGGGTGACATACGATGGTGGAATTTAGGTCCGTTAAGTTCGATTTAACCCAATGCATTGATGTTATTTGATTTGGTTTGTTTGTTTTATGGCATATCAACCCTTTTCGGGTTATTTAATTCCAAAACATTTTGAAAAAAAACCAAAAGTTTCTATGTTTCAAATTCTTAATATCGACAGATTTGTATAAATAATTTTCATTAACTTCATTTGGTTTGGTTTGTTTAATGGCATTAAATAACCCTGTGGGTTATTTAATGCCAAAAACTGTTTGATTGTTGGTTGTTTTGTTTTACGGCATATCAACCCTTTTCGGGTTATTTAATGCCTAAGCAAGTCATTTTGATAAAAGTTTCTAAGTTTCGAGTTCTTAATATCTTCAAATCTTATTATAATGGAGATTGTGTTTTTCTGTCTGTAACCGAAACTATATCACTACTCAAGTCACAATTCCCTTAGTTATTGACATCACATTCTCAATAATTTTATTTTTATCTAAACCTCAAGTATTAATAAAATTGTTTTACATTATTACTGTTAACCATATGTACATACTAGCAACATGCAATTATATTCATATATATACAACAAAATAGCGGTTTACAGTGTGAATGGGAAGGTTAATTTGCATATTGATATTAAAAATGTGATTTTAATAAATATGTGCTTAGTATTATTGATTTCTAATTGCTTGGTTTTATTTTAATGAATATAAGCAAAAATCTCTTCAATGAATCTTAAATGAAATCCATTAACAAGAAAAAATAACTGTCATTTTTTTCTTTACTTCCTCTTTTAACTAAATGCTTAAATTAGAAAAAATAACAATGAAAGACGAGAGTGATGGAAGAGTAAGTTTCAGTTGTTCCATTTTTCAATCTGCATTCTTATTTAGTTTCATTAGCCTTTCTAATTTAATACGATATTGTATTATATTAAAACTTAAATACTTGCACCCGGAGGGTGCATATATTTGCTAGTTGGTATAAATAATTTTCATTAACTTCATTTGGTTTAGTTAATGGCATAATAACCCTGTGGGTTATTTAATGCCAAAAACTGTTAGAGTGTGAGATAAAGTTGGTATTCAAGTTTCATTTACTGGTGGATTTTCGTGGATGTATTTTTTATCCGATTCATAATTTTCGATATATTTTTTATTTCTCTCAAGAAGGATAAAATGTCAACGAGCGCCACGTCTAGCCTAAGTAAGGGTCTAAGCGTAGTGTTGCACATCATAGACTGCTCATCCACCAGAATTCCGTCCTTAAGCATCACGGGTCACCACTTATGGCCAACAGGTGGCCCCATTGGGGGGAGGGGTTCTTACCCCTCTGCAGAGGTGCAGTCAATGTATTCTAAAGCCCCACCTGACCGGGCTTGTTGCAGAATTTAGATACTAAGTTATATATATATATATATATATATATATATATATATATATATATATATACACTATAGTGTGAGATGGTCACTGTTTCAGCTTTTGCTGGAATGGTGTACCAAAGGCAGTATTATTGGTAGAGTGCTCAATATAAAATAGAGCTGTTATATAATATAATAAGATAAATATATAAAGATTTTACATATATATTTATTTGGTGACAAAGGAACAATCACAACCATATTGGTTTCATGCGATGCAATCATCAGGTGAAGATGTTTCAATTTATATATATATATATATATATATATGTATGAGAAGTAAATATACAAGCGATGTTTTTGATATGGCTTTTTTTTCTTTTTAGCCGAAACTTTTGGGAGAATATGTGCTTAATTGAAGTCATACCTAATTTTGAAAGTTAATTAATTAATAATTAATTAATTAGGCGGGCATACCTATCCAAATGTAAGGCCAAACAAATCGAGAAAAATCAATCTCTGTATGTACATTTCGGCCTATTAGGCCTCATCAGCAGAGCTATAGATAGGAAGACCGCCTTGTGCGTGATTTGAACCCTGACTGTCAAGCTGACAGGCAAGGACCGTAACCCCTACACCAACCGGACTTTCTTAGATTTTTCGTTTTTGTTTAGAAGTAGGTTTTATTCCTCTTATAGTGACTTTTTCTACTGCTGATGAGGCCTAATAGGCCGAAATGTACATACAGAGATTGATTGCGCGTGTGTGCGTATGAATATGCGTATTTGTGTTTGGAATCCTTGGTTACGTATGTTTTGTACGATTAATAGTGTGTATTTTTATTACGCAGTTAATACTAATTATGTGTGTATGCAATGACCGTGTTATGTAGTGTGTTAGTGATGCAATGTGAACATTATATTTGTATAATATTATTGTACGGTGTGATGAATAAATGGCTACCGCTTTTTCAAGTATAATAGTGCCAACCATACACATTTATTTATATATATATATATATATATATATATATATATATATATCTAGCAAATATATGCACCCTCCGGGTGCAAGTATTTTAGTTAAATTTTATAATAAAATATCATATTAAATTAGAAAGGCTAATGAAACTGAATAAGAATGTAGATAAAAAGATTTTGAACAGAGGGGGTATGATTGAAAAAAGAACAACTTTGAAACTAACTCTTCCATCATTTTCCGTTACTCCCGTCTTTCATTGGTAAATGTTCCTAATTAAACTGTTTAGTTAAAATAGGAAATAAAGAATAATATTACAGTTATTTCTTCTTGTTAAGGGATTTCTTTTAAGATTTATAGAAGAGATTTTTGCTCTTATTCAATAAGATAAAACCAAACAATTAGAAATCAATAATACTAAGCATATATTTATTAAAATCAATTTTTTAATATAAATATGCAAATTAGCCTTCCCATTCACACTGTAAACCTCTATTTTGTTGTATATATAAATACAATTGCATGTTATTAGTATGTAGATATGGTCAACAGTGTAAGTAATGTAAAACAATTTTATTAATAATTGAGGTTTAAATAAAAATAAAATCATGGAGAATATGATTTAAATAACTAAAGGAATTGTGACTTGTATAGTAATATAGTTTCGGTTACAGACAGACAAACCCACAATCTCCATTATAATAAGATATATATATATATATTATCCCTTAAGGGGCGGGTTAGCTCAGTCAGTAGAGCGTTTGGCTAGAAACCACAAGGTTCCTAGTTTGATACCCACCCTCGCCAACTCAGCGTATGAGTAGCACAGGGATCTGTGCGGTAAAGTAAGGAGCTGATGGTAGGTGTGGCGCTCCACCTCAGACGCTAAAATAATCTCCTTGGTCTAGCGCTAGTGAAAAGGGGATAGACTCCCTCGTTGCATGGCCAATACCGACATTAGGCCGACTCGACTTTACTTTACTTTACTTACTATATATATCATATATATAAAAAGGGGTTCACTTACCTATCAAGTCAACATTTACATCCAAATTATCTACAATCCAATCAAACCATTCTGTAAGTATGTTGTATTCAACGTCTTCCATCATACCACTGAAAAAAATGGATAAAAGAAAGAAAAAAATGGCTGAAAACATTTGTCAAAACAAATTTAGAAACGGGTTTTGTAATTTGCTTGAAGCATTGTGTTTATATTGGTTTGTGGGTTGGTTTTGAAGGCTATCCCACAATGCAAGTGTAAAGACAAAAGAAGTCAAAAAATTGCCTTATTTGCTAGGAATTTTGACAACTAAAGGTGAAAATTACTGGAAGCCGTGTATTTTGTTTTGTAAAAACACGGATTTTTTTTTGACAAATTGAGTATATCTATACTTTTCTAATATACAGGTACTCTCATAGAAATATTAACATCTTTTTTTTAAAATCATCTGTGGGAAATTCTAAGCATATATTAACAGAGATGGTGAACATGTGGAAACTGTTTGAAAATATATTAAACTTATTCCTATAAGGGTGTAACATTTTTAAATCGATTAAAAAAAAAGATGTTAATATTTCTATGAGAGTACCTGTATATAAGAAAAGTATAGGTATACACCATTTGTCGAAAAATCCGTGTTTTTATAAAACAAAACACACGGCTTCCTCAGAGGGAAAGAAACAAGGGGAGGTTACTCTCATTTATGTTGCTAATGTTGAAATTACCAATGGTTGTATATAGCCAACTCCTCAGCCAAATTTAGTAGGCAAGAGGTAAGCTGCTCACAGTGGCTCATCCACCACTGCAATCCTACTGTAAACCACTGGCAGCAGCTCTGATTATAACTGAGCAGAAGGCCCCAGATTACAATAATGATAGGACTTTATTTGAATAGAAGGAGTCCTGAGGTGAATAGATAGTGAATTTTGAACTATCCCATCATACAGGTAAAAAATACCAAGGAAATTTGGTACAGCTGTTTGGGGAAATTTGGTAGGCAAAGAGTTAAATTTTTGCCTACTTTAAACCGCTTACAGCGGCTCTCCCATCACTGTCCAAGCCCAAAAACTAATCTTTAGTTCATTATAATTGAAGAAAAGGGCCCAGATTACAAGTTTATTTGAATAGAATGTCATGAGGTCATATGGTCCAAATTTTCTTGGTATTTTTTACCTATATGATAGGATATCTCAAAGTTCACTATCTATTCACTACAGAACTCATTCTATTCAAATAAAGTCCTATTATTATTGTAATCTGAGCCCTTCCGCGATCTCGACTCATGGGGACACTTTTTTCCGTAAAAATTTGGTTGTTTGTTAGGGTTAAGGGTTAGTTTTATAATTTTTAAAAAATCTCTAAAAATCGTCTGTAAACAATTAACGGGATTTTGACGGTGTAAATAGAAAAAATGTCCCCACGAATCGAAATCGCAAAAGGGGTGCCTTAAGGTCATATGGTCTGAAAATTTGGTACAGCCAAGGGGGAAATTTGGTAGGCAAAGAGTTAATTTTATCACTTACTTTTGGTAAAGGTTTTCCACGAAAATGTGTTTTGCACTGAATATTGACCGTTCCATTAACTTTATAGAATGATTCTGAAAATAAAATAATAAGGATAAAATTTTTTTTTACCAAATGAAGATTATATATAAACTAGCAAATATATGCACCCTCCGTAGGGTGCAAGTATTTAAGTTTTAATGTAATAAAATATTATATTAAATTAGAAAGGCTAATGAAACTAAATAAAAGTGCATATAAAAAGATTTGAAACAGATGGGGAAGTATAATCGAAAAATAGAACAACTGAAACTTACTCTTCCATCACTCTCGTCTTTCATTGTTATTTTTTCTAATTTAAGTATTTAGTTAAAAGAGGAAGTAAAGAATAAAATGACAGTTATTTTTCTTATTAATGGATTTCATTTAAGATTCATTGAAGAGATTTTTGCTCATATTCATTAAAATAAAACCAAACAGTTAGAAATCAATAATACCAAGCACATATTTATTAAAATCAATTTTTTGATATCAATATGCAAATTAGCCTTCCCGTTCACACTGTAAACTGCTATTTTGTTGTATATATAAATACAATTGCATGTTATCAGTATGTAAATAAAGCCAACAGTATTAATAATGTAAAACAATTTTATTAATAATTGAGGTTTAGATAAAAATACAGTCATGGAGAATGTGATGTAAATAACTAAGGGAATTGTGACTTGAGAAGTGATATCATTTCGGTTACAGACAAACACACAATCTCCATTATAATAAGATATATATATATAAAAATTTGGACCAAGTTACCTTTAAACACCCCAGGGGCGACCTGGATTCAGAAGGACATGTTTTGCTTTGCACCATCAACATCCGGTTGTTTGTTAGGGTTAGGGGTTAGGGGTTAGGTTTATGATTTAAAAAAAAAAAAAATGCATCTAAAAATCGTCTGGTAACAAACAACCGGATGTTGATGGTGCAAAGTGAAACATGTCCCTCTGATTCCAGGTCAACCCTGGGTTGCTTAAAGGTAACTTGGTGTTACATAATTAATGGCTCCCTAATACTTATATAAGGTAGTGTAGAAACATAATGGCGATTAGTGCAGCCGATGGCCTTGAGAATGAGTGACGGCGCTTGACCCCACTCTCACCTTGCCTTCCGGGGATAAATCGTGAGAACCGGAAGGCATAGAAGATGTCTTCCAGTTAGAAACCGAGCTCGTAAGATGTAAGTCTCACTGCGCAGATGTCTGGTTTGGGGATTTACAAATAAAGTAACATCAAAGTAAATCGAAGTCTTGTGTTATTTACCTAAAAACTAACAATGACACAGGGCTTCTGATAAGGAAAAACCCCTAACAGAAACCAGACCCGAAATCCCCAAGACAACTCCAGATGCAAGATGTTAGAAGATAGAACCAAAGCCGGCCAGAAGAGAAGACGACTAGAAGTAAGAAGTAAGAAAGGGTATCCAACATTGGTCCAAAAATTCATATAAATTCGCTTCCTATGAATTTACTGGTAATAAATGCGAGTTATTCGATTATCTCCCCTTGAATTAAACTTGGTCAAAATTCTGAATAAAAAATAAAAATTATTTTTTGCTAGGATTACCGAGGTTTGATTTGCGGTAAATTTATTGTGTGGTAAATTTTTCAGATTAGATTAATCTAATATGATATAAAGTTCCCGGTAAAAAAAAGGACTATTTGCTCGTAAATTCCTACCATAAAATAAACTAAACCCTCATTTTATGTCCGTGTTTTTGCAATAAATGTTTTATTTTTCTTGCACCCGTTATTTTACAATATTAAATATATTTTCCCTTATCTATTTTAATAATCACTTCAATATTTATATTCTAAAAACTTTTATTTTGTGAGAATGGTTAGTTTTAAAGTTTTACAATTTAGGCATAAATTGGATCCTCCTTTTATGACCGTAATTTTGTTTTTTCATCGACAATGATTAAAATCTGACATTTTTATTTTAGAGTACCAAAGCCAAAAAGAAAAGAAATAACAACAACAAAAAGTAATCTTCAACTTTTTACTCGTAAATTCCTGCTATAAAATTAGGCTTGGGCATTTTATGGTAGGAATTTACGAGTAAAAAGTTGAAGTGTAAAAACGAACCCCCACTGGGAAAGGTATGAATTCTACTCTCCCTCCAGCTATGAGTAAATAGTAGGGCAGACTGGGCTGTTTAACCTTGGTTAGGCAACCAGTCTAGGAGAAGGAAAACTCGGAATTCAAACCTGTTAAACTCCGCTTAAGAAATTGACCTTGTGTCACATCCTGCTCGTGCGGAGGGGTTGGTAAATATATATATGATAAAAGGGTTGGGGCTTGTCATAAGGGCAATAGTGTTGGGACAAACATATATGTGCTAAGGCTTGACATGACCAGCCGATTGATCGGGGGGGATGCCTCTCCAACCGCCCGTCTAGCCTCAGTAAAGGCCAAAGAGGAGTGTTGCATGTCATGGCCTGCTCAGCCATGAGGATTCCATCCTTAAGCATCATGGGACGCCACCCACAGCCGACAGGTGGCCATATTGGAGGTGTCTTACACCTCTACAGAGTCAGGGTGGTGTCTAAGTCAAATATTTTACACTACAAAACAAAATGAATAGGCTACCCAATACATTATGTAACAGATAGAATCAGACATTAGAATAATTAAGAAGAGTATACAACAGGTATATTTGTGAAAAGCTCTAGATCATCTGCATAGTCTGCATCAGTAATAGTAAGATGAATAAAACTTACCGTTTTCTTCGTGTGAGTTTGTAGCATTGTTAGTTGGACGTATGTTTGGAATGTCAAACCCCAACGTTTGGAATCTCGATACATTAAATCCTAAAAAGACAAAAAAAAAATTTTTTAAATAAAGATGAGGATAATAGTCCGAATAATCCAAATCATCTGGTTATTTCTATTACTATACTGTAACGTGATTATGAAGGTCCACCGGAGTTTAATAGTGGAAATAAAACTGTGGGCGGACTGCTATAGAAAGAGAGGAAGAAGAAATAAGAGAAAGGTTAAAAAAAAGGAGGAGTGGACACACAACGGGTTGCCGGTAATTTGACTGAGATATGACCCCTGGAAGAGGAATTGAAAGCCAACCGGAAGTTCTGGGTGCTGACTTGAACCGGAAGTCACGTGATGAGGAATGAGAAAGAAGAAAATCGCCCTCCTTTTGCTTTCCGGCGGCGTGGAGTTCGGACGGTGGCTGCTGTTCCCTAGCTTTGGGACAGCGAGATAGTTACAATGGGTAGTGATAGGCCTTACCCTGCCATGCTGACCCATAATGTGTTAGTTTCTTGTTTTTGAATTTTGAGTTGTTGTTCTAGACTAGTTGCCAAGAAAGATGAAAATTGCTTTTTTTTTTGCTTTCTGGCAGCGTAGAGTTCGGACGGGGACTGCTGGTCCATAGTTTGGGAAAGCGAGATAGTTGGTACTATGTTAAAAGGTACAGTAATTTGAAAGTGTCCTCTCTCTCTTTCTCTCAGTCTTTCCTTCTCTCCAAAACAGAGCTCATGACACGAGCCCGAAAATAAATGCTAAGCCCTTGTGACCATATATCTCACGTGTCTGTTGTACCTTTTTTTATCGAAAATGACGACCGCCACGTAACAAATACTTTTTTGGTACCGTGTCCATATTATTATACTACAAACCCCTTTTGAGGCACGTTGACAAGCCCCGCTACGTTACACTTAGCACCTACATGATTGTCTTGACGATATTACCCTTATGGCAAATCACACAATCTTTTCTATCATATGTACTAGAAGGCACTGACTGAGGGTCTTAATGTCCTGGCTATGACGTTAAACTGCATCTAATGGTGACATTCCAATTCTGGAGCTTTGGGGAGTGTGGAGTACTCCTTCATTGTCATTACTCCCAGGTTCACTCTGACCTGGAGTGGTAGTACCTGTTAAGGTACCATCTATAGGTTGAATAGATCAAAAAATGAGTTTTAAAAATATGTTTTTAAAAAATTGAATACCCAACAAGAATGAATAAATCAAAATGTCTTCGGCATGAAGTAACTCAACAAGGGTTGACATGCCGTAAAATCAAACCAGACCTTATAATAATAATAATAATAATAATAATAATGAAATTTATTGTGTACAGTGCTCAGGTGCACCACAACTCATCAAAGTTTCATGTCTAGTACATAGAATAATGTATTAGTGTCAGGAACATGAATAGCATACAGTAATAATATACATGTATGTGTACAGTGCTCAGGTGCACCACAACTCATCAAAGTCTCATGTCTAGTACATAGAATAATGTATTAGTGTCAGGAACATGAATAGCATACAGTAATAATATACATGTATGTGTACAGTGCTCAGATGCACCACAACTCATCAAAGTCTCATGTCTAGTACATAGAATAATGTATTAGTGCCAGGAACATGAATAGCATACAGTAATAATATACATGTATGTGTACAGTGCTCAGGTGCACCACAACTCATCAAAGTCTCATGTCTAGTACATAGAATAATGTATTAGTGTGAGGAACATGAATAGCATACAGTAATAATATACATGTATGCGTACAGTGCTCAGGTGCACCACAACTCATCAAAGTCTCATGTCAAGTACACAGAATAATGTATTAGTGTCAGGAACATGAATAGCATACAGTAATAATATACATGTATGTGTACAGTGCTCAGGTGCACCACAACTCATCAAAGTCTCATGTCTAGTACATAGAATAATGTATTAGTGTCAGGAACATGAATAGCATACAGTAATAATATACATGTATGTGTACAGTGCTCAGGTGCACCACAACTCATCAAAGTCTCATGTCTAGTACATAGAATAATGTATTAGTGTGAGGAACATGAATAGCATACAGTAATAATATACATGTATGCGTACAGTGCTCAGGTGCACCACAACTCATCAAAGTCTCATGTCTAGTACATAGAATAATGTATTAGTATGAGGAACATGAATAGCATACAGTAATAATATACATGTATGTGTACAGTGCTCAGGTGCATTACAACTCATCAAGAATGACCCCGGAAGAGGAATTGAAAGCCGACCTGAACCGGACGTCACGTGGTGACAAGGAACAAGAAAGAAGAAAATTGCTTTTTTTTTTGGCTTTCCAGCAGCGTAGAGTTCAGGCGGGGGCTGCTGGCCTCTAGTGTTGGGATAGCGAGATAGTTGGTACTATGTTAAAAGGTACAGTAATTTGACAGTGTCCTTCCTCTCTTTCTCTCAGTCTTTCCTCCTCTCTGAAACAGAGCCCACGACATGAGCCTGAAAATAAATGCTAAGCCCTTGGGACCATATATCTCACGTGTCTGTTGTACCTTTTTTTTATCGAAAATGACGACCACGTAACAAATCTCTTTTTGGTACCGTGACCATATTGTTATATTACAATACATCACTCTTGTTCATTGTCTGTCCAAGTCTGACACAGGGCCCTTCTTTCATGGGCGCTCTTCCAGCATGCTGCCCTATCTAACAAAAGTAATGTTATCTTTTTGATTTGAGTAAATGAAAACCAGGAATACTGAACTAATCTTATTATAATGGAGAATCGGTGTCTGTCTGTAACCGAAACTATGTCACTGCTTACATCACAATACCCTCAGGAATTGCGTAAGTTTATCAATGAGTATTTAATTTATAGTCAAAATCATTAATTGATACATAGAATAAATCTTATTTATTAACAACGTCTCTATGAAAATCTGAGATAGATTTGCCTCAAAACAGCTCATGTTATTAAGGTATTTGCAATGCATCCCACTTATGCAGGCGTGACACAAGGACATTTTTATGTGGGCCCACCCACGAGCCGAGACTCATGGGATGGTAGGTGCAAAAATTGCGTGAAACCCTGTCGGCATTCCCCCTCAAGAGGGGCGCATCAGGCACTGGGCAATAAACCCAGCCCTGCTTTAAATCAAGGGGGCAGGTATTGCCTGAGGGGATAGCCCCCTGAAATCAATGCTGTTAATTTACATTGACAAACACAGGTCCTGAAAGACCCATGTTATTAATGTGTTTAAAATCCAGCAATGTGTCTTATATATCACTAAGAAATAAAGGCTTACATAATATATGGTGTGGTTAATTTGCATACTGGTTTTAACAGAACCAGGTTTAATAAATAATTAGTTGGTGTTATTGATCTCTAAAATTAAAATCATTCCTATGAATGATTTTATACAGAAACCAATTAAAATATAATTAAAATAAGTGTAATCTTTTTATATGCATTCTTAAAATTTTTAAAATGGATATATTTCATTAAATTAAAACTTAAATATTTATACATAGAATAAATCTTATTAACAATGTCTCGATGAAAATCTGAGTTAGATTTGCCTCAAAACAGCCCATGTTATTAGTACATTTAAAATCCCGCAATGTGTCTTATATATCACTAAGAAATAAAGGTTTACATAATATATGGTGTGGTTAATTTCCATACTGGTTTTAACAAAACCGGGTTTAATAAATAATTACTTGGTGTTATTGATCTCTAATATAATTGTTTTGTTCTCTAACGTATTGAAATCAATCAAAATTTTATATAAAAACTAATTAAAATAAGTGTAATCTTTTTATATGTGTTCTTATTTAATTTCCTTATTTTCTCTAATCTATTTCATTACATTAAAACTGAAATAGTTACGCCTGGCAAAGGGTGCATATTCTTGCTAGTAAATTTAATTAAAACAAAAACAAAAAAAATTAAACTTACTAAAGTATTGGTCCCATGAACATTCTGCCATTTCTTAACGGGTTCTGAATAGATCTGAAAAATGAATAAGTGCAAGTGGTTCAAGAAGTATTTTAACAAAAGATAGTAGTGGCAACAAAGTAGTCTGATAAGGTTATACAAGGTGCTCTATGAAATACTGATTCATAAAAAATATTCAACCATAAAATATAGTCTAAAGAAATATATTTTTAGCTAGTTGCTAAAAATGCATTTTCATAGTAAAAATCAATGTCCAATGCATTTTCATAGTAAAAATCATTTCTAATGCATTTTTATAGTAAGAATCATTTCCAATGCATTTTTATAGTAAGAATCATTTCCAATGCATTTTTATAGTAAAAATCATTTCCAATGCATTTTTATAGTAAAAATCATTTCTAATGCATTTTCATAGTAAAAATCATTTCCAATGCATTTTTATAGTAAAAATCATTTCCAATGCATTTTTATAGTAAAAATCATTGTCCAATGCATTTTTATAGTAAAAATCATTTCCAATGCATTTTTATAGTAAAAATCATTTCCAATGCATTTTTTATAGTAAAAAATCATTGTCCAATGCATTTTCATAGTAAAAATCATTGTCCAATGCATTTTCATAGTAAATCATTGTCCAATGCATTTTCATAGTAAAAATCAATGTCCAATGCATTTTCATAGTAAAAATCATTCCAATGCATTTATATAGTAAAATCATTTCCAATGCATTTATATAGTAAAAATCATTTCCAATGCATTTTTATAGTAAACATCATTTCCAATGCATTTTTATAGTAAAATCATTTCCAATGCATTTTTATAGTAAAAATTAATGCATTTATATAGTAAAAATCATTTCCAATGCATTTTTATAGTAAACATCATTTCCAATGCATTTTTATAGTAAACATCATTTCTAATGCATTTTTATAGTAAAAAATCATTTCCAATGCATTTTTATAGTAAAAATCATTTCCAATGCATTTTTATAGTAAAAATCATTTCAATGCATTTTTATAGTAAAAATCATTTCTAATGCATTTTTTATAGTAAATCATCATTTCTAATGCATTTTTTATAGTAAAAATCATTTCTAATGCATTTTTATAGTAAAAATCATTTCTAATGCATTTTATAGTAAAAATCATTTCCAATGCATTTTTATAGTAAACATCATTTCTAATGCATTTTTATAGTAAAAATCATTTCCAATGCATTTTTATAGTAAAAATCATTTCCAATGCATTTTTATAGTAAAATCATTTCCAATGCATTTTTTATAGTAAACATAATTTCCAATGCATTTTTATAGTAAAAATCATTCCCAATGCATTTTTATAGTAAAAATCATTCCCAATGCATTTATATAGTAAAAATCATTTCCAATGCATTTTTATAGTAAACATCATTTCTAATGCATTTTTATAGTAAAAATCATTTCCAATGCATTTTTATAGTAAAAATCATTTCCAATGCATTTTTATAGTAAAAATCATTGTCCAATGCATTTTCATAGTAAAAATCATTGTCCAATGCATTTTTATAGTAAAAATCATTTTCAATGCATTTTTATAGTAAAAATCATTGTCCAATGCATTTTTATAATAAAAATCAATGTCCAATGCATTTTCATAGTAAAAATCATTGTCCAATGCATTTTCATAGTAAAAATCATTGTCCAATGCATTTTCATAGTAAAAATCATTGTCCAATGCTTTTTATAGTAAAAATCATTGTCCAATGCATTTTCATAGTAAAAATCATTGTCCAATGGGTTTTTATTGTAAAAATCATTTTCAATGTATTTTTATAGTAAAAATCATTGTCCAATGCATTTTCATAGTAAAAATCATTGTCCAATGCATTTTCATAGTAAAAATCATTGTCCAATGCATTTTCATAGTAAAAATCATTGTCCAATGCTTTTTATAGTAAAAATCATTGTCCAATGCATTTTCATAGTAAAAATCATTGTCCAATGCTTTTTATAGTAAAAATCATTGTCCATTAAAAATCATTGTCCAATGCATTTTCATAGTAAAAATCATTGTCCAATGCATTTTCATAGTAAAATCATTGTCCAATGCATTTTTATAATAAAAATCATTGTCCAATGCATTTTCATAGTAAAAATCATTGTCCAATGCATTTTCATAGTAAAAATCATTGTCCAATGCATTTTCATAGTAAAAATCATTGTCCAATGCATTTTCATAGTAAAAATCAATTCCAATGGGTTTTTATTGTAAAAATCATTTTCAATGTATTTTCATAGTAAAAATCAATTCCAATGGGTTTTTATATGATCAAAGTGATGACCTCTTTCCTAATTAATAAACTCATATTCCTTAAAAGAAAGAAGAAAAGTTTGTTTTTTTTATTATTAAAACCCATCCTTACCTCGACTCCAGGTTCATTTTTAAAATATTCTAACATATGAGATTTTCCAGCTCCAATGTTGCCTTCAACACAAATCTACAAGAAAAATGAATATAATGTAACAATTTAAATAAGTAAAAATTAAAATAAGAATTATCTATAGAATAAAGTAAATGATTTAAGCTTCAAGGGAAATAACTCTATCCTAAAAGTATGATTCAACCCCCTACATTGTATAGATCATAGTTTTTTTGGTAATATGAACATTAGCTACATAAATGAGAGTAACCTCCCCTTGTTTGTTTCACTTTGGGGGAAGCCATTTGTTTTAGTTGGCCATTTTCATTTCACCGTAAATCTACACTGAAAATACGAATTTGTTCGATTCAATACAACTGAATGTTTTAAAATATCATAAAATGTGTACTTAATTGTGCTTGCGCATTATTTGAAATTAACTTAATTGTTATTAAAAACACATTGTAGTTACTCTCATTTATGTAGCTAATGTTCAGATTACCAGTTTTTAAACCTTTTACATCTTACGGCACATTTAGATAAACCAAACCAAAAATTACAAAGTGAAAAAGTGTTGCATAGCCCTTCTTCGCTACTCTGAATCGTATACGTTGCTGGTATACAGCGGAGATCGTTTCTAACCCCTAGACGATGTATCTAGTGGTCACTTAAATGAAATCACAAGGCATGCTCTATGTAGTAGGAGATTTGACTTTATTTCTCTCATCTCAGCTGTACGTGGTGGATGGCGAGCGTTGACATTGGGAACTACCACTACTACTACTACTGTTGCTGGGATGGTGAGGTAAGGGGGTGTGGAACCCCACTGTCCGCTAGCAGCGCACGACCGTGTCGACGGTCAGACTCCTTGTGTTCTGTTCGCAGTCTCCTATCTGACTGACTAACTGCTACTGCTGATCCCTTAAGTAAAGGCAGCCGCCCACACATCCTTTTGTTCCTTTGACCGGAAGTTCTTTCTTCCCCCTCCAGTCTCTTTGTTCAAATTCCCGTTTGTACAGAGGAAGTCTTTTGTTACCCTTCCTTTTGTTACCCCAGACTTTCTGTCTAAGCTATCTATTATTTTCTTTTGTTCAATTTCTTCTTTGTCCCGGTTTCGAATTTCCCGCGCAAAATAAATGCGGCGATCCTAAAACATAACAAAAGTACCAAACAATTTTACTTACAGAAATTTTTTTGTTCATATCTTTTAATGTTGGTTGGAATTGTGAAGAATAATCTAGAAAGAAAAAGAAAACTTCAAGTTACACATCTCAAAGGCAATTCATAAAATGAAATTAAAATCAATTTAGACAAAAACATTTGAAATTGAAATTGCTCAAGATTGCTGCTGCTGCTGCTGCTGAAACTTTAACATAAAAATAAAATGGGAAGTTATAGAGGTCCCTTTCGCACTCACTCTCTAATCTATCTCTTTACTTAAACAGAGAAACTAACATATATAGAGAGGAGGAAAGTGACAGGCAGAATGTGAAGTAAGAGATGGGTCAGTTTTTGATTTAATTGCAAATTATGACTATTTAAAACCAATATATAAGATGTATATAGAGAGGAGGAAAGTGACAGGCAGAATGTGAAGTAAGAGATGGGTCAGTTTTTGATTTAATTGCAAATTATGACTATTTAAAACCAATTAAAATGGAATTTTTTTCAAGCATAACTCAATCCTAAAACTAAGGAACATTTTAGTATGTATTTTGTGTGATTAAACTAAATAGGAAAAAAAGCCTTTAACAAGCAATCATTGATTCACTCAGCTTTAGTATAATAATAATAATAATAATATGTAAGTTGAAAACAATGGAAGTGAATCCGACAATATGTTGAAAAAAATTAATAAATAAAGGAAAGGAAATGTAGAATGGATAAAAATCGTTTATTAGAGTGCCAACATGCGTTTTGGCTGAAAGGATGTCCTTGTACACAATTTATTCTATTTATTATTATTTTAAATATAATAATAATAATAATAATAATAATAATAATAGAAAAATATATATAAAAAGTTTTTTTAAGTATACAGAAGAATGGCAATCATAAGGGCAAGATATTTGAAATTAAAACGGTAAGAATTTGGAAGTGTTCGAAAAAAGATTTTTTTTTTTTTAATTTGAGAGAGGCTGAGGTTAATGGCAGGTTAATATACAAAAATCTAAATTCATTTTTCAATTGTTGTATACATGTATTCTATCTATTATCATTTTTAATACAAAAAATATATACATTATATATATATATATATATTATTATTTATATTTTTGCTTGAAGGCAATTATAATGCACGTATCGCATAAAATTCGATAATTATAGAAAATAATCTTGACAAGTTAATCCCAGCAAAGGATGGTTCGCCTATATATATATATATAGGCGAACCATCCTTTGCCGGGATTATATATATTTATTTATTTATAATTAATTTATAATTAATAATACAATTTCAAAGTCGGTCCTACCATTGGTTTCTGAATAACATTTTTTCGATGTTATTCGTCTTCAGAGGTAATTGAGCCCTCTATAATCAATTCTCCAACAACAATAATAATTTAACCTATATATATATATATATATATGTTGAAAAAATAAACAAATAAAGGAGAGAAAATGTTGAATGGATAAAGATATTTAAAGAAATGCCGACATGTGTTTCAGCCGAGAAGATGCTCTTGTACACATTGTATTCTATTCATTATTATTTTAAATATAAAATAAAATAAAATAAAAGGATAATAATAGAAAATATGTAAAAAGTTTTTTTTCAAGTATACAGTAAGACGGCCATCATCAGAGCAAGATGTTTGATATTTGAAAAATCAAATATCTTGAAATACCAAATATTCATTTTTTCAATATGTGGAAAAAATTATGGTAGACCCATAGATAATTCTATACCTGAAAAGAAAAACACATTAAACATAGAAATTAGGGTAATTTTCACCTTTAGTTGTTAAAATTCCTAGCATAAAATTGTGCGTGCACATTATCTGAAATGAATTTAATTGTTATTAAGAACACATTTTATGATATTTTTGTGTTAAAGCATGCAGTTGTATTGTTTTCGAAATGATTCTAAGATTTGTATATTTCGCACGGACACTTTCAAAATGGCTACCGTCTTGTTTCAAAGTGAAAGTTAGTTGGCTAAATTCCTAGCATAAAATTATCTAAAATGAACTTAATTGTTATTAAGAACACATTTTATGATATTTTTTTGTGTTAAAGCATGCAGTTGTATTGTTTTCGAAACGATTCTAAGATTTGTTTATTTCGCACGGAGACTTTGAAAATGGCTATCGTCTTGTTTCAAAGTGAAAGTCAAGGGAGGTTACTCTAATTGCCTTATTTTAACAACTAACGGTGAAAATTACCAATTGATTAAATGAATACATTTCCATCCAATAGTAAAGGATCAGTAGGTACCACCAAAATACGTCACGTGATCAGTTTAGACCATATTGAAGGAAGAAACGTAATATTTTTTAAATATATATATATATTTTTAAATAACAGCACTTTTTAAATTTAAAAAAAAAAAATCTATTTTTAAAAAATTCCCTCAATCGGCTAATTGTCGGATTTTAATAAATTTTTCGGTACAAATGCAGAATAGAGCACAAGAGATAATATTAGAATTGCATTTTACGTATAAATAGCATTAGATTACGGAAACTCCCGAAGTAGCCTAACCTAACGTCTCAAAAGTTTCAGGTCTTTTTTCTTTTCTAGCTCGCTATTGTGCATTTGTACCGAAAATTTTATTAAAATCCGACAATTAGCTTTTGGAGGAATTTTTTAAAAAAATAGATTAAAAAATAAATAAATAAAATCTAAAATAAATTTAAAAATTTAAAAAATAAAAAAACAACTAAAAACGTGCTGTGCGTGAATTTCGACTATTAAATATAGAAATGTCTACTCACCAATTTTCAATATATTATTTTTTTTTGTCTTATGAATTAAAAATGAAATAAAAAGAGAAAACAAAATCTGAACCTTCGTGAACAAAGGCTTCGTGTGTTTGTGTAAATATTGAATCATTTCTAAAACGAGATACATCCCATAACTCCTTTGTGGTTTTCCTATATTATGTAATATGTATACAGTAGGTACCTCCAATTTGCCCAGTGAAATTTAACCACTCCTATATTTAACACAATGAAACTTGCATAAAGGTTAATATTATCTTGAGAAGTCTTTGTCCATTCGAAACAAGAAACATTGAAAAAAAAAAACTCATGATTTAAAAAAAAAAAAAAAAAAAAAAAAAATCAGCGTACGCTACGCCGTACGGAAATAACGAAAATTATGAACGAAAAAAAAATGTTTACATTTTTGCACCATTAAATCAATTGAAATTTAACGTAGCCAAAAACAAGTTAGTTTTAAAACTTTTACAACTTTGAATAAATTTTTTCATAAGGCGTTTTTTTGAAAAATTTTCGGCATTATCAATGACGCCCCCCCCCCCCCCCCCCGTATATCTCAGATTTTAAAAATCTCCCAAAAATCAGAAACTATTTATTCAACAATTGTTATTTTATTATACATTAAATATATCTTCCTTTTTTTTTTCTTTTTTAACAGTCTATCTTAGGGAGCAACATATCGAGCGCTGTGTTTTTTTTTGGGGTTTTTTTCACTTAAAAACGAATTAAAATTTTTTTTTAAATAAATGGGACTAAAATTTTTTTTAAATAAATGGTACTAAAATATATTTTCCAAGAAAACGGAAAAAAAAAAACAAAAAAAAAAACGAACCAAAAAATTAGGACTGCCAATTTTGTTGTCAAAATAAATTTGAATGGAACGTAATTTTTTTTTTTCAGAACACAAGGTGTGTCAAAAAGTACAACAAATCTCGATTCTTTTTTTTATACACCTTGCATATAGTACACACACATACAGACACTGATAGGTACGCGTCCTGCGTCACTGACGCAGTAAATTTGTACCCATGCGTCCCATGTTTTTTCTTCCCCCATCATTTCCAGCTAACTGTAAATACACCTTGCAGATATACTCTACAGATGCTGATAGGTACGCATAAAAATCTAAAAGGACGCAGGAAAATCATATCCATGCGTACCAGTGTTTTCTTTCTTTTCTCACCATTCCCAGCTAACTGTAAATATTTCAATATTGTCTTGGAAACGAATTACACTGTATGGGGTACAAGGTAGGGGTTAGACGGCTTTAGTTGTTCATAGATAAAAACTCTACAATTTATTAAGAAACTTTAGTTGGGACCCAACAAATGCCATGCAGCAGGTGCTCAAGGTTGAAATAAAACATCTTCTTAGTCAAATAATAAAAATAAAATTTAAAAAAAAAAAAAATTCCAACATATTTACGAAATTAAAAATTAAATTTATCATCTCTAAATTCCCGGACATTAAACATTTTTTTCTTACAATTCGTCCATGTTAAAAGCGCGCTAAGGCTAACCCAAAGCCGAACTCTTTTAGACGTTATTTTCCGATGCACGTATCATTGGGGACCAAGAAAAGTTTTGATAAACGGACCAATGCCTGTCCCGTTTATCAAAACCTTTTCCGTTCCCCAATGATACCCGCATCGGATAATAACGTCTAAAAAACTTCAACTTTGAGTTACCCTTAGCGCGATTTTAAACCCGGACACTCATAGAAATTTGCAATAGACACTTTCCGACACGAGGATGAAGAATTCGACTCCCCCAAAATGAAAGAAACCCCCCAATTCTTACAGCAACAAAAAGATGTCGTCTCATGTTGATATTTAAAAGATGATTTTATAGCCGTGCTCAGCAAACGTATTCGTGACAATGATCGTAGCATTTTTTTTTTAAATATATAAATGACTAAACAGTTCCTAATCCGATTACATAGCAATGATTTTTCTCAGCTTCCATAACAGACCGGTGTAAACCTTTCAACTGCTCCTTAGTATTAAAAGTTCCGTTTTGCAAAGATGTTCCGTGGTAGTGCAAATGGTTAGCAAGCTAGTCTCACAGATCCATTGTTACTGTGTAATTTTTACGTTTTGTCGTCCCTGCTCTAATCTGTGCTATTGGTAAACAGTGAATTGAGGGGCGTAAATTTTTACCATAGTTACCGGATAGATGTTAGTGGAATATGAAATGAAGTCCAATGTATATTTTTAATTTCTGTGGGATTCATACTTTTAATACAAATTCAACTCGAGGCAAAACATAACTTAATAATAAGTTAATACGTTAATTCATTTATAAGTTTAAAAGAAAAATCAAACGACAGCATTAATTGATGTTTTATAGATTTAAAGTCGTTGCATAATGATTCAGTTATACACTTTTTTTTTTACCTTAGAATTGCAAATTCTTACTCTGAAATAGAAAAATACTTAGACCATATGACCTTTAGGCACCCCTTTTGCGATCTCGATTCATAAGGACATTTTTTCATTTACACCGTCAAAATCCGGTTGTTTGTTAACAGACGATTTTTAGAGGGTTTTTTTTAATTATAAAACTAACCCTTAACCCTAACCCTAACTCTAACCCCTGACAAACAACTGGATTTTTACGGTGTAAATTAAAAAATGTCCTTATGAATCGAGATCGCAAAAGGGGTGCCTAAAGGTCATATGGTCCATATAATCTATTGCGTACAGTGGTCATGTGCACCACAAATCATCAAAGGCTCATGTATAGTACATAGCTAAACCAAAAAATCGTCTGCTACATTTTTTAAAAACGAATTAGAATTAATTAAATCTATTATTTAAGGTCAAACTTTTGTCTAAATTGATAAGTAGTAACATAATGACCATCATTTAAAAAAGAAAAATATCATTACATATGCAATTTATTTTTAATACATTTATAACGATTTTTTGTCAATTTCGATCGCGTTCGGCCATTTTGGCTCTTTTTAAATGGTAAATGAAGCACCCCAGCTGAGAGCAGTTTGGATAAGGACAGTTTTGCTTTTGACCGCAAACTTCCGGTTGTTAAAGATAATTTTTTTTAATGAAAGATTTTGAACTCAATTTTGTAACGTAAAGTGAAATATTGATAAGTTGGTATATTTAATCCGGGATATTTATTTCTAAGGGAATTAAGTTGACACCGCCTAAAACAGACGGAAAAGGTTACTACATTCTAAACAAACAAACATGTCGAATGTTGCACGACTTGCTGGTAAAGTCGCAATTGTTACAGGTTCAACCGCTGGGTAAGTCATTTAAATAAAGTTTATTTTTTTAATACAATATAGTGTTTGGGGTACATTTACGTATATGTAATATAATATTAAAGAAAAAACCGTTAGTGCTTTTTTGGTATTTTTTTATTTGCCGAAAAAGTATAAAGTTCAAAGTTCATTTAAAAAAAACTGTTTCATTATAAACTTATTTATTCTATAAAAAATTTAAAAAAATAATAAATTAAAATAAATTGAGATTAGATACGTATTTATTTATTTATGTCTAAAGTTAAATATCTTTATATTTTTTAACGAATTTAAAAAAATATTTATTTTAATAATTTAACGAACAAATAATAAAATTATCCCTTAACTTTAGAGTTAATTTAATTTAAATTTAAAGGAAAAAGTTAATTTCATAAAAAAAAAAATGGGGTCCACACAGTAAATCTCCCCTTTATTTATTTATTGTTGTTGCACAATTCTATATCTGTGGTCCCGTTCGAAATACAATCTCTCGGTCAAGGGGCGTCACATCGTGGTGTAATGGTTAGTAAGTTAGTCTCGCAGACCCATTACTACTGAATGGCTAGTCTTATTTTCGTTGGACGTCCCATACCTGCGACCTTGGCTCACATCATGTATCGAACGGTTGGATGTAAGAGGGGTTGGGGATCTCATCGTGGCTCACGCAAGCTAGTCTCGCAGATCCATTACTACTGATTAACATGTTTTATCTTCGCTGGATGCCTCATACTTGCGATCTTGTGTCACATCCTACCCATGTTGAACGGGCTGTGTAAGAGGGGGTCCCATCGTTATGTAATGGTTAGCAAGCCAGTCTCACAGATCCATTACTACTGAATAGTGAGTTCAATCCTTAGTGGATGCCCCCATAGTTGTGACCTTGTGTCACATCCTACCTGTGGCAAACAGGTTAGCTAAGAAAGGGTGTCCCATCATGGTGTAATGGTTAGCAAGCTAGTCTCACAGATCCATTACTACTGAATAGTGAGTTCAATCCTTAGTGGATGCCCCCATAGTTGTGACCTTGTGTCACATCCTACCTGTGGCAAACAGGTTAGCTAAGAAAGGGCGTTCCATCATGGTGTAATGGTTAGCAAGCTAGTCTCACAGATCCATTACTACTGAATAGTGAGTTCAATCCTTAGTGGATGCCCCCATAGTTGTGACCTTGTGTCACATCCTACCTGTGGCAAACAGGTTAGCTAAGAAAGGGTGTCCCATCATGGTGTAATGGTTAGCAAGCTAGTCTCACAGATCCATTACTACTGAATAGTGAGTTCAATCCTTAGTGGATGCCCCCATAGTTGTGACCTTGTGTCACATCCTACCTGTGGCAAACAAGAAAGGGCATTCCATCATGGTGTAATGGTTAGCAAGCTAGTCTCACAGATCCATTACTACTGATTAGTGAGTTGGATACTCACTGGATGCCCCATACTTGCGATCTTGTGTCACATCCTACCCATAGGTTGGGTAAGTGGGAGGTCCCATCATATTGAAATCGTCAGCAAGGTAGTCTCGCAGATCAATTACGACTGAATAGCCTAGTTCAATCCTCGATGGATGTCCCATAGTTGCGACCTTGTGTTACATCCTACCCGTGGCAAACGTGTTGGGAAAAAAGGACGTCCCGTCAGTGTAATGGTTAGCAAACTAGTCTTGCAGATCCATTACTACTGAATGGCAAGTCTTATTGTCGCTGGACATCCCATATCTGTGACCTTGTCTCACATCATGTGTCGAACGGATTGGGGTAATAAATCACATCCTATCCATAGTGAAGAGATTGGGTAGAAAGGGTGTCCTATCATAGTGTTATGGTTAGCAAACTAGTCTCTCATATCCAATACAACTGAATAGTGAGTTCAATCCCTGCTTGATGCCTCATACTTGCTACCTTGTGTTACATCCTACCTGTGTTGAATATGTTGGGTAAATACCTACATCTTATCGGACAAAAGATCTATATTTTATTTTTATTTTTATTTATTTTGTTTTTATTTTTATTCCAATTTATTTTTTATTTTATTTCATTTTAATTTATGTAATTTTGTTTTATTTATATTTCAATTTATTTTATTTTTAAAGGTGTTTTAAAATATAAATTCACAGACAGAGAATTTGGAAGGCATGAGACAGAACAAATGAACAGCCACTAGCAACAACTTCAGTTCTAGTAATCTTCTGTAGAAGGGATTTTTATCCCGAAATATTAAGAATTGAGAATAAATCACAGGTTAACAAACAACACCACAGTTACCTTCTTTTTTCTTTACACTTGCATTGTAATAGCCTTCAAAACCAACCAACAAACCAATATTTTATTTTTATTTGAATTTATTTTATTTTCATGTCATTCCATTTTATTTATGAGGAAGTGCGTCCCGGTCCCCTGCCTCCAAAATTGCTACCCGGTGAATTTTAAAATAACGACCCCCAAGCTTCTGCAAGTTTCATTGTGTTAAATATAGGGGGGAGGTAAATTTCACAGGGTAAAATAGGTGTTACCTATTGTTTATCTATCTATCTATCTATCTATCTAAGTCTATTCAAAACTATCCATCTTCATATCTATCTATCTATTAAATACTAAGATTTTCTTTTATTACGATAAATAAACAAGAATTAGGATAAATAAACCAGAATTACGACAAATTACGATAAATAAACAGAATTAAAGACAAAAAGAGACCCCCCCCCCAAATACATTTAACGCCCTAAGTTGGTTGTTTTCTTTCAATTAACACCAATGTGGCGCCGAAGCTTGGGGTCGTTATTTTAAAATTCACCGGGCAGCAATTTCAGTGGCAGGGGACCGGGACGCACTTCCTCATAAATTACCTCATTCCATTTAATTTCCATTATTTTAACTAGCAAATATATGCACCCTCCGGGTGCAAGTATTTGAATTTTAATGTAATGAAATATGTTAAATTTGAAATACTTTTGAAACTAAATAAAAATCCAAATAAAATGATTTGAAACAGAGGGGGTATAATCGAAGAATAGAACAACTTTGAAACTAAGTCTTCCATCATTTTTCATCACTCCCTCCTTTTATTGCTGAATTTTCCTAATTTAACTATTTAGTTAAATTAGGAAGTAAAGAATAAAATTACTGTTATTTCTTTATATTAAAGGATTTCTTTTAAGATTTATCCCCGAGTTTTTTGCTCATATTCATTAAGAAAAAAACAAACAATTAGAAATCAATAATACCAAGCGCATATTTAATAAAATTAAACTTTTAATATCAATATGCAAATTAGCGTTCCTGTTCACACTGTAACCCGCTATTTTTTGCATATATAAATACAATTGCATGTTATTAGAATGTAGATAAAGTCAAAAGTATTAATAAGGTATAACAATTTTATCAATAACTGAGGTTTAAATAAAAATAAATTCATGGTGAATGTGACGTCAATACCTAAGGGAATTGTGACTTGAGTAGTGATTTAGTTTCGGCTTCAGACAGACAAACACACAATCTCCATTATAATAAGATTTGATTTATTTTCCTTTTCTGTTTTAGGATTGGCCAAGCAATTGCAAAACGTTTAGCAGAAAATGGCGCTAAAGTGATGATCAGTAGCCGAAAAAAACATCAAGTTGAAAGTACGGTCAAGGATTTAACTTCCCAAAACCTTGATGTTGCAGGAACCGTGTGCCATGTTAATAAGGCTGAAGATAGAAAGAATTTAATACAAGAAGTAAGAATTTAATTTAAATCTAAATATACATGTGGGGTAATTCCATGTCAAATCATCCAGAAAAAAAAGTAAAATTGTCACCTACCCCCCCCACCCCCACCCCCACCCTTCAATTTTTCTGAGATTTTGTACAGTTTTGGACTATGTTAAAGTTAGACAATCCCCCAAATTTGAGCTTCCAATTCCAAAAATTAGCCGAGTTATGTTGATTTTAAATTCGAAAAATTTGTCCGTGTTTTTGCAATAAATGTTTTATTTTTCTTGCACCCGTTATGTTACAATACTAAATATATTTTCTTTATTTATTTTAATATTAACTTCAATGTGTATATTCTATATATATATATATATATTCGCATTGTTTTGTTGCAAAGCCTTGAGTTGTGTTCTGTAGTGAGAGAGGAGACCTACCTTGTGCAACACGGTGTGACAGAGAGAGTGGCAGGCGTGAAGACTTGCCGTATTCTCGAAGGAAGCGGGCTAGGCTTTGCCTGGCGTGTAGAACTGACCTAGAGTCAAACCCACTTCCTTTAGAATGTGAGAGCTGTGGACGATCAGTGAAATAAGAAATAGCATAGTGGCCTGGATGTGGGTGTGTTTGTGCCGTGCTGACGAGTGTCACACGTGCTGCACGGACAATTATGAGTGAGGAGCCCGGATGTGGTGAAAT
Source organism: Doryteuthis pealeii (assembly GCA_023376005.1). Classification (NCBI taxonomy): domain Eukaryota; kingdom Metazoa; phylum Mollusca; class Cephalopoda; order Myopsida; family Loliginidae; genus Doryteuthis; species Doryteuthis pealeii. The sequence goes on along the minus strand of CM042177.1, from coordinate 38,164,687 downwards.
TGAGGTGTATTTAAAGGTCTTATTCTCACAGACCAGGGGGAACGACTGCAGTAGTATTTTGTTGTCAAGACGAGTGGGACAAAGAAATAATTTGGGATATTGGATTTTAGAGCATGATACAGTTGGGGGTGTTTAGACTGTTGATTGGAACCTTGAGTCAGACTTGACTGTGACCCCCCCCCCACACACACACTGATTAGATGTTCATTACCTGTTATCTTTATCCTTGTCTTTATAATTGCCAACACTTGTGCTACACAGGCACACAGTTTAAAATGTGGGAGGTATTTCAGCTGTACTCTGTATAAAAATTTTTAAAAATTAATCTACCATTATTACTTGCCTAACTTTTCAGCCAAACGGTAAGACATTAGCTAGATGGAGCTACCATTACCACTTGCCTAAATTCACTTGCACCACACAGGTGACAGTTTAAAATGTGGGAGGTATTTATGCTGCACCATTTTTTTTTTATTGTTGATTTTACAGGATTTTAAGATTGTTGTATCCTTGAGGTGTCAAAAACAATACACAGAAAATACAGGATGTGTGAATATGTATTTATTCAACACTTTAACATAGAACAAAGAAGTACAAATCACAAGACAAATGTACAAATAAGGAGGTTCAAATGGTTGGAGTTGACGCAGTAATTTCGTTCGAATAAATTCCGACCTTAGTCACTGCTGCGTCGACTCTTAAATGCTTCTGGGTCAGTCCATCTTGTAGGGGCGTTCACTCCTCTAAAACATACACATGTACATGTTGCTGTTGCTTTCAGTAGATGAGATATTGCTACCGAAGTATGTGAACTAGTCTATTAATTTCATATATATATATATATATATATATATATATATAATAATATATATATAATATTTTTCTTATGATAATCTACATTGCTTTCTGTAGATGAGATATTACTACCAAGGTATGTGAACTAGTCTATTAATTTCATATATATATATATATATATATATAATATTTTTCTTATGATAATCTACATTGCTTTCTGTAGATGAGATATTACTACCAAGGTATGTGAACTTGTCTATTAATTTCATATATATATATATATATATATATATATATATATATATATATATATATATATAATGTGTGAAATAAAATTGGAACTTAATCCGACAGTGTGAATATGATATATTGAAAAAACAAAGGATGTTTACAGATGCATGGGCTCATCAGGAGAGAATGTGCAAACCGTTTCGGGGCCTTCCTCTCTACGGTTTTAAAAAGCAACACCGACCCTCCTCACTGATGTGAGGACCCTCGCAATATCTGCATCGACCGCACGTGGGTCGGTCATCAACAAAAATAAGACGGGAAGAAATGACCATTAGCAAAAACAGAACGCTGCTAGTCAAAAGTTGGAATTATTCAAAAGAAAAATGCGCTGTCTGAATTAAAAATAAAATGAATTTTATTTTTAATTTTTAAAAAATCAGAAGCATTATAGTTTATAATAAGACTCAAAAGAGCCTGATGTAGAATTATTTTTAAAAAAGTGTATAATTACATAAAAAGTGTATAATAAAATATAAAAATTGTTCATAATACAATCCAACTGTTAAATAAGTAGCCCACAAGTATAGGTAAATCCGTAGTGTTTATGGATAAATATTTTCAGAGGAGTAAACATTCAAGTGTAGTTTTTTCATAGACAAGTATGTGAAATAAAATTGGAACTTAATCCGACAGTGTAAATATGATATATTGAAAAAACAAAGGATGTTTACAAATGCATGGGCTCATCAGGAGAGAATGTGCAAACCGTTTCAGGGCCTTCCTCTCTACGGCTTAAAAAGCTTTCTGTAGATGAGATATTACTACCAATGTATGTGAACTTGTCTATTAATTTCAGTGGCTTACCATTTAATGAGGAGATAGCACCATTTCTACTAGAGATTTTTCCATTTTCTTCTTTAGACGCTTAAAACTTTTGGTGGCATTGATATTTTGGTAAACAACGCTGCAACGAATCCGGCATTTGGTCCCATTCTTGATGTAAGTAATATTTTTTTACCATCAAGTTTTATATATATATATATATATGTGTGTGTGTGTAAAATGAAACTGGAAGTGAATCTGATGGTATGTTGAAAAAATGAATAAAGGAAAGAAAGTATAAAATGGATAATATAGGATATTTTAATCAATATTACTTACACGTGTTTCGGTCAGGAGTTTATCCATGTGTACATTATTCAAACTATTATTATTTTTAGATAATCAAATGAAATGAAATAATAATAATAGAAAAAATGTAGAAAAAAAAAAATGTAGAAATGTTCCGCACACAAAGAAAATTCGACCTTCATCAGAGTAAATCCTTATTTGAAATGAAATTTGTTGGAAAAAGCGGAGAATTTTTAAAATGTTCCCTCATGCTTTGATAATTTAGAATTCCACAAAACTTTTCTCTGCCTCAAAATCTGTTCGCATGCGAAATGACGTCAATAACGGTTCTTTATCGGTCGCATCTGAACGTGAATTTTTTAAAAAAAAGTTCTTTTTCGAACATTTCAAAAATTCTCTGCTTTGTCCAACGAATTTCATTTCAAATAAGGATTTACTCTTATGTAGGTCGAATTTTCATTGTGTGTGGAACATTTCTACATTTTTTCTTTTTTATCCTTTTTTCTATTATTATTATTTCATTTCATTTTGATTATTTAAAAATAATAAAAGTTTGAATAATGTACATATGGATAAACTCCTGACCGAAACATTTTTTCTATTATTATTATTATTTTATCCTTCGGAGTGATAACTTCCGGTACACTATACTTTTATCTTATTTATTTATTTATTTTGTTTTTATTTGTATTTTTTTTTTTTTTTAGACCTCGGAAACGGCCTGGGATAAGGTTAGTAGAATTTTGGCATTTTTTTTTCTCTGTTAATATATATATATATATTTTAATGTTGACCAGTGGGGTATTACCGCATAAATGCGTCCTGGCCTCCTGCCCTAAAAAATGCTAAGTGGTGCCTGATCAAAATATGACTTGTACTGTTACATAATTATTGGATCCCTAATACATTTTTAAGGTATTGTAGAAATCATAATGGCGATTAGTACAGCTGATGGCCTTGAGAGTGAGTGACAATGCTTGACCTCACTCTCACCTTGCGTTCTGGGGATAGAACGTGAGAACGGAAGTCAATAGAAGCCCTTCCGGTTTAAGGTGTAAGCAACTCAGTTAGTTGCAGTTAGACAGTTAGAGTTAGTCAATTGCAGAGTTAGAAGCTAGCAAGATGTGACTCTCCGCGCGCATTTGTCTGGTCTGGGGTTCTGGAATAAAGGAACATCAAAAGTAAATTGAAGTCTTGTTGTTATTACTAAAAGCTAACAATGACACAAGGCTTCTGATAAGGAACGCTCCCCTACAGAACCAGACACGGAACCCAGATAAGAAAGACCAGACCAAGATAGAAGACTAGACGATAGAAGAACCAAAGCCGGCCAGAAGAGAAGTATATAACATAATATATCTATTTGGTACCGTGACGACGCCGCAACGTTACAATAGTCCATAACTGGAAAAAATTTCAGAAAAAATTGATGGGGGTGGGTGACAATTTTACTTTTTTCTGGATGATTTGACATGGAATTACCCTGTGTTGGTATTATTATTTGTTACTAAATATTCTGGGTACTAACAGATGAACACTTTATGTCATAAAGGGATGATGTATAGACGTCCAGATGTCCGGACTTATTTTCTTGCCATTTCTAATTCGCTTTAAATGTTTATATATTGATTTTTTTTTATTTATTTAGATATTTGATACGAATGTTAAAATTCCGTTTCTACTGACCAAAGATGTTGCGCCTATCATAGAGGAACGTGGGTAAGTTATAACTTTTATACATTTTCTTTTTCTATTGTTATACTATACAGGGTGGCCTATAAAAGATTCCGCCCTGTGAGCTGGGGCTGTAGAATACGGCAACTGAACCTCTACAAAGGAATAAGACCCCACTCTCAATGGTACTACCTGTTGGCAATAGGGGGCGACACATGAATACTAATAATTTTCAAAAAGATCTATTTGACTCGTACATGGAACCATTCCAGGTCAGAGTGAACCTGGGAGTAATGACAGGAATCTCACTACTGGTGTCTGTCGGCTGGGGCTGCAGAATACACTGACTGCACCTCTGTAGAGGGGTAAGCCTCCACCCAATGGGATCACCTATTGGTTATGAATAACAATCCGTGATGCTTAAGGACAGAATCAAAAAAAGAAAAAAACCTTAGATTTGGCACAAAACCAAAAGTCTTGGGTCACCTAGTGAGAATCAAACTCACTACTTAGTAGTTAATTTTTTTTTTCCTGGACTAAGTTTGGTTTGTTTTGTTTTACGGCATATCAACCTCAGTGGGTCATTTAATCCCGACAAAGTTGTGAAATAAATTCATTCTTAATGCATAATATAATTTTGTTTATCAACTCATGTTTTTCTATTTAACCCATAGATGGGACCCTAACAGGTACTACCACTGCAGGTCAGAGTGGACCAGGGAGCAATGGTGATGAAGGGGTGCTCCACATTCCCCAAACCTCCAAAACTGAAACCTCACCATCAGATAGAGTTTAACGTCATTTCCAGGACATGTAGGCGGTGGCTGAGGGTCTACATGTGCTGGGAATGACATTAAACTCTATCTGATGGTGAGGTTCCAGTTCTGGGGGTTTGGGGATGCTGTTAAACAAAATCAAATCATGTGACTAGGCGATTGGTTTGGGAAAAAATGAAAGAAAAAATTAAAAAGAGAAAAAATTAAAAAATTTAATGAAAGAAAAATGGAAAATAAGAGAAAAAAATAATGAAAGAAAAAAATGTCATAAAAATAGAAAATTAAAGAAAAACAGAAAAAAAACAGAAAAACAGAAAATGAAAGGAAAAAAATTGTAAAATGAAAGAAAGAATAAATGAAAAAAAATATGAAGAAAAAATGTCATAAAATAGAAAATTAAAGAAAACAGAAAATGAAAGGAAAAAATTGTAAAATGAAAGAAGAATAAATAAAAAAAAAATAATGAAAGAAAAAATGTCATAAAATAGAAAATTAAAGAAAAACAGAAAATGAAAGGAAAAAAATTGTAAAATGAAAGAAAGAATAAAATAAAAGAAAAAAAAATGAAAGAAAAAATGTCATAAAAATAGAAAATAAAGAAAAACAGAAAATGAAAGAAAAAAATTGTAAAATGAAAGAAAGAATAAATGAAAAGAAAAAAATAATGAAAGAAAAAATGTCATAAAAATAGAAAATTAAGAAAACAGAAAATGAAAGGAAAAATTGTAAAATGAAAAAAAATGAAAAAAGAAAAAAGAAAAAAATGAAAGAAAAAATGTCATAAAAATAGAAAATTAAAGAAAAACAGAAAATGAAAGGAAAAAATTGTAAAATGAAAGAAAGAAATAAATAAAAGAAAAAAATAATGAAAGAAAAAATGTCATAAAAATAGAAAAATTAAAGAAAACAGAAAATGAAAGGAAAAAATTGTAAAATGAAAGAAAGAATAAATAAAAGAAAAAATAATGAAAGAAAAAATGTCATAAAAATAGAATTAAAAGAAAAAACAGAAAATGAAAGGAAAAAAATTGTAAAATGAAAGAAAGAATAAATGAAAGAAAAAATAATGAAAGAAAAAATGTCATAAAAATAGAAAATTAAAGAAAAACAGAAAATGAAAGGAAAAAAAATTGTAAAATGAAAGAAAGAATAAATAAAAGAAAAAAATAATGAAAGAAAAAATGTCATAAAAAATAGAAAATTAAAGAAAAACAGAAAATGAAAGGAAAAAAATTGTTAAAATGAAAGAAAGAATAAATGAAAGAAAAAAATAATGAAAGAAAAAAATGTTCATAAAAATAGAAAATTAAAGAAAAAAGAAAATGAAAGGAAAAAAATTGTAAAATGAAAGAAAGAATAAATAAAAGAAAAAATAATGAAAGAAAAATGTCATAAAATAGAAAATTAAAGAAAAACAGAAATGAAAGGAAAAAAATTGTAAAATGAAAGAAAGAATAAATGAAAGAAAAAATAATGAAAGAAAAAATGTCATAAAAATAGAAAATTAAAGAAAAACAGAAAATGAAAGGAAAAAAATTGTAAAATGAAAGAAAGAAAAATAAAAGAAAAAAATAATGAAAGAAAAAATGTCATAAAAATAGAAAATTAAAGAAAAACAGAAAATGAAAGGAAAAAAATTGTAAAATGAAAGAAAGAATAAATAAAGAAAAAATAATGAAAGAAAAAATGTCATAAAATAGAAAATTAAAGAAAAACAGAAAATGAAAGGAAAAAATTGTAAAATGAAAGAAAGAATAAATGAAAGAAAAAAATAATGAAAGAAAAATGTCATAAAAATAGAAAATTAAAGAAAAACAGAAAATGAAAGGAAAAAAATTGTAAAATGAAAGAAAGAATAAATGAAAGAAAAAAATAATGAAAGAAAAAATGTCATAAAAATAGAAAATTAAAGAAAAACAGAAAATGAAAGGAAAAAATTGTAAAATGAAAGAAAGAATAAATAAAGAAAAAAATAATGAAAGAAAAGTCATAAAAATAGAAAATTAAAGAAAAACAGAAAATGAAAGGAAAAAATTGTAAAATGAAAGAAAGAATAAATGAAAGAAAAAAATAATGAAAGAAAAAATGTCATAAAAATAGAAAATTAAAGAAAAACAGAAAATGAAAGGAAAAAAATTGTAAAATGAAAGAAAGAATAAATGAAAGAAAAAAATAATGAAAGAAAAAATGTCATAAAAATAGAAAATTAAAGAAAACAGAAAATGAAAGAAAAAAATTGTAAATGAAAGAAAGAATAAATGAAAGAAAAAATAATGAAAGAAAAAATGTCATAAAAATAGAAAATTAAAGAAAAACAGAAATGAAAGGAAAAAATTGTAAAATGAAAGAAAGAATAAAATAAAGAAAAAAATAATGAAAGAAAAATGTCATAAAAATAGAAAATTAAGAAAACAGAAAATGAAAGGAAAAAATTGTAAAATGAAAGAAAGAATAAATGAAAGAAAAAAATAATGAAAGAAAAAAATGTCATAAAAAATAGAAATTAAAGAAAAACAGAAAATGAAAGGAAAAATTGTAAAATGAAAGAAAGAATAAATAAAAGAAAAAAATAATGAAAGAAAATGTCATAAAAATAGAAAATTAAAGAAAAACAGAAAATGAAAGGAAAAAAATTGTAAAATGAAAGAAAGAATAAATGAAAGAAAAAATAATGAAGAAAAAATGTCAAAAAATAGAAAATTAAAGAAAAACAGAAAATGAAAGGAAAAAAATTGTAAATGAAAGAAAGAATAAATAAAAGAAAAAAATAATGAAAGAAAAATGTCATAAAAATAGAAAATTAAAGAAAACAGAAAATGAAAAAAAAAAATTGTAAAATGAAAGAAAGAATAAATAAAGAAAAAAATA
>CM042177.1:38129712-38152212 GCA_023376005.1 Doryteuthis pealeii | reverse complement strand
TGAAAGGAAAAAAAAATTGTAAAATGAAAGAAAAGAATAAAATGAAGAAAAAAATAATGAAAGAAAAAATGTCATAAAAATAAGAAAAATTAAAGAAAAACATGAAAAATGAAAGGAAAAATTGTTAAAATGAAAGAAAAGAATAAATAAAAAGGAAAAAATAATGAAAGAAAAAATGTCATTAAAAATAGAAATTAAAGAAAAACAGAAAATGAAAGGAAAAAAATTGTAAAATGGAAAGAAAGAATTAAATGAAGAAAAAAAAATTAATGAAAGAAAAAATGTGTCATAAAAAATAGAAAATTAAAGGAAAAACAGAAAATGAAAGGAAAAAAATTGTAAAGAAAGAAAGAATAAATAAAAGAAAAAAATAATGAAAGAAAAAAATGTCATAAAAGTAGAAAATTAAAGAAAAACAGAAAATGAAAGGAAAAAAAATGTTAAAAGAAAGAAAGAATAAATGAAAGAAAAAAATTAATGAAAGAAAAAAGTCATTAAAAATAGAAAATTAAAGAAAAAACAGAAAATGCAAAGGAAAAAAATTGTAAAATGGAAAAGAAAGAATAAATAAAAGAAAAAAAATAATGAAAGGAAAAAAAATGTCATAAAAAAATAGAAAATTAAAGAAAAAAACAGAAAATGAAAGGGAAAAAAATTGTAAAATGAAAAGGAAAGAATAATGAAAGAAAAAAAATAATGAAAGAAAAAAATGTCATAAAAATAGAATTAAAGAAAAACAGAAAATGAAAAGGCAAAAAAATTGTAAAATGAAAGAATAATAAATTAAAAGAAAAAATAATGAAAGAAAAATGTCATAAAAATAGAAAATTTAAGAAAAACAGAAAATGAAAGGAAAAAAATGTAAAATGAAAGAAAGAATAAATGAAAGAAAAAAAAATAATGAAAGAAAAAATGTCATAAAAATAGAAAATTAAAGAAAAACAGAAAATGAAAGAAAAAAATTGTAAATGAAAGAAAAATAAATAAAGAAAAAAAAAAATAATGAAAGAAAAATGTCATAAAAATAGGAAATTAAAGAAAAAAAGAAAATGATAAGGAAAAAATTGTTAAAATGAAAGGAAAGAATAAATTGAAAGAAAAAATAATGAAAGAAAAAATGTCATAAAATAGAAAATTAAGAAAAACAGAAAATGAAAGGAAAAAAATTGTAAAAATGAAAGAAAGAATAAATAAAAGAAAAAAATAATGAAAGAAAAAATGTCATAAAAATAGAAAATTAAAGAAAAACAGAAAATGAAAGGAAAAAAATGTTTAAAATGAAAGAAAGAATAAAAAAGAAAAAATAATGAAAGAAAAAATGTCATAAAAATAGAAAATTAAAGAAAAACAGAAAATGAAAGGAAAAAATTGTAAAATGAAAGAAAGAATAAATAAAAGAAAAAAATAATGAAAGAAAAATGTCATAAAAATAGAAAATTAAAGAAAAACAGAAAATGAAAGGAAAAAATTGTAAAATGAAAGAAAGAATAAATGAAAGAAAAAAATAATGAAAGAAAAAATGTTCATAAAAATAGAAAATTAAAGAAAAAACAGAAAATTAAAGGAAAAAAAATTGGAAAATAAAGAAAGAATAAATGAAAGAAAAAAATAATGAAAGAAAAATGTCATAAAAATAGAAAATGAAAAAGAAAAATGCAAGAGAAACAGAAAATGAAAAAAAAAAATGAAATAAATGAATAGAAGAATGAAAAAAATTGAAAAATGAAAAAGAATGAATGAAAGAAAAAAGAAAATTATATAAAGAAAAATAGAAAATGAAAAAGAATGAAAGAAAATGCAAAATGAAAAAAAGGATGAAAAAAATGAAAGAAAAAATGAATGAAAGAAAAAATAAAATAAAAACAGAAAAGGGAAAGAAAAAAAAAATCTTATGTAATATGCTTATATTTTTATTAAATTAATAATTCTTTTTATTTTTCAGTGGTGGTTCTGTAATTTTTGTTTCTTCAATCGTAGCGTATCAACCGTCTGCTGTAAGTACTTGATTACACTTTTTAAAATAATCTTTTTAAAAAATGGCTGCTGTTATTTATTATATATGCTGTTATTGAGCTGACAAAATTCACAAAAGAAAAAAAATCTAGTGTAAAATGCATTCAAACTTTGTTCCGGGTTGTGGACATCTTTATTTAAAACTATCCCATAATTCCATTATAAAATAGGCTAGGAATAGTCATGGATTATCTGCCCTTGATGGATTTTCTGAATGCTTACAATACAGTGTGTCCACAAAGTCTGTATTCAGTTTAAAGTTATAGATTATTTAAAGTGCACACGGACTTTATGGACAAAATTTAAAGGGGGTTTTTTTTCCTGTCTAGTTTAATGACACAAAATTCATATCAAAATATTCCTTTGTTCTAGAATTGTGTTATAATCTTATTATAATGGAGATTGTGTGTTTGTCTGTCTGTAACCGAAACTATATCACCACTTAAATCATAATTCCCTTTGTTATTTACGTCACATTCTCCATGATTTTATTTTTATTTATTTAAACCTCAATTATTAATAAAATTGTTTTACATTATTAATACTGTTGACCATATCTACATACTAATAACATGCAATTGTATTTATATATACAACAAAATAGCAGTTTACAGTGTGAATGGGAAGGCTAATTTGCATATTGATATTAAAAATTTGATTTTAATAAATATGTGCTTAGTATTATTGATTTCTAATTGTTTGGTTTTATCTTAATGAATATGAGCAAAAACCTCTTCAATAAATCTTAAAAGAAAAAAAATCCATTAACACGAAAAAATAACTGTGATTTAATTCTTTACTATATAGAATTTTCCCATAACTATTTTGTTAAAAATTGTGTATTCTACAAAACACGAATGCAAATCTATTGAACAAGAGAAGTGAACTCGTTTCCAAATGTAGACATTTAAACAAATGCTTATTATGTCATTTACCACCCGACCCTAATTAATCCCTTATTTTTCGCCCTCTATTTATGTATTAAAAAAAAAATTGTTTGGACACCGCATGCATTAAAACCTAAGCATGTTTATTTTTTAAAAATATTAGTTTAGCGCCATAACATTCCATCACGTGATCACGCTTCACATGATATAAATGCTAAACAAGACACTGTTTTTTAAAATCTGAATATTTTAACCATCTGCTGATTGCAAGTATGCATGAAATTGTAGTTATGAGATATTAAATCCATAATATTTAACCTTTGATTATATATATATATAATCATCATGTCGCGCTGTTAGCATGGATATCCATGAAAGTCTCTCTCCATTCGTCCCTATCGCTCAACATTCTCGGGAAGTACTCTATGCAGCATCCTGTATCCATACAGAGCTGGTCAATGTACATCTTTGTTGGTCGGCCCACACTGGCATACCCATGTGCTGGCTTCCACAGGAGGACATCGCTTATGAGTTTGTCCTTGCTTCTCCAGCAGTGTCCCGCGTGTCTTGTCCGTCTTACTCGGATGGTTTGGGTGATATGTGGCAGGTGGCCGTACAGCTGTTTTCTTGTGGGGTGTTGTTTCCACGTCTTGTTCAGAATCACACGCAGCATTCTTGTGCAGCTTCCATTAGTTTATTCTCTAGTCGCTTCATTAGGGTCCAGGTGGTGCAGCCGTACAGCAGTACTGACACGACAACGGCCTGGAAGAATTGTCTCATTAATTTGTCTGTGAGTTTGGATTTCCATATGACTGATAATTTATTTATAGCAGCCCATGCCTTTCCTATACGTGCATTAACGTCGTTTTCTGTAGAGGAGATGTTACTGCCTAAGTATCTAAATTGTTCTACCGAGTTTAGGAGTTTGCCATCGATAGTTGAGATGTCGCTTTTGTTTTTAAAAGACATGAACTCAATTTTATCAGAGTTTACATATAGTCCGACATTTTGTGCTACCTTTTCTATATATATATATATATATATATATATATCTTATTATAATGGAGATTGTGTGTTTGTCTGTCTGTAACCGAAATTATATTACTATACAAATCACAATTCCCTTCGTTATTTACATCACATTCTCCATGATTTTATTTTTTATTTAAACCTCAATTATTGATAAAATTGTTTTACATCATTAAGACTGTTGACCATATCTACATACACAGAATATGCAATTGTATTTATATATACAGCAAAATATTGGATTATAGTGTGAATGGGAAGGCTGATTTGCATATTGATCTTAAAAATTTGATTTTAATAAATATATGCTTAGTATTATTGATTTCTAATTGTTTGGTTTTATCTTACTGAATATGAGCAAAAATTTCGGGGATAAATCTTAAAAGAAATCCATTAACAAGAAGAAATAACTAATCTTATTCTTTACTTCCTATTTTAACTAAATAGTTAAATTAGGAAAATTTACCAATGAAAGACGGGAGTAATGGAAAATGATGGAAGAGTTAGTTTCAAAGTTGTTCTATTTTTCAATCATACCCCCTCTGTTCCAAATCTTTTTATCTGTATTCTTATTCAGGTTCATTAGCCTTTCTAATTTAATATGATATTTTATTATATTAAAACTTAATACTTGCACCCTACGGAGGGTGCATATATTTGCTAGTATATATAATTTCATTTATTTTTCAGGTTATTGGTGCTTATTCTGTTAGTAAAACTGCCCTTTTAGGAATGATCAAAGCTCTTGTACCACAACTGACTGCCATGAATATTAGGGTCAACGGTATCGCCCCGGGATTCATCTCAACAAATTTCAGCAAAGCTGTAAGTCAAAACATTTTCAATTTCTTTTTAATAATTGTGTCACAGCCTGCTCAAGCAGATAGGTTGGTATATATATATATATATATTCCATCGTTTCCCACCTGAGGATGGCAAAGTGCATTGCCGAAAGCGCTAGTGACGAAACATTCGGTGGACTGGTATACCAGTTCCACCCTGACACCAGAAGGATGGCCCGAAGATTAGAACGGATCGACGAAAGACTTGTCAGACAGGAATTGTCTGTTCAATTCAACGAAACCTGTATATATATATATATATATATATATATATTATATATATATATATATATATATATAAAGTATGAAAAGGTGGAATGAAAACATCACACAATGCTGTTAAAGAGAAAACAATTTATAATGTAAACATAGCTGATACTGATCATGATACTGATTTTCTCTTTAACAGCATTGTGTGATGTTTTCATTCCACCTTTTCATACTCATACTGTCGGATTTATTTCCTTTCTTTTAACTTATATATATATATATATACACAGGGTGTTCCCCTCCGATAAATCAGCTGGTCACATCAAGTCCTAGCACCTATAGGATTGCCCCAACCCTATTGCCTTTATGGCAAGCCCCAACCCCTTTTATCATATGGGTGCTAGAAGGCGGTGGCTGCGGGTCTACATGTCCTGGGAATGATGTTAAACTCTATCTGATGGTGAGGTTCCAGTTTTGAAGGTTTGGGGAATGTGGAGCACCCCATTCATCACCATTGCTCCCTGGTCCACTCTGACCCGGAGTGGTAGTACCTGTTCGGGCCTCATCTATGGGTTAAATAGAAAAAATTATTTATAAAAAAAATTGAGTATCCATTAAGAATAACTTTATTTCGAAACTTTATCGGCATTAGATGACCCACTGTGGTTGATATGCCGTAAAACAAAACAAACCAAACCAAACCTTATCTTATTATAATGGAGATTGTGGGTTTGTCTGTCTGTAACCGAAACTATATTACTATACAAGTCACAATTCCTTTAGTTATTTACATCATATTCTCTATGATTTTATTTTTTATTTAAACCTCATTTATTAATAAAATTGTTTTACATTACTTACACTGTTGACCATATCTACATACTAATAACATGCAATTGTATTTATATATACAACAAAATAGAGGTTTACAGTATGAATGGGAAGGCTAATTTGCATATTTATATTAAAAATTTGATTTTAATAAATATATGCTTAGTATTATTGATTTCTAATTGTTTGGTTTTATCTTATTGAATATGAGCAAAAATCTCTTCAATAAATCTTAAAAGAAATCCATTAACAAGAAGAAATAACTGTAATATTATTCTTTACTTCCTATTTTAACTAAACAGTTTAATTAGGAAAATTTACCAATGAAAGACCGGAGTAATGGAAATTGATAGAAGAGTTAGTTTCAAAGTTGTTCTATTTTTCAATCATACCCCCTCTGTTCCAAATCTTTTTATCTACATTCTTATTCAGTTTCATTAGCCTTTCTAATTTAATATGATATTTTATTATAAAATTTAACTAAAATACTTGCACCCTACGGAGGGTGCATATATTTGCTAGTAATGATAATGTAGATTCTGTCTTTATTTGTCTATAACCAAAACTATGTCACTGCTTACGTCACAATCATTTTGGAAATTAAGTAAGTTTATCAATGAGTATTTAATTTATAGTCAGTATCATTATTGTTATATACATCACAGCAAGGACACTACCACTACGGTGGGCCCAATCGAGACTTACCTCAGCTGCTGCTGATGCTATACTCACCTCGCCCCTGCTGCTACTACCCCAGAACCTCAGTTCAGTATAAAGTCCTTGTATCTCTTAACCTCTCATTTCAGTATTACTTATATATTACTTATATATTACTTACTAATACTAAAATTATTCTATGAAAATTCTATGAAAAATCAATTATTTGTAAAATTTTCACGAAAATTTTGATACTTATTCACTTTCTGTCCTATGAAAGAGGGTCTGTGAGGCAAACATTTCTATTTCTAATGACGAGGAAGTGAAATCTGTAGTGAAGAAGTGGCTCAAAGAACAGTCAACAGTTATTTTACGGGGCAGGGATACATGCTCTCATTCGAAGGTGGAACATTGCTATTGAGAGAAACGGTGACTATGTGGAGAAGTAGGGATGTGATCCACAGAGGACCAGCTTGATTTTGATGTATGATACATGTTCCTGTGTTTGGTAATTATACCTGTCCTAAATAAAATGGCATTGATTTTTGACTCACCTATGTGGAGAAGTAGGGATGGGATCCACAGAGGACCAGCTTCATTTTGATGTATGATACATGTTCCTGTGTTGGTAATTATACCTGTCCTAAATAAAAATGGCATTACTTTTTAAATGACCTATGTGGAGAAGTAGGGATGTGATCCACAGATGACCAGCTTCATTTTGATGTATGATACATGTTCCTGTGTTGGTAATTATACCTGTCCTAAATAAAATGGCATTACTTTTTAAATGACCTATGTGGAGAAGTAGGGATGTGATCCACAGATGACCAGCTTCATTTTGATGTATGATACATGTTCCTGTGTTGGTAATTATACCTGTCCTAAACAAAATGCCATTACTTTTTGACTCACCCTCGTATGTACATTATAGAAAGGTAGATAATAACATACATCTATACATATATAAAGGGCAGTTGTGTGTATGTATGTCCGGAGGAAATTATGAAAATAAAGCAGTTAACAACAAAGTATATACATATATATGAAAGTAAGTAAACAAACAATGTGTTTATTTTTTATATGGCCTTTTAGCCAACAATTTTTGGAGGATATGTGCTTAATTGAAGTCATACCTAATTTTGAAAATTAATTAGTTAATAATCAATGAATTTAGGCAGGCATATATGTTCAAATGTAAGGCTAAACAAATCGAGAAAATGTCAATCCTGCGTTGGTAATTATACCTGTCCTAAACAAAATGGCATTACTTTTTTTTACATACCATGTATGTTACTCAAGTTTATATTTCTGTTGTTTCAAAAAAGGAACTAAACAAATTCTTTTGTCTGTTTTTTTTCCAGCTTACAAGCAACGAATATATGTCCAAAGCGATTTTAGATTTAATTCCCATGAACAGGTATGTTGTTTGTTTATTTATTTCTTTATTTATTTTTCATTTTATACTAGCAGGACCTGTGGATATACCACAGTATGATAATTTCATGCAATTTTACTTATTAATGAAGTATCTATGAAAATCTGATTTAGATTTGCCTCAAAACAGCCCATGTTATTAATGCATTTAAAATCCTGCAATGTGGCTTATATATCACTGAGGAATAAAGGTTTATAATATATGGTGTGGTTGATTTGCATACTGTTTTTACAAAACCAGGTTTAATAAATAATTACTTGGTGTTATTGATCTTTAATATTATTGTTTTATTTTCCAACATATTAAAATCCAACCTATGAATGATTTTATATAGAAACCAATTAAAATATAATTAAAATAAGTGTAATCTTTTTATATGTGTTCTTATTTAATTTTCTTAGTCTTTCTAATTTAATATATTTAATTATAGTAAGACTTCAATACTTATATCTGGAGGGTGCATATTCTTGCTAGTATAAATAATCTATTAATAATGGAGATTGTCTGTAACAAACACTACGTCATAGCTCTACGTCACGATATTCTTATGCTATATACACCCAAAATTTGAGTAAGCAATTTTAAAAATTGTTTTTTACTCTCGTCCTTTTTTTTTTTTTTTACAGTAACAAGAAGTTAACTAAAAAGTTTACAAATAAATAAATACCTACGATTTTGTGGAAAATTGATGTGGAAAATATTCAAAATGATTGTTTGATTATTACATGCACGCAACATTTTATTTGAGAAGGACGGGGCTTAGTTTTCATTTCAAATTGTTTTTTTTTTTACTACTTTAATAGATATGAGGATTTTATTTACTTATGATACAAACCCTCTGACATTGAATTTTTAACTCCCACCCTCTCAGGCAATGTCTTTCAAAAATTAATTTTTACGATGCCCGGAGGGTGTTTTCTGTTTCTAGTATATATAATACAAAAAAATGTTAGGAATACAGAGAATATATAGAAACCAATTAAAATATAATTAAAATTGGTGTAACCTTTTTATATGCGTTCTTATTTAATTTGTTAGTTTTTCTAATTAGTATATCATGACAACCTAAGAAATTATTTCTTGAATGATCCTCTTTTTTTTTATTTGTTCGTGTTTAGGTTTGGAACACCTGACGAATGTGCTGGGACCATCGCGTTCTTAGCGTCTGATGATGCCCGTTATATTACAGGGGAGACAATCACGGTGGCTGGAGGAATGATGTCGTCTTTGTAAAAACCATTGAACCATCACTTTTTGGCATTTTTGACCCCAACGGGACTCTATTCAGGGATACCTTTACCCAGGAGATTTTGAAAGCATTTTACCTGGGTGGGGGTGGGGTCACTACATGAAAATAATGAAATTTAGGATTTAAAAAAAAAATGAAATTTAAGATGAAAATTGTAATTGATAATTTTAATCTAGGGTAACTGAATTTTTATCTTTTTCAATTTTTCTTTCCTTTGAATTTCTTTTCTTTCTTTCTTTTTTAATTTCTTCTTCCTTTGGAATTCTTTCGTTCTCTCTTTTTTTTTAACTTCTCTTTCTTTCTCTCTCTCTCTCTCTTTTTTTGAACTCTTCTTTCTTTCTCTCTCTCTTTTCTTCTTTCTTCTTTCTCTCTCTTTTTTTGAACTTCTTTCTTTCTTTCTCTTTTTTTGAACTTCTTTCTTTCTTTCTTTCTCTCTCTTTTTTGAACTTCTTCTTTCTTCTCTTCTTTTTGAACTTCTTTCTTTCTTTCTCTCTTTTTTGAACTTCTTTCTTTCTTTCTTTCTTTTTTTGAACTTCTTTCTTTCTTTCTTTCTCTCTCTTTTTGAACTCTTTCTTTCTTTCTCTCTCTTTTTTTGAACTTCTTTCTTTCTTTCTTTCTCTCTCTTTTTTTTGAACTTCTTTCTTTCTTTCTTTCTCTCTCTTTTTTTTGAACTTCTTTCTTTCTTTCCTTCCAACTTTGTATGTCACCCTGCTGAAAGAAAAAGAACCCCAAAAAAACCAAAAATCAGGGATTTAACCGGATTTAATGAAATTTTCAGTGTTAATATATTAATAAAAGATATAATGGATCAATAACGGATGTATTTCCTATCAAAGTCGGATGCCGAGGATTTATTACCAACTCAACCTTGGCATTTTTTACTAAACTTGGACTTTCTCCACCAAACAAGAGGAAATACATCAACAAGATCCAGGATAAAGTTTTAACCGCATCAGCGTGGATATGGCAATCCTACAATGTGACATCAAACCAACAAAGTCGGGTGGTATCGTGAGATACTGCTGGGGCGCTCTGGGTTAGTGGTAATGATGTTTCGCCCCGAAACCATGCCTGAACCCAGAGTCATCATCTGATGAAGGCTTTGTTGGTTGCAATGCTATTGTGTAAATAGCAGTCATTGTATGAAGATCATGCACCAGTTATTTATTTAAAAACTTTTACATTTTTTCAGGTCAGTTAACTTTGAACCACATATCTTTGAGGTGTAACACAGATTCTCAAAGATATGTGGTTCAAAGTTAACTGGCCTGAAAAAACTGCATATATCTTTTATTCATTAATATATCAACACTGAAAATTTCCTTAAATTCAGTTAATTCCCTGATTTTTTTTTCTTCTTCTTGCGGGGGTGACATATGATGGTGGAATTTAGGTCTCTTAAGTTTGATTTAACCAACTTTTTCTTTCTTTCTTTTTTTAATTTTTCCTTCATTTGAATTTATTCTTTATTTCTCTTTTTGGTTTTGTTTTGTTTGGTTTCTTTGTTTAATGGCACATCAACCTTCATGGGTTATTTAATGCCAAAACCATCTTTTTAGAAGAACAGGAGTGGTACTATTTTTTTTTTAAATGAAATTAACGATGATTAAATTGTAATCAAGATTTCCAATCTAGGGTAACTGAGTACCCCCCCCCTCATTATCACCAAAATTGCTGATTTGTAAAAAAAAATAATCCCAGAATTTGTAAATATGGTAAAAGTATCTTCCAATCACTAGGGTGAGTCAAATGTTTTTGCAATATTTTCGTAACACTTCCAAAAAAAAAAAAAAAAAAAAAAAGTGCCCTCACTCTTGTAACAAGCGTGCAACCCCTTTCCTGACCAGAAGAATATACACAACGATCACATGACCTCCTCAGGATAATAAACAACATTTTTAAATCAATTTTTCTTTTAATTTATTTACTTAATTCTCTTAAATTTGAGGTAAACTGATCGGATTTTGTGAGTTTTTTTTTCACGATTCATCAATAATGCACTTGTGTAAGTATATATAATATATATATATATATATATATATATATATATATATATATATATATATAGTAATATATATATATATATATATACACACACACACACACACACAAGGTGTGTCAAAAAGTATCAAGATCTTTTGTACTTTTTAACTTCAGCTTCGATCTTGATACTTTTATGACACACCTTGCCTTCTGAAAAAAAATTAATGTTCCATTCATTGTTAATTCCTATCTTGGTAAATACAGCTTCAATCTCAATACTTTTATAACACACAACTTGTATTCTGAAAAATTAATGTTCCATTCATTGTTCATTTCTATCATGGTAAATACAGCTTCAAACTTGGTACTTTTAGGACACACTTTGTATTCTGAAAAAAATTAACATTCCATTCATTGTTCATTTCTATCTTCATAAATACAGCTTCAATCTCGATACTTTTATGACACACCTTGTATGTATGTATGTATGTATGTATGTATATAATATATATATATATATATATATATATATATATATATATATATAGGCTAAATGGGTGGTTGGAGAGGCCCCCTAAGATTAATCGGTTAGCCTCATCAAGCCCTAGCTCCTATATGATTGTCCCAACCCGATTGCCCTTATGGTAAAACCTCCAACCCTTTTTATCATATATGTGCTAGAAGGCAGTGGCTGAGGGTCTTAATGTCCTGGGTATGACGTTAAACTCTATTTGATTGTGAAGTTTCAATTCCGGAGCTTTGAGGAATACCCCTTCATTGCCATTACTCCCAGGTCCACTCTGGCCCAGAGTAGTAGTACGTTAGGGTCTCATCTATGGGTTAAACAAAATGAGTTCTAAAAATGTGTTTTAACCTCTACCCTGATTATTCATGAGATAGGCATTCTAAATATTTTTTTATTACAATCCCGAGTATTTGTATTCTATCACTGAAACTAAATTTACTAACCCGAGATGCTTCGTTTGCTGATAATTTCTTGTTTTCTGAGTCTCAAGTACTTGTGTATATGTATATATATCTATGTACACACATATATATATATATATGTGTGTGTGTATATATGTGTGTGTGTGTATATACACATATGTTTATGTGTGTGTGTATACACATATGTTTATGTGTGTTTATGTGTAAGTAAACATGTCCAAGAGGAAGCCTATTTACATGTAGAAATTTCACGTCGTAGACACCCCCCCCTGACAACTTCTTTCGCATACACAATTTTTCATTGTCCCCCAATATTTAAATAAAAATAAAATTTTAAAAAAATTTAAAAAAAGAGTCAAAGTTTGATCTGACTTTTTGGTCAGGTTGCTATTTTTCAGAGAATTTTTTTTCTTTTTTTTTTTTAAAGATTTTTTAATTTACTTTTTGCATCGGTGATATTTTGAATTTCTACTCTAAGGCATTTGTGGTTTGTTTTAGTCTGATTGATGACACATTGTTCAGATTTTGAACCCAGCCTGAAGCAGCCTGCCTTGTCCAGTCACACCGATGAGCTGTGAAACAGGAAAATATGTGAATGACTAATATATATATATATATATATATATATATATATATATATATATGAGATTTATCCAAAACTTGGTAGTAAGGGATGATTCTATATGTGATTTCTAAGATCCACTGTACTAATATTGATGATCCAGTATGTATAAATACAGCGAATCTTTAAATCACTGAAGAGAGCTCAATGTAAAATAACCTTTTAGATTATATACAGAGCAATATTTATCATTGGGGCCCATATAAATCTAAGTTGATTTAAACCGGCTCCCCAAATTTTCGTCTCATCAGAAGGGTCTCAATTCACTTATAATATATATATATATATATATATATATATATATATCCAAAAGTCCAGAGAAGAAATCTTCCTTACGACATAGGAGTTTTTAAAAAAAACCTGTTGCAGTTTGAGAGCTCAATGTGTGCTCTTATTGTTAGAGTCACAGAGCAAATATATAAGTAATGAAATAACAAAAGACTTAGAGATTTTGCATTATAGTCTATTTCGGGGAGCTTAGACAAAGTGTCTAATTCTCTGATGAGCTGGGAGAATTAGACACTTTGTCTAAGCTCCCCGAAATAGTCTATAATGCAAAATCTCTAAGTCTTTTGTTATTTCTTTACTTTATATATACTAGCAAATATATGCACCCTCCGGGTGCAAGTATTTAAGTTAAATTTTATAATAAAATATGATATTAAATTAGAAAGGCTAATGAAACTGAATAAGAATGTAGATAAAAAGATTTTGAACAGAGGGGGTATGATTGAAAAATAGAACAACTTTGAAACTAACTCTTCCATCATTTTCTGTTACTCCCGTCTTTCATTGGTAAATTTTCCTAATTAAACTGTTTAGTTAAAGTAGGAAGTAAAGAATAATATTACAGTTATTTCTTCTTGTTAATGCATTTCTTTTAAGATTTATTGAAGAGATTTTTGCTCATATTCAATAAGATAAAACCAAACAATTAGAAATCAATAATACTAAGCATATATTTATTAAAATCAATTTTTTTAAGATCAATATGCAAATTAGCCTTCCCATTCATACTGTAAACCTCTATTTTGTTGTATATATAAATACAATTGCATGTTATTAGTATGTAGATATGGTCAATAGTGTAAGTAATGTAAAACAATTTTATTAATAATTGAGGTTTAAATAAAAATAAAATCATGGAGAATATGATGTAAATAACTAAAGGAATTGTGACTTGTATAGTAATATAGTTTCGGTTACAGACAAACCCACAATCTCCATTATAATAAGATATTTATTATACACACACACCCTGATGGATGAAAAGTATATAAAAAATATAAATAAATCCAACAGTATACGGAATAGATATAGAAAAACTATTAAATATTGTGCTAACAAGTGCCCGTTTTATTTTGTAGTGTTTATAAAATGTCTTTCACATCTTTTTAAAAATTTTAATTTTAAAATGATTTCAGTTGAATTACATTTTATGTAGCAAGATTGCATTGAGCGAGAACTACTATATAAGAAAAGGAGGAGGAAGAAATAAGAGATGATAAAGGTTTAAAAAATAGTGATGAGCCAAAACAGGATGAACGATGATTTGACCGTAGCGTGACCCCGAACGGAGAATTGAGTGTCAACCGGAAGTTTCGGGTGTTGACCGGAACCGGAAGTTTCGGGTGTTGACCGGAAGTCACGTGGTGACGTGGAACAACGAAGAAAGGTATCGGCCTCTTTTTGCCTTCCGCCGTCGTAGGGTACGGATCGGGCCTCTAGTGGCTAGTATGGGGTCACAATAATCAAGTAGTGTTCTCTCTCTCTCTCTTTCCTCCTCTCTGGTATGAGCCCACTAGACGAGCACGAAAATAAAGGCTAGCAGTTGTGACTACATATTTCTCGTGTTGTAATTTCTATCAGCACTATGAATTTAGAGGCATGTGGACGAGACCCGCTATACAATATACACCGCCGCCGTGTTACAGTTATCGTTTTAGTGCCCGGAAAAAAGGACAACGGTACATATATAAACCCCATCAAGTTGAAACAGGTGCTTGTTAGCACAATACATACTATTGTTTTTCTATATCTATACCTTATACCAGTGTATGTATTTATCAGTTAAAACTCCACTTCTTACTTGCAGTTGATGACGGGTTAAGGAATCCGACTGATGAAAAGTAAGTTGGGTTTTGTTCCAAGGTGGAAATTGTTGCTAAGTGTAGTCACACTGATGAGCCGTGAAACATCGAAACACAATGTCTGTAGATGACTAATATATAAGGACCTACATGAGTCAGATATGTGACAGAGAACACGAGGTGAGTGGCGAACGTCAAGGCTTGCCGTATTCTCAAAGGAAGCGGGCTAGGCTTTGCCTGACATGTCGGACTGTAGAATCGAACCCGCTTCCTTCAGAATGCAAACATTGTCACCGAAGTCGAGAAGCTACAGTCCCGGGTGTAAGCGCCAGGTGCCCAGATGATAGCTATAGAGGATTCTGGCGGTCGGGTTTGGCTCGAGAATCTCGTGTGTGGGGCGCAGACACCCGGATGTTGAGGGAGAAATTAGTATAAGTAGAAGTGGGGTGATGACAGGAGACGAGTCTCGATTTTGAGTTGTTGAAGATTTTACAACGACGGATTTTTCAGCTGCCGAAGATTTTTGAGTTAAAGATTTTTTTGACGGCGACGACATTGTCAACAAGTCGAATATTTTTTTTTTTTTCTCATTCTAGAAGATATTATCTACCTAGGTTTAAGAACCATTCGGGTGAAACCTAGGTAGATAGTGTCCGACTCGTGTAGCTCCTTATAATCATGCTCTACTTAGCGTATTGAGCACTTTTACATATACAGCTTAGAAAACTTCTTAGGTGTTTATTTCTTTTGGCCAATACATACGATACTGATGATTATTTTCAGAAAGTACAGGTGTGCTGGTCTTTTTTTTCTTTTTAAATTTTTTTCCCCCTCTGGATGCCAGTTTGAAATTTTTTTATTCTGAAAACTGAATTCTTGTTCCCCGCCCCACTGGTAGAGTATAGAAATATATATATATATATCTCTATCTTCTATTATTATACTAAAGCTGAGTTTATCAACCTTCGCCAGCTAAAGGATTTTTTTCTATTTATGTTATGGACACAATATTTATACTTAGATATTCCTTGGTGTTAGCACTACAAAGTGTTTGAAAAAAAATTCAGTTTAATTGGTTTTAATTAGGCGTAATTAGCAATTAAGTCAACGACCGACCAATCCCTGTCTAAATTAGACCTGACTCTCTTCCACTCTCCCTCTATATAGAGTTAAGGTGAGTGGGAGAGTTAATGTGAGTAGTCGAGTTATACAGAGTGGGAGTTGCCTGCTGATTTTTACAGGCAGACACCCTCCCAGCCCTCCTAACTCTAGGTAGATTCGCCCCTCCCTTTCTCCAGACCACAGAGAAATTTTTTTTACGGCATGGTTTCAATTTTAGTTGAGCGTAAATTTTAAGAAATTGAAATCATGCTTTAAAATAGATTTTTTAAATTATTTTAATTATTAATTCATAGAGTATTAAACTTACTTTAAAAAATATTTCATGTTGGGTAAAAAATAGTTATATATTTAAATATTATGGAATTCAAATGAGCAAACATTGACTACCCCCACTGTTTAAGTGAAAGTTTTCTTCGGGCTTAAAAGTTTGTTTTAGTTAAAACTAAAACAAACTAGACTGACTTCTGATTTAGGTCGGCAAAATTAAAATGGAAAGTTTTTTGGTGGTACCCAATGACAGTTTAACTGCAGTCTATGAATTAACATTTTGCGAATTTGGTTACGGTTTTAGGGGATTAAAGTTGTTTTTAATTACGTATGGCTTTAAAAAAATAAACTGTCTTTAGTCTTTATTTATGCAGAAAATAGTATCAATCAAATATATACCACTCAGATATTACAGTCTGAATAATACAAATAATTGTAATCTTTGCGGAGTTCCGTCATGGCCTCTTGCCTCAAAACATGCTTGCCGGTGACTGCTGAAAAGACAAAAAAAAAGACACAAGCTACGATTGAAGTCCGTAGAGGAAGCGGCGTGAAAAACAAAAACAACTAGGGTTTAGGGTTTAGGATTTGGGGTTGGGGTTTAAGTTTAGTTTAATGGAAAATAAATAAATGATTTGGGCTCTGTTTTTTCTGAGTCACCCTGTATACAGGGTGACCCAGAAAAAAAAGAACTTTGTAATAAAACAGTTAATTTTAACTAGGGGGTTTTAGGGTTAGGGTTGGGTTTTCAGTGGAAAATGCCCTAAGTTGGTTCTTTTTTTTTTTTTTTTTTCAAGTGATACCGCTTCGGATGCAGGAAGCCAGGACGGAACTCCGCAAAGATTACCATTATTTGTATTATTCAGACTATTGTCCTCGTCTTCATTGTTATCTGTACAAAGTTTCGGCTGATGTGCCCTCCGGCCTTCTTCAGGTATTTCTTGTCGGACTCGGGAACCTTATTGTAATTGGAGCCATCACGGAACTTTGAACCCAACCCTTTATTAGGTCCACGGGGGTATTCTGTTCTCATTCCACTAACCATAGCTGGGGTACAGGTGTTAAGCTGTTTTAATTATTATTCTATGTTACTGCTGTCCCTGACCAGGATTGAACCTGCAGTCTAGAGATAACTGGCATTTAGAACTGTCTTAATCTAACTCCTTTATCTACTAGGATATGTGTTCAATTGGACAATCCAGTGTGAATTTTTTCAATTGCAAAAGTTACAATTTATTTTGTAAAAACGGATTTTAAGTAGCCTCTTGGCAGGCATCTTGATCAAAATGGACGAAAAAAACGTTTTAAATATATCAAAAATAAATTATATGTGTAATATTTTGCTTTTTTACTGATGCTCATTATGTTACTACTTTTCGACTTAGACAAAAATTTGACCTTAAATAATCAATTTAATAAATTTTAGTTCGTTTTTAAAAATGAAAAGCAGATATTTTGGCAGATCCTACTCTTTTCCCTAATCATCTAGCGAGAGCTTAATGGGTGACCCAACGGGTCACGTTTTGTCTAGTATATATATATATATATATATATATAACAAAAAAGATTTTATAGAGATTTTCATCTCCTGTCATCTACAAAACATCCATCAATTTCTTCACCCCATAATCTATCCTGATGAAGGTTTAAAGAAACCAAAATGTTTAAACATCGATAAATAAATTCATCCTATTTTCGGAACACTTGTTTTTTCAAATTTCTTAATATTGTCGGATTTATTTTCCATATTTAATCCCATTATATATATATATATATATATATATGCACGCTAAGCGTTGTATTGGACGTCCACTCTTACGCTATAAAGATAAATTGAAGGACAATTTGAAACGCTGCAATATTAACCCGAGTGCTTGGGAAAATCTAGTATCAAATCGGAAAGCATGGCTTAGGGACATGTTTTGCTAGATTAAAGAGCTTGGAAGAAAATAGACTGAAACATCGAGATCAGCTCCGTCTAACTTTAAAATAAAAACATCTGACTCC
This sequence comes from Doryteuthis pealeii, assembly GCA_023376005.1. Classification (NCBI taxonomy): domain Eukaryota; kingdom Metazoa; phylum Mollusca; class Cephalopoda; order Myopsida; family Loliginidae; genus Doryteuthis; species Doryteuthis pealeii. Next base: position 38,134,017 of record CM042177.1, on the reverse strand, counting down.
CGCTTTAGGAAATTCCATCTATCAGTGTAGCTTCATAGCTTGTAGCAAGGCTGGGCTGGTATCATACTCGAGAAAACACAAAATGTCTTCTTGAAAGCATGTATAACGTGAGTGGAAACAAATCACTCACTGCTGACCCTCATCTATTGCTCACGATACGAGAGTGTTACCAGGTAAGTTGGTATTTGGTCGATTCTAAATTGGACCTCTCTTCCAACAGCAGAATGTTAGAGTAGTTCAGGTACAAGTAGAGAGCTCGATGCTCAATTTAATTTAAACAGAGCAATATAATTGGTAAAGAGAAAGGATTAAAAATCGCATGGTTTAAGAGATATGGGCTAAAGTATTAATAAAGTTACAAGTAGGAAGTAACTATAGTATTACGAGAATGGTGTTACCAGAAATATGTATAAAGTAAGCTGAGTCAGGTTTTGTATTTATAAAGATATATTAGTTTGTGGATAGTCAGACTGTATACGTAATATAAATTTCTAGAATTATCTAGAGGTTATAAATAATACGTTCAATTATGTATAAAATACATGAGAAGCTGGAATGGTGTGAATGGTGTTTCCAGCAAGGAAGTGTGGAAATGATGCTAGAGCAGAAACGGATGTGAAGTAATGATATGTTATAGTTGATGTTATTGAAAATAATACAAATAATGTCTCTGAAAAAACTGGAGAGACCGAGAAGCCTAAGAACGTAAAAAAATGGGTGTGTAGGTGTCTGGGGGAAAAATGAAACCGGATGTGAAAGGTGTAATAAGTAGGGCGTGGTGAAGGTATAATAATAGAGTATATACTATTAGAGAAGTATTGATGGAGTGTAAAGACGTGGCAAGGGTAGGGGGGTAGAACACGGAAAAGAATAAAGACGAAAACAACTGGCTGGGGAGGAATAGAGAGGGAAATTAGTGTAGATGTTGAGGGTGAACTGAATGAACTGGTGCCGGAGAACAATGAGAAAAAATGAGCGTGGGTAAACAGACTGGACGGTGCTGGGTGGAGGTAGGATAGAGGTGGTAAAAAAAGGTAAGGCAAGTAAAAGGGGAGAGGTGTAAAAGGAAGGGAAAAAAGCATGGAGTGAGGAAAGAAGGGTGGTGGGCGAGATGAAGAACAAGGGAAAGCGAACCGGGGAGGGTGATGGGAGATAAGTAGGTTAGTGGAGAAGCGTCAGAGAGGCAACGTGCACGTTGAGAATTGCTAATAATATGAGTATATGATATCGATTAGAAGAAGAGTTGATGTCGATAGTGAAATGGGGGCAGGCTGGTGTAGCTAATCAGGTAAAATGGAAGTATGATGAGGGAAAAATAAGAGCTGGAGGAAAGGAGCACAAATAAATTTTTATATATACCAGCGAAAAGTAAATGAGAGTACAAGAAGGGTGGTGAACTGGAATGAGTTGGAAGGTGTGTCATGCCTGCGTGCTTGTTTTTTACGCCTGGCAGTGGATGAGTATAAGAAGAAAAAGCAGATGATATGAAAAAAAAGTTAAAGTAATAGGGCACAAGGGCACTGGGGGGCACGAAGAAAACGCTGGAGTGGAAATATGTGATACAGCTAGTAGAAGGAAGTGAGGACAATTACTGAACTGATGATAATAATTTGTATGTTATAAAAGTGAAGTAAAGCAGTGTGTACCAGGTGATAAGACTGAAGAATTGGTTCATTTATGTCGTGTAGAGAAAAGTGAATATACTCGAGAAAAAGTTGAGAGAGAGAAAGGGGGAGACAACAAATGCTGGACTGACGTCAGTGTAAGAGAGTGTACACGGAGAATTAACTGGATATAGATAATAAATATAAGATATTATATAGAATAAGTAATAGTAGTAGTTAGTGTGAAAGGTGTAAGGTGGTGGAAATGAAGGTATAATACGGATAAAGGTCGGGGGGGAGGGTGGCAAGATGTATGGGTATTAGTGAAATGAATAAAAAAAAAAAACAAACAGAAAAGGGGGTGATATAAGATGTGAGGGGAAAAAACAATTAGGAGAAAGAAAATAAAAACAAAAATGGTGTGTATCACTAGGTGGGGGGTGTGAGAGAGATGTGTGGATGGTTGAGAGGTGACGATGGGTGTGGTAGGAAACAATGTACAAAACATGGGATGTATAAAACAGCAGGAGCGAATGGTGGGTGTGGTGTGGGTGATGATGAGTTAAGTAATAAACAATAATAGGAGAAAAGAACAACGAATGGGGAACCAGAAGACGGAGATGTGAGAAAAAGGAATGAACAGAAGGAAAAAAAAAAAGTGAATAGGAAAAGAAGAGAGAGTAAAGAAGAATAGTAGATGTGATAGAGAGATATATATAGGATGGTGATGGAAAGGAATGGAAGTAAGAAAGAGGAGAAAAAGGTAAAAGAAAAGAAGTGTAGTGATAAAATAATATAGGATACATGGTTAAAGTGTATAAGGTAAAGTTGAAGACTGGGAGGACCGGGTTGGGGTAGTGGAAGTGGTGATGCAGTGGACGTAGCATGATAAGTAATAGAACAGAGGGTTATGCGGAAATATCGATATAAATAATGAAAGGAAATGCATAGGCTGTGAACAGATACTGGATATAGAGAAGTACACTGAGAGATTGGAATGAGGGTATCCAACTGTAATAGGAAATAAGGACGTTACCGAATAATAAATAAAATAATAGTTTGCAAGAAATAAAAAATGGCGGGGCAAAATCACCTTAGGAAAGGGTAGCAAATTGAGTAATAATTTCAAGGTATTTGAGTCTAAATAATGGATCTCGAGTGTAGAGAGGTGGGACTAATGAACAAGATGAATGTATAAAATAATTCAGTAATTCACTACCAGACTGAAATAATAAGAAATATACAAATCGAGCGATGTTAAAATAAGGTTTAAAAATTAATATAAGAATAAAAAATATAAAATATAAAATGAAGTAAGATGACAAGTGCAGTGTGTGTATAAACCTAGGATAAAAAATCAGAAAGACTTACACGAAGCTGGATACAACTCTGAAAATCTACGAGCTAGTTATAACAGGAACTAATGCAATATAATGCTATAATTCCGTTGTAATGTTGATTTTTTAAAACTTACTAAAATGATAAAAGTAGAAAGACAGAATGTAACGATATTAATAACGTCGTATTGAAGCATTATGTTTTCCTGTAGAGTTTTCTATTTTTATATTAAAAAGTAATTCATCCCAAGTGACTTGAGAAGATTATAAAAATTATAGCTACATTAAGCGAAATTCATTTTACATAATTCCAAACTAATAGCTCAGTCCGGTAGACAAGTTACAACGAGGAATAAACCAAAATTTACGACCCCTCAATGCCGACAATTTAACCCAAGGGGAAAATAATCATCAGAAATAACTTTACTAACTCAATTAGGGTGTTATATTGCGAGATTTGATGTTTTTATTCACGAAAACTCAAAGTCGTAGAATAGAAAAAAAAAATATGAAAATAACAGGATGATATACAAGGTTAAGAATAATAGATAACAATGTATGACGCAAAACTTATTAGGAACGCATTATAGAAGTAGTCCAAACAAAGAAGGGGAAGTAATCTAAGAACAATGAAAAATACTTTTTTTTGGTTACCGTCAAGATCACGCAGAACATATAAAACAAATTAGCTCTAAATCAAAAAAGATAAATTTCACCTCTCAAACAAAGTGCAACACGGACATCGGTAATATTTAGGAAAAAGGTCAAGCCATGTTTAAGAGAAAGAAAAACGAATGTGCGCGATTCAAGCATAGCTACGATCTGATTTTCTCCGGTAAATTTCTTTCTTGTAGTTTCGGTAACTCATTTTTTTATTTTTTTTTAAGTCTCCCTTAATTGTTATACTTTGGCGATTTTCTTCCAAAAACATATAAAAATGAAGAATAAGCACCAAAAATGTTTTTCCTTAAATTTTTAATTTGCAAATCCGATTTTTTCAAATATCTTCTTTTTTTTTTCTTTTTTTTTTTACCATGAGTTGAATTTTTCTTCATAAATTCAAATTTATAACTGCAGTTTATATTTTTGTTGTTTAAAGGATTGTCTGGAAAAATATAAAGCGTTAAATTATGCGTAGGATGTGGAATGGTTCTTCACTGAAAGTAGATCAACCTCACCCACTACTCTTCTCGATCAAACCAGTTTCAAGCAAACTAAAACTAATCCAAACTTCCGTTAGATTTTCCACCCACATTGTTGACTTTGAATTCATGGTTTAAAAGTCTACACACTACAACCTCCATACAAAATGATAGGACATTATGCCTAAGTTCATTACTGCTAACATTATTAGACAAGATTTC
>CM042177.1:38078593-38129612 GCA_023376005.1 Doryteuthis pealeii | reverse complement strand
GGAACTCTCCTTTCTTCTCTTTCCTCCAAAACTTTGTCATGTCACCCTGCTGAAGAAAAAAACCCCAAAATAAAAACCACAAAATCACGGATCCTTAACGGATTTTAATGAATTTCGATGTAATATATAATACGAAATATAAGGATCAACTATCGGATGGTATTCCTATTCCAAAGTCGGACCGAGATTAATTACCAAACTCAACCTTGGCATTTTCTTATCAAACTTGACTTCCCACCAAACGAAGAGGACAATACCACAACACAAGATCCAGAGATAAAGTTTTAACCCATCAGCGTGTATATTTCGATATTCGGCTTTTACAATGTTGTATGTTCTATCAAACCAACAAAGTCGGGTGATCGTAGATACTCGCTGGGGCGCTCTGGGTTAGTGTAATGATGTTTCGCCCCCGAAACCATGCCTGAACCCAGAGTCATCATCTGATGAAGGCTTTGTTGGTTGCAATGCTATTGTGTAAATAGCAGTCATTGTATGAACATTATGCACCAGTTATTTTATTTAAAAACTTTTACATTTTTTCAGGTCAGTTAACTTTGAACCACATATCTTTGAGGCGTAACACAGTCTCAAAGACGCATGGTTCAAAGTTAACTGGCCTGAAAAAACTGTAAAAGTTTTTGAATAAAATAACTGGTGCATTTTATCTTTTATTCATTAATGTATCAACACTGAAAATTTCCTTAAATTCAGTTAATTCCCTGATTTTTTTTTCTTCTTCTTGCGGGGGTGACATATGATGGTGGAATTTAGGTCTCTTAAGTTTGATTTAACCAACTTTTTCTTTCTTTCTTTTTTAATTTTTCCTTCATTTGAATTTATTCTTTATTCTTTATTTTTCTTTTTGTTTTTGTTTGGTTTCTTTGTTAATGGCACATCAACCTTCATGGGTTATTTAATGCAAAACCATCTTTTTTAGAAGAACAGGAGTGGTACTATTTTTTTTTTTAAAGAAATTAACGATGATTAAATTGTAATCAAGATTTCCAATCTAGGGTAACTGAGTAACCCCCCCCCCCTCACCAAATTGCTGATTTGTAAAAAAAAAATCCCAGAATTTGTAAATATGGTAAAAGTATCTTCCAATCACTAGGGTGAGTCAAATGTTTTTGCAATATTTTCGTAACACTTGCAAAAAAAAAAAAAAAAAAAATGTGCCCTCACTCTTGTAACAAGCGTGCAACCCTTTCCCTGACCGGAAGAATATACACAACGATCACATGACCTCCTCAGGATAATAAACAACATTTTTAAATCAATTTTTCTTTTAATTTATTTACTTAATTCTCTTAAATTTGAGGTAAACTGATCGGATTTTGTGAGTTTTTTTTTTCACGATTCATCAATAATGCACTTGTAAGTAAATATATATATATATATATATATATATATATATACACACACAAGGTGTGTCAAAAAGTATCAAGATTTTTTGTACTTTTTAACTTCAGCTTCGATCTTGATACTTTTATGACACACCTTGCCTTCTGAAAAAAAATTAATGTTCCATTCATTGTTAATTCCTATCTTGGTAAATACAGCTTCAATCTCAATACTTTTATAACACACACCTTGTATTCTGAAAAATTAATGTTCCATTCATTGTTCATTTCTATCATGGTAAATACAGCTTCAAACTTGGTACTTTTAGGACACACTTTGTATTCTGAAAAAAATTAACATTCCATTCATTGTTCATTTCTATCTTCATAAATACAGCTTCAATCTCGATACTTTTATGACACACCTTGTATGTATGTATGTATGTATATAATATATATATATATATATATATATATATATATATAGGCTAAATGGGTGGTTGGAGAGGCCCCCTAAGATTAATCGGTTAGCCTCATCAAGCCCTAGCTCCTATATGATTGTCCCAACCCGATTGCCCTTATGGTAAAACCTCCAACCCTTTTTATCATATATGTACTAGAAGGCAGTGGCTGAGGGTCTTAGTGTCCTGGGAATGCCCCGATGACAAACCTGAACCCTTTTTATCATATATGTACTAGAAGGCAGTGGCTGAGGGTCTTAATGTCCTGGGTATGACGTTAAACTCTATTTGATTGTGAAGTTTCAATTCCGGAGCTTTGAGGAATACCCCTTCATTGCCATTACTCTCAGGTCCACTCTGGCCCAGAGTAGTAGTACGTTAGGGTCTTATCTATGGGTTAAACAAAATGAGTTCTAAAAATGTGTTTTAACCTCTACCCTGATTATTCATGAGATAGGCATTCTAAATATTTTTTTATTACAATCCCGAGTATTTGTATTCTATCACTGAAACTAAATTTACTAACCCGAGACGCTTCGTTTGCTGATAATTTCTTGTTTTCTGAGTCTCAAGTACTTGTGTATATGTATATATATCTATGTACACACATATATATATATATATATATATATATATATGTGTGTGTGTGTATATATGTGTGTGTGTGTATATACACATATGTTTATGTGTGTGTATACACATATGTTTATGTGTGTGTGTATACACATATGTTTATGTGTGTTTATGTGTAAGTAAACATGTCCAAGAGGAAGCCTATTTACATGTAGAAATTTCACGTCGTAGACACCCCCCCCCCTGACAACTTCTTTCGCATACACAATTTTTTCATTGTCCCCCAATATTTAAATAAAAATAAAATTTTAAAAAATTTAAAAAAGAGTCAAAGTTTGATCTGACTTTTTGGTCAGGTTGCTATTTTTCAGAGAATTTTTTTTCTTTTTTTTTTTTTAAAGATTTTTTCAATTTACTTTTTGCATCGGTAATATTTTGAATTTCTACTCTAAGGCATTTGTGGTTTTTTAGTCTGATTGAATGACACATTGTTCAGGTTTTGAACCCAGCCTGAAGCAGCCTGCCTTGTCCAGTCACACCGATGAGCTGTGAAACAGGAAAATATGTGAATGACTAATATATATATATATATATATATTAGATTTATCCAAAACTTGGTAGTAAGGGATGATTCTATATGTGATTTCAAGATCCACTGTACTAATATTGATGATCCAGTATGTATAAATACAGTGAATCATTAAATCACTAAAGAGAGCTCAATGTAAAATAACCTTTTAGATTATATACAGAGCAATATTTATCAATAAAGGAAGAACTCAATACAGTAATCCCATAATAAATTTATTTCGACAAAAATTGGGGCCCATATAAATCTAAGTTGATTTAAACCGGCTTCCCAAATTTTCGTCTCACCAGAAGGGTCTCAATTCACTTATAATATATATATATATATATATATATATATATCCAAAAGTCCAGAGAAGAAATCTTCCTTACGACATAGGAGTTTTTTTAAATAAATCCAACAGTATACGGAATAGATATAGAAAAACAATATTAAATATTGTGCTAACAAGTGCCCGTTTTATTTTGTAGTGTTTATAAAATGTCTTTCACATCTTTTTTTAAATTTTAATCTTAAAATGATTTCAATTGAATTACATTTTATGTAGCAAGATTGCATTGAGCGAGAACTACTATATTAGAAAAGGAGGAAGAAGAAATAAGAGATAATAAAAGTTTAAAAAATAGTGATGAGCCAAAACAGGATGAACGATGATTTGACCGTAGCGTGACCCCGAACGGAGAATTGGGTGTCAACCGGAAGTTTCGGGTGTTGACCGGAAGTCACGTGGTGACGTGGAACAACGAAGAAAGGTATCGGCCTCTTTTTGCCTTCCGCCGTCGTAGGGTACGGATCGGGCCTCTAGTGGCTAGTATAGGGTCACAATAATCAAGTAGTGTTCTCTCTCTCTCTTTCCTCCTCTCTGGTACGAGCCCACTAGACGAGCACGAAAATAAAGGCTAGCAGTTGTGACTACATATTTCTCGTGTTGTAATTTCTATCAGCACTATGAATTTGGAGGCACGTGGACGAGACCCGCTATACAATATACACCGCACCGTCGCGTTACAGTTATCGTTTTAGTGCCCGGAAAAAAGGACAACGGTACATATATAAACCCCATCAAGTTGAAACAGGTGCTTGTTAGCACAATACATACTATTGTTTTTCTATATCTATACCTTATACCAGTGTATGTATTTATCAGTTAAAACTCCACTTCTTACTTGCAGTTGATGACGGGTTAAGGAATCCGACTGATGAAAAGTAATTTGGGTTTTGTTCCAAGGTGGAAATTGTTGCTAAGTGTAGTCACACTGATGAGCCGTGAAACGTCTAAACACAATGTCTGTAGATGACTAATATATAAGGACCTACATGAGTCAGATATGTGACAGAGAACACAAGGTGAGTGGTGAACGTCAAGGCCTGCCGTATTCTCGAAGGAAGCGGGCTAGGCTTTGCCTGACATGTTGGACTGTAGAATCGAACCCGCTTCCTTCAGAATGCAAACATTGTCACCGAAGTCGAGAAGCTACAGTCCCGGGTGTAAGCGCCAGGTGCCCGGATGATAGCTATAGTGGATTCTGGCGGTCGGGTTTGGCTCGACAATCTCGTGTGTGGGGCGCAGACACCCGGATGTTGAGGGAGAAATTAGTATAAGTAGAAGTGGGGTGATGACAGGAGACGAGTCTCGATTTTGAGTTGTTGAAGATTTTACGACGACAGATTTTTCAGCTGCTGAAGATTTTTGAGTTGATAAAGATTTTTTGACGGCGACGACATTGTCAACAAGTCGAATATTTATTTATTATTTTTTCCCCCTCTATTTTTTTTTCTCATTCTAGAAGATATTATCTACCTAGGTTTAAGAACCATTCGGGTGAAACCTAGGTAGATAGTGTCCGCCTCATGTAGCTCCTTATAATCATGCTCTACTTAGCGTATTAAGCACTTTTACATATACAACTTAGAAACTACTACGTTGTGGCAACCTCCTTCAGTCAAATTATCCTGAAGAACCATTCGGGTGAAACCTAGGTAGATAGTGTCTGACTCGTGTAGGTCCTTATAATCATGCTCTACTTAGCGTATTAAGCACTTTTACATATACAACTTAGAAAACTACTACGTTTGTGGCAACCTCCTTCAGTCAAAATTATCCTGAAGAACCATTCGGGTGAAACCTAGGTAGAATGTGTCTGACTCATGTAGGTCCTTATTAATTATGCTCTACTTAGCGTATTGAGCACTTTTACATATACAGCTTAGAAAACTTCTTAGGTGTTTATTTCTTTTGGCCAATACATACGATACTGATGATTATTTTCAGAAAGTACAGGTGTGCTGGTCTTTTTTTTCTTTTTAAATTTTTTTCCCCCTGGATGCCAGTTTGAAAATTTTTTTATTCTGAAAACTGAATTCTTGTTCCCCGCCCCACTGGTAGAGTATAGAAATATATATATATATATCTCTATCTTCTATTATTATACTAAAGCTGAGTTTATCAACCTTCGCCAGCTAAAGGATTTTTTTCTATTTATGTTATGGACACAATATTTATACTTAGATATTCCTTGGTGTTAGCACTACCCAGTGTTTGAAAAAAAATTCAGTTTAATTGGTTTTAAATAGGCATAATTAGCAATTAAGTCAACGACCGACCAATCCCTGTCTAAATTAGACCTGACTCTCTTCCACTCTCCCTCTATATAGAGTTAAGGTGAGTGGGAGAGTTAATGTGAGTAGTCGAGTTATACAGAGTGGGAGTTGCCTGCTGATTTTTACAGGCAGACACCCTCCTAGCCCTCCTAACTCTAGGTAGATTCGCCCCTCCCTTTCTCCAGACCACAGAGAAATTTTTTTTACGGCATGATTTCAATTTTAGTTGAGCGTAAATTTTAAGAAATTGAAATCATGCTTTAAAATAGATTTTTTAAATTACTTTAATTATTAATTCATAGAGTATTAAACTTACTTTAAAAAATATTTCATGTTGGGTAAAAAAAATAGTTATATATTTAAATATTATGGAATTCAAATGAGTAAACATTGACTACTCCCACTGTTTAAGTGAAAGTTTTCTTCGGGCTTAAAAGTTTGTTTTAGTTAAAACTAAAACAAACTAGACTGACTTTTGATTTAGGTCGGTAAAATTAAAATGGAAAGTTTTTTGCTGGTACCAAATGACAGTTTAACTGCAGTCTATGAATTAACATTTTGCGAATTTGGTTACCGTTTTAGGGGATTAAAGTTGTTTTTAATTACGTATGGCTTTAAAAAAAATAAACTGTCTTTAGTCTTTATTTATGCAGAAAATAGTATCAATCAAATATATACCACTCCGATATTACAGTCTGAATAAAACAAATAATTGTAATCTTTGCGGAGTTCCGTCATGGCCTCTTTGCTCAAAACATGCTTGCCGGTGACTGCTGAAAAGACAAAAAAAAAAACACCAGCTACGATTGAAGTCCGTAGAGGAAGCGGCGTGAAAAACAAAAACAACTAGGGTTTAGGGTTTAGGATTTGGGGTTGGGGTTTAGTTTAATGGAAAATAAATAAATAATTTGGGCTCTGTTTTTTCTGAGTCACTCTGTATACAGGGTGACCCAGAAAAAGCAGAACTTTGTAATAAAACAGTTTTTACTAGGGGGGGTTGAGGGTTAGGGTTGGGTTTTCAGTGGAAAATGCTCTAAGTTGGTTCTCTTTTTTTTTTTTTTTTTTTTTTCCAAGTGATACCGCTTCGCATGCAGGAAGCCAGGATGGAACTCCGCAAAAGATTACCATTAATTGTATTATTCAGACTATTGTCCTCGTCTTCATTGTTATCTGTACAAAGTTTCGGCTGATGTGCCCTCCGGCCTTCTTCAGGTATTTCTTGTTGGACTCGGGAACCTTCTTGTAATTGGGAGCCATCACGGAACTTTGAACCCAACCCTTTATTAGGTCCACGGGGGTATCCTGTTCTCATTCCACTAACCATAGCTGGGGTACAGGTATTAAGCTGTGTTAATTATTATTCTATGTTACTGCTGTCCCGGACCAGGATTGAACCTGCAGTCTAGAGATAACTGGCATTTAGAACTGTCTTAATCTAACTCCTTTATCTACTAGGATATGTGTTCAATTGGACAATCCAGTGTGAATTTTTTCAATTGCAAAAGTTACAATTTATTTTGTAAAAACGGATTTTAAGTAGCCTCTTGGCAGGCATCTTGATCAAAATGGACGAAAAAAACGTTTTAAATATATCAAAAATAAATTATATGTGTAATATTATTTGCTTTTTTACTGATGCTCATTATGTTACTACTTGTCGACTTAGACAAAAATTTGACCTTAAATAATCAATTTAATAAATTTTAGTTCGTTTTAAAAATGAAAAGCAGATGATATTTTGGCAGATCCTACTCTTTTCCCTAATCATCTAGCGAGAGCTTAATGGTGACCCAACGGGTCACGTTTTGTCTAATATATATATATATATATATATATATATATATATAATATATATATATTTCAATCCTGGCCATAGGTAGTTGTTGTGTCTAGCCACACTGAAAAGACATAAAATGCCGAAACACTGTCTGTGGATGAATTATTATTATATGCTCCCAAATTCAGTAGAGCTCTTTAGGGGTGACTTAAAATTAACTTTCATTATCAGCATATATAAAGAAATGATCGTCTGTACACAGACTGGACTTCTCTGGTGATCGTATGTATTTAATAGTTTAAACACCACCCCCGTTACGGCAATTGTCAAATGGCCGAGAGGTTAAGAAGTCAGGCGGACAAAAAGTCAGTTGGATTTCAATCGTCAGCATAGGTAGTTGTTGTGTCTAGCCACACTGAAGAAACGTGAAACGGCGAAACACGGTGTCTGTGGATGACCGATTAATATATATATATATATATATATATATATATATATATATTTATTGATATCACTTACACATGTGTTTCAGTCTGTTTATCAAAATGTATACAGATTTACGTTATTATTATTAAAATAATCAGATGGAGTTGAAATGATGATAATAATAATAATAATAATAATAATAGGAAAAATGTATAAAATATTCCGTACACAGAGAGATTTTTTACGACCTTCAGAGTGAATTTTTTTTTTTTTGAGTAGAGATGAATAAAAAAAAAAAAAATATTCACTCTGATGAAGGTCGTAAAAAAATCTCTGTATGGAATATTTTATACATCTTTCCTATTATTATTATTATCATTATTTCAACATCATCTGATTATTTTAATAATAATAATAACGTAAATCCATATACATTTTGATAAACAGACTGAAACACATGTGTAAGTGATATCGATTAAAAGTGATATCGATAAAATTCATTTTTATCCATCTACATTTCTTTTCTTTACTCATTTTTTCCTCATATTGTCGGATTCAATTCCCTTTCCATTATATATATATATATATATATATATATATATATATATATATATATATATATATATATATATATATATATATATATATATATCTCGGGTATTTAGTTTCTGAAATGTGTTTTGTAAGTGCGTTGTTCAATTGACCGTTTCTAATATCTTTCTTATGTTCCCAGATTCGTTGGTTGATGTTTCTCCTATGTATTGTTTATTACATTATCAATAATAAAAACAAAAACAACCACACCCACATGAGCTCCAATGCTAGTGTATATACCATCCAATGTTTGGATTGTAATAAACAATACATAGGAGAAACCTCTAGAAACATCAACCAACAAATCTGGGAACATAGAGATATTAGAAACAGTCAATTGAACACCGCACTTACAGAACACATTTTAGAAACCAACCATCTCTTTAATTTTAAGGAATCCAGAATGTTAGTTAAGATACACAAAAAAAACAAAGAAAAATCGTAGAATCTAGCACCATCTCAATTTTTAACACGATTAAACAAAGACCCGGATTTTACATCCTGTCAACTTATCTCTCCACCAGAATTATACTCAAAGATATATATATATACATACATACATATACATATATATATGGAGAAAGGTAGGCATGTGGGCTAGTGGTTAGAGTCGTGGGAAATGGACTCGTTGATTCGAGTTCAATTCCTAGACGAAGCTGTTTGTATTTCACATAGCGCTAATATCCTTGGGAAAGGTATGAATCCATATATTCTCCCTCCAGCTATGGGTTAAATAGTAGGGCAGACTGGGCTCTTCATCCTTGGGTAGGTAACCAGTCTAGGAGAGGGATAACTTTGAATTCAAAATTCCTGAGGTCGGTCGTTGATTGGGTTTGTGGCAACCCTTGATGCACCAATTCTTTCCTATCGACTGTGCCAAAAAGTGTGGATGGTCCAACACAAGCCTTCACCATTATAAACAAATCACTGTGTGGGTGTTCATTGTGTGTGTGAACCCTCATGCGTCGAAAATCGACGAGAGAGTCCATAATGGAGAAAGGTAGACAAACACGGGATGTTATGGAAACTGGATGTCTACCTTTCTCCACATACTGTCGGATTAACCTCCTCACATTTCTCCCATATATATATATATGTGTGTGAATGAAAGAAATGTTAAAAAAAAAAAAATTTTTAAATGATGAGAGTAATAATAATAATTTTTGAAGAATAAATATTGTGAGAAAAAACAAAGATTTTTTAATAAAACTTTTTTTTTTCATTTTTTTTTCCCAAATTATCACATCCTCTTATTCTTTCTTTCTTTCTTTTTTCTTTTTTTTAATTATGAAGAATTTTTCACGTTCCAAAATTTTTGTCAGTTTTTTTTTTTTTTTTTTTTTTTTTCCTTAAACATCATAAGAAGAGCACTTTCAAGTCTGCTACAAGGAAAGAGGAGCGCCTAGGCCTTACCCATTTCTCATCACAACAGATACAAAGCTGAGAAGAAGAACTATCACCATTAGTTTTTCTTTTTCCTTTTTTTCTTTTCTTTTCCAAGTTTTTCGAGCCCCTCCCCCAACAACCATCTTTTTTTTGCTCACCCTCATCAAGTTCACGACTCAAATCCATGTGAGTGTGTGTTGTGTATATATATACATGCATATGAGTGTGTGTAGATATATCAATGTACATGTGTGTGCACACAAATATATATATATACACACACACACACACACGTATGAATATATATATATTATATACATGTGAATGTGTATGTATTTATATTTACATACATGTATGTGTGCATATATTTACGTATATGTATGCATGCATATATATATACATACATACACACACATACACACACATTTATATATGTATTTATATATATTTAAGTACATGTGTGTGTGTGTGTATATATATATATATATCTACGTACATGTGTGTGTGTGTGTGTGTGTGTGTATATATATATATACACGTGTGTTTGTGTGTGTGTGTGTAAGTAAACATGTCCAAGAGGAAGTCTATATACATGTAGAAATTTCACGTCGTAGACACACACCCTGACAACTTCTTTCGCATACACAATTTTTCATTGTCCCCCAATATTTAAATAAAAATAAAATTTAAAAAATTAAAAAAAGAGTCAAAGTTTGATCTGACTTTTTGGTCAGGTTGCTATTTTTCAGAGAATTTTTTTTTTTTTTTTTTTTTTAAAGATTTTTTAATTTACTTTTTGCATCGGTAATATTTTGAATTTCTACTCTAAGGCCTAAATATAGTTATTAAAAAAAAAAAAAAAAAAATGAAAAAAGGGTTTTCTTTACTATAACGGTTCCATTGTAAGCTGATCACCCATTAAAAAAAAAAAAAATTTCAATATTTTTAAAACTAACATATCTTTGGAAGTTAATAAAGTTTTATCGATTGAAATCACAAAAATTGAAAATTAAACATTTTTTTTTTTTTTTTTTTTAAATCTAAAAAATTTCTTTCTTAAAAGATTAAAATTTTTTTCTTTAATAGAAAAAAAAAAAAAAAATTCTTTCTTTCTTAAATTAAAAAAAAAAAAAAAATCTTTAAAAAAATTCTTTATGAAAACAGCACATATGACTACAACCAAATTTTGACCAAAAAAAACCCCAAAAAAAAAAACTTATTCTATCAAATTAAATTAATTTAAATTAAAAAAAAAAAGGAAAAAAAAAAAAAATTTCTTAAATAGAATAAATAAATAAATAAATAAATAAAATAAACAAAACTTCTTTATCTGCGTTATTCGGACTATTGTCCCCATCTTCATTGTTATTTGTACAACGTTTCGGCCGATATGCCCTCCGGCCTTCTTCTGGTATTTCTTGTCGGACTCGGGAACCTGAAGAAGGCCGGAGGGCATATCAGCCTGAAACGTTGTACAAATAACAATAAAGATGGGGACAAACATTCAGAGAAAAACTTCTTTAAAAAAAAAAAAAAAAAAAAAAAAAATTTTTTATGAAAACAGCATCTTGACCGTAACCAAATTTTGACCAGAAAAACAAAAAAAACCTTATTCTATCAAATACTGCTAAAATTGATAGCAGTAGTAGTAGTAGTAGTAATAGTAGAGTTCATAGACGTGGTGGCTAAAGCAATGCATTTATAACAAGTAGTAGTAGTATCAATATCATCAATATTATTATTAGTAGTAATAGTAGTAGTATTATTAAAAAAGAGCAAAGGATCAAAGAGAGTCAAGCTAGAAATAAAGTGAAAAAAAAAAACTTTTTTTTTTCTTTAGTTTTTTTGTTTTTTTTGTAACCAGATTCAACAGGAAATAATTTTGTCATGAAATTCGATCAAAGTAATCATATTTCTAATCAGTTGTATTTTTTTGGTGATGTGTTGTGGGTAGTGTCTAGGGGTGGGGTGGGGGAATAGTGGCTTGCGGGGGTGGTGAACATTTTGTCAGACATCTTATTCAGCCCAAGCGGCAAGCTCTGAAAGGTCGTTTTCAATATCTTCTTTGTGTTTCTCTTCCTTCCGGCCTGAAAAATAAGAAAAAAAAAAAAAAAGGGAAAAATTTAGGATAATCATCTTTGGTGCCAGGGAAATTGGAATTGATTGGAAAAAAAAAAAAAGGAGAAAGGAAAAGATACATTGTTGAATTAATAAGTTTGAGATTTCATTAGAAATTGAGAAGAAGAAAAAAAAGAAGAAGAAAAAGGACAGAAAGAAAGAAGGAAAAAGAAAAAGGAGAAAAAAAAAAGAAATAAAAAGAAAAAAAAAGAAAAAAGGACAAAAAAGAAGAGAAGAAAAAAGAAGAGAAGAAAAAGGAAAAGAAGGAAAGATCATATGACCTTTAGGCACCCCTTTGGCGATCTCGTTTCATAAGGACATTTTTTTCATTTACACCGTCAACATTCGGTTGTTTAACAGATGATTTTTAGTTTTTTTTTTAATTATAAAACTAACCCCTAACAAACAACCGGATGTTGACGGTGTTAATTGAAAAAAAGAGTCCTTATGAAACAAGATCGCAAAAGGGGTGCCTAAAGGTCATATGGTCCAGAAGGAAAAAAGGGGAAGAAAAAGGACACAAAAGAAAGGAAGGAACAAGATAAAAGAGAAAGAAAAAAGAAAAAGAAAAAAAAGAAAAAGGAGAGAGAAAAAAAAAGAAAAAGGTAAAGGAAAACAACATTTTTTTAAAATTCAATTCTCATACAAACAAGTTTTAAAATTTAATTCTTAAAAAAATGAAAAAAAATAAAAATGAATCACTAATCATTCATTCAGATCAAGAAAGAATTGAAACCCCACAGACAGCATCATTTCTAATATCTAATAAAACAGACCAGAGTATTGGAGTATCGAGATTATCTTGTGTCTCCTTATCATTACAACCAGTATAAATAATAATAAATTAATTGAAAAAAAAAACAAAAAAAAAAACAAAAAAAAAACACTGTATTAAAAATAAATTTCATGTTATTTCATCTTGCTCTAAGCAAAGATTATTTGCAGCAGAAGAAATGAAACTGTTTAAAATAAAGAATTGGTAAACGTACGTGATGAGGATGCCAAGTCAGGTTCAGCTGATGGTACGGACGGGAGCTGGTCTGTGACAGGAGCCCCAACATTGAGCAATTCCCTTTCTAGTTCTTCTTGTTCAAGTTCCTCAAGTTCCTGCAGTAATTCATCCTAAAAACACAAAGAAATTAAAAAAAGAGGAATTTTAAAAAATTATCTTAGAAAAATTTGAACAATCAAAAGCATCGAAAAAAACAATCCAAATTGTTTTCTTGTTTGAAGAAATTTCCATGAAAGAGAACGAAAGAAAACTCAAATTTAATCATTTTAAACAAGTTAAAATTCTGCTTGCCACTTTAGGCGTTTAGTTCTTCTGTTGGTAAATCCAAGCTGGTTTGGTTTGGTAGTTGGATTTTATGGCATGTCAACCCCTTTCAGGTCATTTAATGCCTAATCAAGTCATTTTGATATTCAGTTTACTTACAGTACCTGCTCTTGCTTAAATGGTCACCTATCTAAGTATTGAACAGGCTCATCACTGCTTAACTTCAGTGATGTAGTGGAACCAGTGTTTTCAACATGACTTGACTGTAAGCAAATTCAAGTCAGTATTGAGTTTGGGTTTAGTTGATTAATTCTCGTCTTGTAGTATTCCTTGAAATCTTAGGTAGAAAACAGTGTAGTTTCAGTAGATACTCCTTTTGGCTGAAAGTCTTTTGCTTTGTTTTCTTTTATGGCATATCAACCTCAGTGGGTCATTTAATGCCGACAAAATTTTGAAATAAATCAATTCTTAATGCATAATACAATTTTGTTTATAAACTCATGTTTTTCTATTTAACCCATAAATGGGACCCTAACAGGTACAACCACTCCGGGTCAGAGTGAACCAGGGAGCAATGGTGATGAAGGGGTGCTCCACATTCCCCAAACCTCCAAAACTGGAACCCCACCATCAGATAGAGTTTAACATCATTCCCAGGACATGTGGACCCTCAGTCATCGCCTTCTAGCACCCATATGATAAAAAGGGGTTGTTGCTTGCCATAAGGGCAATAGGGTTGGGAAAATCATATAGGTGCTAGGGCTTGACATGACCACCCGTCTAGCCCAAGATAGGGCCAAAGTGGAGTATTGCAAGTCATGAACTGCTCATCCACCTGGGTTCTATCCTTAAGCATCACGGGTCACCATCCACGGCCAACAGGTGGCCCTATTGGGGAGTCTTACCCCTCTGCAGAGGTGTATACTAACGCCCCTGCCGACAGGGCAGGAAAGTCTTTTGTATTCCATGTAATCCAAGGTAGAAAGAGTGTAGTTTCCGTAGTACTCCTTATAATATTCGTTTGTAGGTCTTGATCGCTGAATATTCAATTTACAATTGATTTTAGGACAATTACCAACGATCTTAAATGCATTCTGTATATGTTTCTCATTGGCCAATTTTTTTACCAGAAGTGTCTGCTGCTGATGTAGGAAAAGTTCATAAATAGAAGTGATAATTTTGGATATATCTTATACCCACAAAATATTCCGACAAATCAAACCGTTTACATCTGGTTGCAATATCAATATGTTAAGAACCAATTTATTAATAAAGTTCACAATCATTTTAAACAGGTAAACACTTCATACTTAGTTGCAATATAAATGTTTTAAGAGCCAATTTATTAAATACAATTCAGTCATTTAATCAGTTAAACACTTCATTTGCAATATCAATGTTTTAAAAGTTAATATATTAAAAAGAAATATTTTAGGTCACACCGAAGGGAGGTAACTCAGTATTTCTAAAGTTATCTCCCTTGATATACATGGTTCATAAGACGTTTGTTTTTTTTTGTTTTTTTTTTGGCTGTGCACTCTCTAGCCTTCTATTCAAAAGCAGTCTGACACTATTATCTAATCACCGAGACCAGACCACCACTTATGAAATAAATGATAAAGAAGTGTGTATCTAACGTCTCTTGCAGTTGTACTAAATATTAAAATGGTATTTTTGTCATAGTAAAAGATAATTGTCCAATGCATTTTTATAGTAAAAGATAATTGTCCAATGCATTTTCATAGCAAAAATCATTTCCAATGTATTTTTATAGTAAAAATCATTGTCCAATGCATTTTCATAGTAAAAATCATTGTCCAATGCATTTTTATGGTAAAAATCATTGTCCAATGCATTTTCATATCATTGTCCAATGCAAAAATCATTGTCCATGCATTTTTATAGCAAAAAATCATTGTCCAATGCATTTTTATAGCAAAAAATCATTGTCCAATGCATTTTTATAGCAAAAAATCATTGTCCAATGCATTTTTATAGCAAAAATCATTGTCCAATGCATTTTATAGCAAAAAAATCATTGTCCAATGCATTTTTATAGCAAAAAATCATTGTCCAATGCATTTTTATAGCAAAAAATCATAATGCATTTTTATAGCAAAAAATCATTGTCCAATGCATTTTATAGCAAAAAATCATTGTCCAATGCATTTATAAAAAATCATTTCCAATGCATTTTTTATAGTTAAAAAATCATTTCCAATGCATTTTTATAGTTAAAAATCATTTCCAATGCATTTTTATAGTTAAAAATCATTTCCAATGTATTTTTATAGTAAAAATCATTGTCCAATGCATTTTCATAGTAAAAATCATTGTCCAATGCATTTTTATGGTAAAAATCATTGTCCAATGCATTTTCATAGTAAAAATCATTGTCCAATGCATTTTCATAGTAAAAATCATTGTCCAATGCATTTTCATAGTAAAAATCATTTCCAATGCACTTTTATAGTAAAAATGCATTTGCAATTGTATTTAGTCCAAAAGTAAAGCATAGTCTTATTGTATTTCAACATAAAAGAAAATCATATTTACCTCATCAATATCTTGACCAAACCCAACTGGATTGGAAATGGCTTCTGAGATCTCATTGGCTATTTCTTGTTGCTCGGCAACATCATCCATCAAGTCATGGACCTTGTCAATATCCCTAGAAAAAGAAAGGAAGAAAAAAAAGATGAGAAAAAGAAAAGTTATTATTCAGAAGATTGAACACACAACATTAAACATAGGAATTTATTTGTTTGTTTCACGGCATATCAACCTCAGTGGGTCATTTAATGCTAATAAAATTTTGAAATAAAGTTATTCTTAATGGATACACAATTTTTTTTTTATAAATACATTTTTCTATTTAACCCATAGATGGGACCCTAACAGGTACTACCACTCCGGGTCAGAGTGGACCTGGGAGCAATGGTGATGAAGGGGTGCTCCACATTCCCCAAACCTCCAAAACTGGAACCTCACCATCAGATAGAGTTTAATGTCATTCCCAGGACAAGTAGACCCTCAGCCACCGCCTTCTAGCACCCATATGATAAAAAGGGGTTGGGGGTTGCCATAAGGGCAATAGGGTTGGGACAATCATATAGGTGCTAGGGCTTTATGTGACCAACCAATTGATCGTCTAGCCTAAGTAAGGGTCTAAGTGGAGTGTTGCAGGTCATGGACTGCTCATCCACTAAGACTCCATCCTTAAGCATCATGAGTCACCACCCACGGCCAACAGGTGGCCCCATTTGCGGGGAGTCTTAGCAGAGGTGCAGTCGGTGCATTCTAATGCCCCAGTCGACAGGACGGTGGGAATTTATTAGAACATAGGTGTCCCATCATGGTGTAATGGTTAGCATGCTAGTCTTGCAGATCCAGTTATTGTTTGTTTTACGGCATATGAACTTTATTGGGTCATTTAATGCCAACAAAGTTTTGAAATAGATACGTATCAATAGTTTGGTAGAAAAAAATGCAGTGATGATGATAGCTTCTTAATTTAGTGTTGCCTGGGACACACGGATTTGATTTGAATGAGTCCCTGGGAAATTCGACAGGTCCCAACAAAAGTTTCTTAATAAATTGTAGAGTTTTTATCTATGAACAACAAAAGCCATCTAACCCCTATCTTGTACCCCATACAGTGTAATTCGTTTCCAAGAAAATATTGAAATGTATTTACAGTTCGCTGAAAATGGTAGGGGAAGAAAAAAGAAAAACACTTGGATGCATGAATACAATTTTACTGCATCCTTTTTTATGCATCAGTGACGCAGGACACATACCTATCAACATCTCAGTAAATGTATATATCTGTTATAGGTGATATACCCTGTAGACTAATGGAATGTGCCGACGGTTACTATAAGTAACAGGGACAATTATGGCTGGTAGAGTAAGCCAATGCGAGTCAGCTCATAATTCTATTGTCGGACGTATTTCCCACTTCTCTGTACTGTAATTGTCTACTCTTTTGTTAATACATTTGTTACCCGTCGTTTTGTTCTTATTTGACCCCTTAAAACCCCACAACTGAAGAATAATAAAAGTTCCAATTACCATCGAACTGGGAAGACAAGGCAACAAATGGTTGTAACTCAAATACAAACCCAAATGCTACAAAGTCCACTGCAAAATGACAAAGTATATACAAGACTCCACAATGTCATTCAAATCAAACAGCCAATCAGAACTCAGGGAATGGATTCACCCAAATCACCCAGATTTATGGATGGATCATTCTTGATTCCTATTTATACCAGCTGTCTTGGACACGGCTTAAGTTGTACTTAGTTAGCTGCTGTTATTAAAACCAACAGTAGACTAACTGACTTCAATATCTATTATTCTAAAGCTGAGTGAATCAATGATTGTTTTCTAAAGCCTTTTTTCCAGTTTAATTTAACGACACAAAATTTATATCCGAATTTTCCAAACCGAAATAATTATGCACCAACCCAATAAAGACAATCTACGTTCGTACAAAATAATAACATTTTTAAATAAATTCAACTGGCTGGCAAAGAATTCAATTTCAGGGAATCATTTTCACCCATATCGATGATAACTGTTGGGTCAGGAACATAAGTTCCTGGTAGGGACACCCTAGGCAGACATGTCTGGCACCCAGTGGTATTAGGGTCACAACCCGGCCAAAGGGGCTCTGGCAAAAATCCAAAGAGTGTCTACATCATCATCAGGAATCAACGGCTTTTGATATACTTGTTACTGCGTCTGTGGAAAATCTGCAGCAAAACAATAATATAATAATGAAATCTATTGTGTACAGTGCTCAGGTGCACCACAACTCATCAAAGTCTCATGTCAAGTACACAGAATAATGTATTAGTGTCAGGAACATGAATAGCATACAGTAATAATATACATGTATGTGTACAGTGCTCAGGTGCACCACAACTCATCAAAGTCTCATGTCTGTACACAGAATAATGTATTAGTGTCAGGAACATGAATAGCATACAGTAATAATATACATGAAGGTGCAGTCTCATGTCAAGTACACAGAATAATGTGTTAGTGTCAGGAACATGAATAGCATACAGTAATAATATACATGTATGTGTACAGTGCTCAGGTGCACCACAACTCATCAAAGTCTCATGTCAAGTACACAGAATAATGTATTAGTGTCAGGAACATGAATAGCATACAGTAATAATATACATGTATGTGTACAGTGCTCAGGTGCACCACAACTCATCAAAGTCTCATGTCAAGTACACAGAATAATGTATTAGTGTCAGGAACATGAATAGCATACAGTAATAATATACATGTATGTGTACAGTGCTCAGGTGCCCCACAATTCATCAAAGTTTCATGTCTAGTACACAGAATAATGTATTAGTGTGAGGAACAGTTTACAGTAGTAATATGCAATGATGTGTGTGCGTGTGTGCATATGTGTGTGGAGAGGGGCATTAGGTATAGTGTCGGCGGATTACAGGAAGCATGGAGGCTTTGAAAGATTCAGTGTTTCGGCAGCCTACAATAGACGCGTATCACGTATCTCCTTCCTGTGACTGGGATATGCATGTGGGGCTTGGGACTGCTTGTGAATTTCATATTTCTTTGTTACTCCTTTGAGAAATTCACCACAGGTGAATTTTTTGGTTGGAACTGGCTCAACCAACTCAGGCTGAATGCCACAGCAGTAATAGGCAGGGCTCGACACTAACGCCGTCCTGTCGTCGATCAAAATTACATCCGGGACGATCAATATGTCATCTGGAACAGTTTGTCGGGGACGGTGAAATTTTTCCCTAAAACTTAGTACTACATTCCAATAATGGCCGTCCAGTGATTGCCCGAATGCTGACCTCAAAATTAGGCTACGGCACCGTAGGTCTATTCTCAAAGCCATGTAATGAATAATGGTGGAGGGAGATAGTTTAAAAGGACCGAATTATGTACTAATAACCCTACTCAGGGTATCTTAAAGTAAAAAAAAGGATTTTTTTTTTTAGTTCAAAACACACTAGGAAATGAATTTTTTGTCCAAATATCCAGAATTATCACTCTTCAGTTTTTCTTAACGTTTTATTACATGTTATTATTGGTATTGATGACTGACAAGTATAGATGATGCTAATGAATTAAACAAAAATATTTTGATTTCGGGACGGTCCAAACCCAATTCGGATTGTCCAAACCCAATTCGGGTCCAAACCCAATTCGGGACGGTCATGAAAAAAGTTAGTGTCGGGGCCTGGTAATAAGGTAATTGTTACATCTACAAAATTACTTACTTACTAATAAAAAGACTAATAACAAAAAAGAAATTACTTACATATTATTGTGCGCTGCTTTGATAGCTTTAGCAGACGCCCCCATGACATTGAGAACCTCAGTGTTTGTGCTGGCATTGTCTAGGGCTTCTCGTTGCAACTCTATAGTAGAAAGTGTTCCATCGATTTGTTGAAGCTGTTTCTCAAACCTTTTTTTCCTCTTTAATGCGAGTAGTGCCCCTGAAATAACAAACAAAAATAAAAAATAATGAGTATTAGAGAAGAAAAAAAAAAGAAAAAAAAAAAAAAAAAAAAAAAGAAAAAAAAAAAGGGAAATTTACAGTGATTGAAAATTTTAAACTGTTTATAATTTTTATAGTATAAAAATCATTTTCCAATGCATTTTATATACTAAAATATATATTCATTATTTATACTAGCAAATATATGCACCCTCCGGGTGCCAGTATTTAAGTTTTAATATAATAAAATATATCAAATTAGAAAGGCTGATGAAACTGAATAAGAATGCAGATAAAACGATTTGGAACAGAGGGGGGTATGATTGAAAAATAGAACAACTTTGAAACTAACTCTATCATTTTCCATTACTCCCGTCTGTCTTTGTTAAATTTTCCTAATTTAACTATTTAGTTAAATTAGGAAGTAAAGAATAAAATTACAGTTATTTCTTCTTATTAATGGATTTCTTTTAAGATTTATCCCAGAGATTTTTGCTTATATTCATCAAGATAAAACCAAACAATTAGAAATCAATAATACTAAGCATATATTTATTAAAATCAAATTTTTAATATCAAAATTCAAATTAGCCATAACCTTCACAATGGAAACTGCTATTTTGTTGTATATATAAATACAATTGCATATTATTAGTATGTGATATGGTCAACAGTGGCTTCGGCCTCTGGACCATTGATATAATTAACGGCGTCGATCCCAGGGGGCCATCCCCCCAGGCAACACCTGCCCCCTCGATTTAAAGGGGCAGGGCTGGGTTTATTGCCCAGCGCCTGAGGCGCCCCCCCCCCCTTGAGAGGGAATGCCGACGGGATTGACGCAATTTTTTCACCCGCCACTCCATGAGCTTCAGCTTGTGGGTGGTCCCACGTTAATAGGGACTTTGTGCCTGACCCGTACAAGTGGGGTACGCGGTAAATATCATGTAGATATGGTCAACAGACTTAATGATGTAAAACAATTTTATTAATAATTGGGTTTAAAATAAAAAAATAAAATCATGGAGAATGTGATGTAAATAACAAAGGGAATTGTGATTTATATAGTAATATAGTTTCGGTTACAGACAGACAAACCCACAATCTCCATTATAATAAGATATACAGACATATATACACACACACACACACACATACATATACACACACACACATATACACACACACACACACACACATATATACACACACACACATATATATATATATATATATATATACACAGAGAGAGAGAGAGAGAAAAAGAGAGGGATTATATTTCCTTTTAAATAACATCTATTGAGTCATTTTAGTTTATAGAAATAAATCATAGGTGAAACATCCAAGGCAGAAAGATATGCGGCTGAAACATCCAGATTAAACATATGGTACTGGTTAGTAATGTAATTTTATAATCATATTTTTAAAAAATGAGTTCTATAGGCTTGGCTTGTACTAAGAGGTAACCCAATTCACAGGGGGTCACACCCATATATCAGTCTTGATAGACAGCCTAGCAGAACATTTTTATTTTTGGGTTGTACACAATGCAGGGAAAAAAAAAAACAGAAAGGAAGTTCATTAACTGAGGATATACAAAGGTTTGTTTTAATAAATGGCATATCAACCTCAGTGGGTCATCTAATGCCGACAAAATTTTGAAAAAAAAAAAAAAAAATCATTCTTAATGGATACTCAATTTTTATAAACTCATGTTTTTCTATTTAACTTATAGATGGGATCTTAACAGGTACTACCACTCCGGGTCAGAGTGGACCAGGGAGCAATGATGATAAAGGGGTGCTCCGCATTCCCCAAACCTCCAAAACTGGAAGCTATAGAGTTTAACTTCATACCCTGCACATGAAGACCCTTGGCCACTGCTTTCTAGCACCCATACGATAAAAAGAGCTTGGGGTTGCCATAAGGGCAATAGGGTTGGGGCAATCATATAGGTGCTATGGCCAGCCAATTGATCAGAGGGGGCCTCCATGATCACCCGCCTAGCCTAAATAAGGGTCCAAGTGGAGTGTTGCATGTCATGAACTGCTTATCCCCAGGATTCTATCCTTAAGCATCAAGAGTCACCACCCACAGCCAACATGTGGCCCCATTCGGGGAGTCTTACCCCTTTGCAGAGTGGCAATTGGTGTATTCTAACGCCCCAGCCGACAGGGCGGGGATATACAAAGGTGTCTGTGGTGTAATGGTTATTATTGTAGAAAATGGACATGCCGAACAGAGTTCAAATCCTGGACAAAGCAGTTTGTATTAAACAGTGCTAATACACTTGGGAAAGGTATGAATCCAATTATTCTCACTCAATCTAGGGCAGACTGGGATTTTAAAAGTTGGCATGGCAACCGGTCTAAGTTGCCATGCCAAGATTAAAGTATTTTAAATACTCCCCCACCCCACCTCTACCCAGATGCCGCCGGATAGCCGCTTCTACTTCTATGAATTTTTGAGATGAGGCTTGATAATTAGTATATCATAGTGGATAAAGAAGTTAGGTTAAGACAGTTCTAAGTGACAGTTATCTCTAGACTACAGGTTCCGGAGTTCGAAAAGAAGGTTCCCCCGAGTCTGAAAAGAAATACCTGAAGAAGGCTGGAGGTCACATCAGCTGAAATGTTGTACAGATAACAATGAAGATAAGGACAATAGTCCGAATAATACTAGCTGCTTCTATTTCTTAATAAAGTATGATTTTTGTAAACCCGCCCAACAGGGTGGGGGTCCAGTGGCTTCGGCCCTGGATCTTTACAAGTTAATAGCATCGCTCCCAGGGGGCTATCTCCCCAGGCAATACCTGCCCCCTTAATTTAAAGGGGCAGGGCTGAGTTTATTGCCCAGTGCCTGAGGCCCCCCCCCTTAAGGGGCAATGCCGACGGGATTAACGCAATTTTTCACCTGCCACCCATGAGCTTCGGTTTGTGGGTGGTCCCACGTAAATAGGGCCTTGTGCCTAACCTGTACAAGTGGGGGTACGAGGTAAATACAATGATTTTTGAGACCCCTCCCAACACACACACACACACACAAAGTGCAACTGTAAACAGTGCTTTCTATTGCCAATTACTTGAAGAAAATAGTTAACGAGTTTCATTCTCACTGGGTGACCTTATTTTGAGCTCTGTATCAAATGATAATTTGGTTTGGTTTGTTTAATGGCGTATCAAGCCCACCCCCTCAATAATAATAGATCACAATACTAACTTTCTTTTACCACTCTACCCAGGTAGTCGCTTCTAGTTCCTAATAAAGTAGAATTTCAGGGACCCCAACCCCCAATGCAAATAAGCCCCCCCTCCCCGTAACAACCAACCTGACGACTATTATTTACCCAAGAGCAATCAACAGATGATGACGTCTATATTATATTCAACGCACAGAGTAGATACAAATTGTTATTGATATTCATGGACGACAGCAATTTTTTTCTTTTATCAATGAAGCAAAAACAAACATCGGTCGAAAGTGAGTCTAATCCAATTCACTGACCTAAAAAAAAAGTGAAGGTCATTAAATTCATTAACTTATTTTAATGGCATATCAACCCGTCTAGGGTTATTTTATGCTGAAGACATTTTGTTTTATTCATTCTTAATGGGTACTCAATATCTTTTAAACTAGCTGATTTTTTTATTTGAGGTTTTTGTTATTTAATCACGTAAGTTATATAGAGCTGTGGAAATGATAAAAAGAATTGGGGACTTGCCATAAGGGCAAAAGGGTCGGGACAATCATATAAGTGCTAGGGTTTGATGTGATGAGCCAATTGATTGGAGGGGGCCTCTCTGCCCACCCATTTAGCCTAAGTAAGGGCCAAAGTGGAGTTGAATGTCATGGACTGCTTTCTTAGCCACCAGGATTTCATCCTTAAGTATCACAGGTTACTACCCACAGCCAACTGGTGACCCCCATGGGGAGGGGGAGTCTTACCCCTCTGCTGAGGTGCAGTCGATGTAAATAGTAGCGCAGACTAGGCTCTTTTTTAAAAAACTTTCTAAAAACAATTTCTTTAACAAGAAATTTTCTGCTGACGATGACCTAAGGTCGAAACTAGTTAAGAAAAATAAACAACATAAAAGAAATATTCCTGTTTGTCTTATCACTTTTTGTTCATCTTATATATGTATGCTCATGTTAATAAGCTCACCAAAATCTTTTAAATTTCCCAATTTATTCCGCTTAAGAAAAATATTAAGTTAAATTTAATGAGATTTTCAATATTAATGAATAAAATATATAATGCACCAGTTATTTTATTTAAAAAGAACATTTACATTTCTTCAGGTCAGTTAACTTTGAACCACGTATCTTTGAGAATCTGTGTTACGCCTCAGAGATGCATGGTTCAAAGTTAACTGACCTGAAAAAATGTAAAGGTTTTTAAATAAAATAACTGGTGCATTATATATTTCATTCATTAATATATCAACACTGAAAATTTCATTAAATTTGGTTAATTGCCTGATTTTTGGTATTTTTTTCTTTCGGTGCGGTGACATACGATAGTGAGTTTAGGTCTGTTAAGTTCGATTTAACCCAAAAAGTTAAAATTTAAATTAAGTCCTTGTTAAACCAGAGACACGTAATTACTTTCAGTTAAGTGTAAATAACTTTCTTTTTTTTTTTTTAAAGATGAAAGTGATAGCAATTATCTAATTTCTTGATTTAACCATTAGAAAACTCAGACCAGAAAATGACTCACAGCAAAAACTTGTTGAGTCTTAAAAAGAGATTCACTTCATGACGATGATGATGATGATGATGGCAGTCATTTTATTGTTATAAAAACAAAGTGACCGGTGAGTCAATCCTGCCGTCTGTACAAACCTGTCCAACGACTCGGCCATAACAACAACAGTTTGGCCAGGGTCTAAAAGGTGGTTGTTAGCTGTTATATTAAGTACGAAATGTAGCCGACGTCATTAGTGGCCTATAAAAATTTATCAAAAGAGTCTTTATTTAGTCATTTTTATTTATTTATTTATCTATCAAAAAGAATTATGTAGATACGGGGTGGGGGTGTTGCACTTATCTAAATTTGACCAGAGTGGCAAAACTTTTATCGTATATAATTGCATATGATGAGGCTTTTTGAGAGAAAAAAAAAACGTAATAAAAGGACTATTTGTTCGTAAATTCCTACCATAAAATAAACTGAACTCCCCATTTTATGTCCGTGTTTTTGTATTAAATGTTTTATTTTTCTTGCACCCGTTATTTTACAATACCAAATATATTTTCTTTATTTATTTAATATTCATTTCAATGTGTATATTCTAAAAGTTTTTATTTTGTGAGAATGTTTAGTTTTAAAGTGGGGGCTCATTTTACAATTTAGGCATAAATTGGATCCTTCTTTTATGACCGTAAATCTGACGTTTTTATTTTAGAGTATCAAAGCCAAAAAGAAAAGAAATAACAACAAAAAGTAATATTCAACTTTTTACTCGTAAATTCCTGCCATAAAATTAGACTTGGGCATTTTATGGTAGGAATTTACGAGTAAAAAGTTGAAGTGTAAAAACGAACCCCCACTTTAAAACTAACCATTCTCACAAAATAAAAGCTTTTAGAATAGACACATTGAAGTGAATATTAAAATAAATAAAGGAAATATATTTAGTATTGTAAAATAACGGGTGCAAGAAAAATAAAACATTTATTGCAAAAACACGGACATAAACTGGGGGTTCAGTTTATTTTATGGTAGGAATTTACGAGCAAATAGTCCTTTATTACCGAAAAAAAAAAAAAACAATGTTGGTTGGTTGGATTTTACAGCAAAAAAGAATAATGGAGGAGAGTGCGTCTGTGTGGTAGGGGAAGGCAATACACCTATCTACGTTTGACCTAAGCAACAAAACTTTTACCATATATACTTATAAGTATAATAAGACTTTCTTAGGCCTAGATTTTTAGCCTAAAAATCAGGGGTCGCACCATACTTGAGGTATGAACATTGCGTGTGGAAATAATTGGCCGAGGCTAGGCCTAGACCAACTGGTATGCTCACAATTTTCACAGCATCCTGTTCTGCCAGAACAACAACACTTTGGCCAGGGTCTAAAAGACAGTTGTTTGCAGTTATATTAGGAACGAAATACAACCAAGGTTTATAAAAACTTATCAAAAAAATAGTCATTTATATTTTTTATTTATCAAACTACCAAAAAGGATAACGGAGGTGGAGGGTGGCACTTATCTAAATTTGATTGCAGCGGCAAAACTTTTATCATATATACTCACATATCATGAGTCTTTCTGAGGGATCTTTATCAAAAAAAATAAAAAAAATAAATATATATATATATATATATATATATATAAAGGAAAGAAAGTATTGAATGGATAAAATAGGATATTTTAATTAATTTAACTTACATGTGTTTCGGTCAGGAGTTTATCCATGTGTACATTATTTAATCTATTATTATTTTTAAATAACAAAATGAAATAATAATAATACAAAAATAGATATTTCTTTGTGTGCGAAACATTTCTACATTTTTTCTATTATTATTTTATTTTGTTATTTAAAAATAATAATAGTAAAATTAAGATTATTATATTTTTTTACATATTGAATTATTTAGCAATAGCTCTTAAGTAAACATATCAAACGTAATAATTAAATTATCATATTGTGGTATATCCACAGGTCCTGATAGTAATTTTTATTATTCTAAATATCAATATAAATAAGTGATTTATTATCAATGTTTTTAAATCTTCTAAAATAAAGAGAGAGTAGGAGAGAGAGAGAGAGAAAGAGAGTAGGAGAGAGAGGGTGAGCATGCGGAAGCGATAAAACTAAACTGTTTCAATCGAACATAATAAAGAAAAAGAAAGAAAGAAAAAAAGAGTGAGAGCGAGTTAAAATCAAGATTATTATACTTTTTACATATTGAACTACTCCCCCAATAGCTCTTAAGTAAACATATTGAACATAATAGTTAAACCATCATACTGGGGTATGTCCACAGGTCCCGCTAGCATACGATTACTGCATAAACCTAATTTCTATTTTATAAATTTTCTGAAAAATAATTAGCCCATTCTACAATAGGATTTTGAAAAAAAAATTTTAAAATAAAAATTTTAAAAAATTTTTTAAATAAAAATTTAATCAGTTTAAATATCATGAAAGTCTGATTCCTCTAAAATTAAATTAAATTAGATTTTTAAAAACTTAATTATAAAGAAAGGGAAGAAAAAGGACATAATAAACAGAAAAAGACAAGAAAATAAAAATAAGAAAGAGAGTAGGGGAAGATAGAGAGATAGGAGGGGGTGATCACATGGAAGCAATAAAACTAATCTTTTTCAATCGAACATAATAAAAAAAAATGAAAAAGAAAGAAAAAAAGAGTGAGAGTGAGTTAAATCAAGATTATTATACTTTTTACATATTGAACTACTCCTCCAATAGCTCTTAAGTAAACATATTGAACATAATAGTTAAACCATCATACTGTGGTATATCCACAGGTCCTGCTAGTATATGATTACTGCATAAACCTAATTGATAAATTTTCTGAAAAATAATTACCCCATTCTACAAGGATTTAAAAAGAAAAAAAAAAATTCTATGAAAGGTCTTCTAATAGGATTTTGAAAAAAAAAAAAAATAAATAAAATAAAATAAAAAATAAATAAAAATAAAAATAAATTGAAAAAAAATAAAAAAATAAAAAAAAATAAATAAAATAAAAAAATAAATTGAAATTGAAAAAAAAAAAAAAAAAAAAAAAAAAAAAAAAATTTAATCAGTTTAAATGTCATTAAAGTCTGATTCCTTTGATCCCAAAGGGGATAAAGCTAAAAATTAAATTAGATTAAATCATTAAAAAAAAAAAAAAAAAAAAAAAAAAAAAAAAAGTTTTTGTATGACTAAATTGTTTTTATCCTTTTCATTTTAACAGCTGTCATTTAAAAGGATGATGAACAGGTGGAGACGTTAAAATCACACACACACACACACACGTAATATAATGGTGGACCAGGGCTCAATACTAATGCTGGTTGTCCCGTCGTCCTGAGGACGATAAAATCATCCGGGACAGTTTGCCGGGAACAGTAAAAATTTCAAAAGATTCAGCATGTCCTTCCCGAAAAAGGAAACCAATGATTACATGAAAATTAGGTAACTTAAAGTAAAGTAGCTCGTTTCCAAGAAAATATTGAAATATATTTACAGTTAGCTGGAAATGGTAGAAGAAGAAACAAAAAAAAAACAAAAAAAAAAAACACAGGGATACATGGATATGATTTTACTGCATCCTTTTAGATTTTTATGTGTCTGACGCTATAGTTAAATACCTACTCCAATGCAGTTCTATAGTTAAATACCTTCTCCAATGCAGTTCTATAGTTAAATACCTTCTCCAATGCAGTTCTATAGTTAAATACCTTCTCCAAATGCAGTTCTATAGTTAAATACCTTCTCCAATGCAGTTCTATAGTTAAATACCTTCTCAATGCAGTTCTATAGTTAAATACCTTCTCCAATGCAGTTCTATAGTTAAATACCTTCTCCAATGCAGTTCTATAGTTAAGTACCTTCTCCAATGCAGTTCTATAATTAAATACTTTCTCCAATGCAGTTCTATAATTAAATACTTTCTCCAATGCATTTCTAATGTACAAATTATTTCAAATGTATTGCTAAAATAAAAGTCACTTTATGATGCATTCTTATAGTAAACTGATTTTCCTGTGCCTTTATAGTTAAATACCGTTTCCAATGCATTCCTAAAATACCATTAATGTACAAATACGTTGCTATTGTAAAATTCCTTTTCCAGTGCATGTATACGATTTTTCTGCGTCCTTTTAGATTTTTATGTATCAGTGACACAGGACGTGTACCTATCAGCATGAATATGGTGGAGAAAGAAAAAAAAAAACAATAAAAAACACTGAGACGCACGGATATGATTTTTATGCATCAGTGATACAGGATCTATCAGCATCTCTGAGAACGTTGATAAATTGTGGTAAATTTCGCAGGTATATGGTATCTGCTTAAGATTTTGGCTTCAAATTCCCTACCTGCTTAAAACAGTTTCTTTTTTTTTTTTTTCTTTTTTTAACGCCCAAGATTTTAGTTGCTACCATCAACCATGGGAAAAACTTGAAGAATACGCTAGGCAAAACTCCAAACTATGTTACCGTATTTGTTACCATATTCTAAAAAGGGAAAATTCAGTGCATGGCGCTATTACTGCAATTTGAAAATAATCTATATCTTATTATAATGGAGATTATGGGTTTGACTGTCTGTAACCGAAACTATATCACTACTCAAGTCACAATTCCTTTTGTTATTTACATCACATTCTCCATGATCTTATTTTTATTTAAACCTCAATTATTAATAAAATTGTTTTACATCATTAATACTGTTGACCATATCTACATTCTAAAAACATGCAATTGTATTTATATATACAACAAAATAGCGGTGGTTTACAGTGTGAATGGGAAGGCTAATTTGCATATTGATCTTAAAAAT
The DNA here is from genome assembly GCA_023376005.1 of Doryteuthis pealeii. Taxonomy (NCBI): domain Eukaryota; kingdom Metazoa; phylum Mollusca; class Cephalopoda; order Myopsida; family Loliginidae; genus Doryteuthis; species Doryteuthis pealeii. The sequence continues at coordinate 38,100,437 of CM042177.1, read as the reverse complement.
TTGATTTTGATAAATATATGCTTAGAATTATTGATTTCTAATTGTTTGGTTTTGTCTTATTGAATATGAGCAAAAATCTCGGATATAAATCTTAAAAGAAATCCATTAACAAGAAGAAATAACTGTAATATTATTCTTTACTTCCTATTTTAACTAAATAGTTGAATTAGGAAAATTTACCAATGAAAGACGGGGTAATGGAAATTGATAGAAGAGTTAGTTTCAAAGTTGTTCTATTTTTCAATTATACCCCCTCTGTTCCAAATCTTTTTATCTGCATTCTTATTCAGTTTCATTAGCCTTTCTAATTTAACATTTTATTATATTAAAACTTAAATACTTGCACCCGTAGGGTGCATATATTTGCTAGTATTAATAAATACTCATGTTCCTTAAATGTACAACCATTATCATCTTGCAGTACTACAGGCAGCTTAATGTAAGTGTGCTCGTTAACCAATTCAATGTATAGAAGGCATCCACTGTAGTTAGTTTATTTTAGGGTATATCAACCTCGGTGAGTCATATAATGCGACAAAGTTTTGAAATAAATTCATTCTTAATGGATTTGTTTGTTTGGTTTGTTTTGTTTTATGGCATATCAACCTCAGTGGGACATTTAATGCCGATAAAGTTTTGAAATAAATCAATTCTTAATGGATAATACAATTTTTTTATAAATACATTTTTCTATTTAACCCATAGATGGGACCCTAACAGGTACTACCACTCCGGGTCAGAGTGGACCAGGGAGCAATGGTGATGAAGGGGTGCTCCACATTCCCCAAACCTCCAGAACTGGAACCTCACCATCAGATAGAGTTTAACGTCATTCCCAGGACATGTAGACCCGTAGCTACCGCCTTCTAGCACCCATATGATAAGAAGGGTTGGGGACTGCCACAAGGGCAATAGGGTTGGGAAAATCATATAGGTGCTAGGGCTTGACGTGACCAGCCTCTCCGACCGCCCGTCTAGCCCAAGATAGGGCCAAAGTGGAGTATTGCTCATCCACCTGGGCTCTATCCTTAAGCATCACGGGTCGCCACCCACGGCTAACAGGTGGCCCCATTGGGGGAGTCTTACCCCTCTGCAGAGGTGCAGTTGGTGCATTCTAATGCCCCAGCCGACAGGGCGGTCTTAATGGATACTCATTTTTTGTTTTGTCTTGTTTTTTATAAACACATTTTTTTTTATTTAATCCATAGATGGCACCCTAACAGGTACTACCACTCCGGGTCAGAGTGGACCTGGGAGTAATGGGGGTGCCCACTGAAGTGAAGAATTTTGCAAAATATCATAATTAAAAATGAAGGATTTATTTTCATGCTAAATAGTTAAATTAGGAAAATTTAGCAATGAAAGATGGGAGTGATTGAAGAGTGAGTTTCAGTTGTTCTATTTTTCGATTATACCCCCCTCCCTATTTCAAATCTTTTTATTTGCTTTTTTTATCTAGTTTCATTAGCCTTTCTAATTTCATATATTTTATTACATTAAAACTTAAATACTTGCACCCTACGGAGGGTGCATATATTTGCTAGTTAATAGTCATATTATCTTGAGTTTTTATTAGTATTACTAGCCATAGAAAACACCCTCCGGGCATCGTAAAAATTAATTTTTGAAAGACATTGCCTGAGAGGGTGGGAGTTAAAAATTCAATGTCAGAGGGTTTGTATCATAAGTAAGACAAATCCTCATATTTATTAAAGGAGTAAAAAAAAAAAAAAAAACAATTTGAAATGAAAACTGAGCCCCGCCCCCCTCAAATAAAATGTTGCGTGCATGTAATAATCAAACAATTATTTTGAATATTTTCCACATCAATTTTACACAAAATCGTGGGTATTTATTTTTTGTAAACTTTTTAGTTAACTTCTTGTTACTGTATAAAAAAAAAAAAAAAAAAAAAAAAAAAAAAGGACGAGAGTAAAAAACAATTTTTAAAATTGCTTACTCAAATTTTGGGTGTATATAGCATAAGAATATCGTGACGTAGAGCTATGACGTAGTTTTTGTTAGACAGAAATACAGACAATCTCCATTATTAATAGATTATTTATGCTAGCAAGAATATGCACCCTCCAGATATAAGTATTGAAGTCTTACTATAATTAAATATATTAAATTAGAAAGACTAAGAAAATTAAATAAGAACACATAAAAAGATTACACTTATTTTAATTATATTTTAATTGGTTTCTATATAAAATCATTGACAGGATTGATTTTAATATGTTGGAGAATAAAACAATAATATTAAAGATCAATAACACCAAGTAATTATTTATTAAACCCAGTTTTGTTATTTGTTTTTGGTATTTATTTATTTGTAAACTTTTTAGTTCACTTCTTGTTACTGTAAAAAAAAAAAAAAAAAAAAAAAAGGACGAGAGTAAAAAACAATTTTTAAAATTGCTTACTCAAATTTTGGGTGTATATAGCATCGGAATATTGTGACGTATGCTGTGACGTAGAGCTATGACGTAGTTTTTGTTACAGACAGAAATACAGACTATCTCCATTATTAATAGATTAATAGATGAAGCATTGTCGATCATTATTCATTTTTTGATTAGGATTTCTTACATCCTATTTTCAACTCCTTTTCCAATCATTTCCAAGATTAATCAAAAATGGAAAGGTTTTATCCCAGAAATCCAGGCAACAGGACAGTAATTGTATTAGTTTTCCACTAATCAAATTATGTAAAACTAGCTGAGTTACCCAGCAATGGCAGGGAAGACTAGAGGAATTAGAAATCAGAGGAAGAAGGGAGACCACCCAGACAACAGCATAGTTACGATCAGCTAGAATATTCAGAAGAGTCCTGGAGATTTGCTTTGGTTGTGGCACATCAACCTCAGTTGGTCATTTAATGCCGACAAAGTTTCAAAACAAATACATTCTTAATGGATACTCAATTTTTTAAAATTTTATAAACACATTTTTCTATTTAACAATTAGATGGGACCCTAACAAGTGGACCAGGGAGCAATGGCGATGAAGGGTTGCTCCACATTCCCCAAACCTCCAAAACTGGAACCTCACCATCATTCCCTGGGCATGAAAACTCAACTACCTTCTAGCACATATATTTTTAAAAATATCCTATTATAATGGAGATTGTGTGTTTTTATTTCTGTAACCGAAACTATATCACTAATCAAGTCACAAGTATCTTTGTTATTTACATTAAATTCTTCATGATTTTATTTTTCATTTAAACCTCAATTATTAATAAAATTGTTTTATATTATTTATACAGTTGGCCATATCTATATACTAACCACATGCAATTGTATTTATATATACAACAAAATAATGGTTTACAGTGTGAACAGGAAGGCTAATTTGCATATTGATATTAAAAATTTGATTTTAATAAATATGTGCTTAGTATTATTGATTTCTAATTGTTTGGTTTTATCTTAATGAATATGAGCAAAAATCTCGGGGATAAATCTTTAAAAAAATCCATTAGCAAGAAGAAATAACTGTAATTTTATTCTTTACATCCTATTTTAACTAAATAGTTAAATTAGGAAAATTTAGCCATGAAAGATGTTCTATATTTTAATTATACCCCACTCAGTTTCAAATATTTTTATTTGCATTCTTATTTAGATTCATTAGCCTTTCTAATCTAATCTAATGTAATGTTTTATTACATTAAAAATTAAATATTTGCACCCAGAGGGTGCATATATTTGCTAGTATTAATAAAAAATAAACATTTTTCATTTCAGAATTGCAGACAACAGGACAGTAATTATATTAGTTTTCCAATAATCAAATTATGTAAAACTAGTAGAGGTACCCATCTATGGCAGGGAAGAGGTCATGACTATGATTTTAAAAATTGAGGGGGGGGGTACTACTAATAGTATTAACATTGATGCTGATAGGTTTTTGATTTAGTGCATCCTGGGATGCACATATTTGCTTTGAATGAGTCCCCGGGAAAATTTATGGGTCCTAACTAAAGCTGTCTAACTCCTACCTTGTAACCTATCCTGTCCTGTGTAATTCATTTCTAAGAAACTATTGAAATGTATATGCAGTTAGCTTGAAATGGCGAGGGAAGAAAAACGAAAAACACTGGGATGCATGGATACGATTTTACTGAGTCCTTTTAGATTTTTGTGTGTCAGGAATGCAGGACGCATCCTTGTATTAATATATAAAAGTAAAATCGACGGGGCGGCCTAATGTTGGTATCAGCCAGACAGCGAGGGAGTCTATCACCTTTTCATTAGCGCAAGACCAAGGAGATTATTTTAGCATCTGAAGTGGAGTGCCACACCAACCATCAGCTCCTAATTTTACCACACAGATACCTGTGCTACTTATACTTTGAGTTGGCGAGGGCTGTTATCAAACCAGTAAAATTGCGATTCGTAGGTAAGTGCTCTACTGACTGAACTAAACCATCCATTTATTAATATATAGATTGTATATAAAAACATGTTTGAACATGTAGTTGGTAAATAAATTTCTATTCAAACATGCTCGGTGTAAGTTTGATATTGACATTGTATAAATGTGTGGGATTACCTGCAAAGTCTGCAAGAGTAAATAGATCCAATGGTGGAAATGATTTTTTACTATAAAAATGCATTGGAAATGATTTTTACTAAAATGCAAAAATGCATATGATTTTTACCATAATGATTTTAAGCATTGGACGATGATTTTTACCATAAAAATGCATACGATGATAAAAAAATTTGCTATTAATGCATTGGAGATTATACAAAATAATATATACGGATTTTTTACTTAAAAATGCATTGGATCATAAAACATAAAACATTCAAATGCATACAAATGCTTATCATCTAATTTTTTACTATATGCATTTTTTACTATATAAAATTTAGATATTTATTTTTTTTTTTTATTTTCCTATTAAAACATTTCTAACTTAACAACTTTATTTCAAACAAATTTTATTTCTTGAAAACTTTCAGATATAAACTAAAATTTGTTTTTTTAAAGGGTTAAAAAAAAACTAAAACATTTGCTTTTGTCTTTGTAGGGAGAACCATTATTTAAAAGTAGGTCAGCATTGCTTGCGGGGGGGGGGGGGGGACACACAAAAAAAATTAGGGATTGACCTATTTAGTCTTTAGAACAGTTAAAGGTCATAGAAATTATCACTCCCTAACGGTTTTTATAAAAAGTTTTCTTCTAGACCAAAAAACCTCTTATTTCTACTGGAACAATAGTATGGATGTTGTTAGGTATTACTTATGACCAAACTCCAAAACATTAAAACTTTGTAACCAATGATATGAATATGTAGTAGTCTTAAGATAAGTACACCTCTTACTTTCCAGGGTTACAAAAATTGATAAGACCAACAGGAATATTTCTTTTCTGCCTCAAAAATCGCTAGACGGTGGCTGCTGAAAAAAAGAAAGAAAAAAAAAACACCAGCTATGATTGAAGTCCGTAGCTGAAGCGGTGTCACTTGAAAAAAAAAAAAAAAAAAACTAGGGCTAGGGTTTAGGGTTATGGTAAGAGTTTAGTGTTAGTTTAATGGGAAAATAAATAATTTGGGCTCTGTTTTTTTTTTACCCGAAACCCTAACTTGTTTTTTTTCCCCGAAACCCTAATTTGTGGGTTCTGTTTTGTCTGGGTCACCCTATACAGGGTGACCCAGAAAAAAAACAGAACAGGGTTAGGGTTTCGGGAAAAACGCCCTAAGTTGGTTGTTTTTAGTTTTTGCAAGTGACACCGCTTCGGCTACGGACTTCACTCGTAGCTGGGGGGGGGGGTTCAGCAGCCACCGGCTAGCGATTTTTGAGACAGGAGGCCGGGACGGTTCTCCGCGAAGAGTGCCGAAATTTCTTGGGGAAAAAAAAATTTTTTTTTTTTTTTTTGAAAACAAAGTGAGATGAAATTTACTTGAATAAATAAAATAAAATTGATAAAAAAAATATTAAAATCTATTAAAATGAAAATCCCCCCCCCAACCATTCTCAAAGAGAGAATGTCCAAATAATAATCTCATTAATTTGAATCTCATCCATTTGCGTGTGTGTGTGTATATATATATATATATATATATATATATATATATATGATGGACTCTCTCATCGATTTCGATGTATGAGGTTCAGACAACCTCTTTCATCTAACCTTGTGTGTTAATCGCAGGTGACATTTCAGCCCTGCCAATGATTTGCAAAGAAGTCCACAGATGGAACAAGTGTGTGCATTATTTGAAATACTCTAGTCCTTTCTCTAGCTTGACGCAGCTTGGTGACCTCCGATGCTGCAAAATTCTTGATACCATTGTAACACAAAGTCCTCCACATTCTACGATTGAGTGCCGTGCTCTCAAAAGTAGCGTAATCTATATTTGCAGCTGAGAGGTTACTTTTCAGCTTGTCCTTAAATCTGAGCAATGGTCGACCCACGTTTCTTTTACCACCATCAAGCTGACTATACAACAGAATCTTTGGTATTCTGTCATCATGCATTCGCAAAACATGACCAGCCCAGCGCAATTGTAATTTTATAAGGAAGCTCTCCATTCCGTTAATGTTACATGTGGTGAAAAGGTCAGCATTAGACATTCTGTCTTTGAGGGTGAGTCCACAGATTGCACGTGGGCAACCTTTGTGGAAAACGTCTAACTGCCGAATCTGTTTTTGATACAATGTCCATGATTCCGAGCCGTACAAAAGAATGGTAAGAACAACAGCTTTGTATACCTGTATCTTGGTTGCAAGCCTAATATATATGTCAAAGACCATTTCTCAATATTTTATTTCTCGGTAAGCCATTTCCTTTATCATATACAGAGTGTTTGGGAGAAATTTGTCAGTTTCATAAGGAAAAAGAAAAAGTGCTTTGTAACAAAAATTCAAGCAAAAAAAAAATGTATTAGATGTGGTGAGTCCATCTGTTCAATGAAAGCCATTTACTTGCCTGTTGTTTACAGACTTGAGTTCTCTGGTGATTGTAAAAACATATTTCCTGTAAGTATGTATCAATCAATTGTTCACCCCAGATTGACAGTCACTGACAGCTGTAAGGGTAAGGTACTTGGCAGACGAAAATTCTGTCGGGTTTCACTCCCGGCTAGTGGTAGCTGTTAAAAAAGTCGAGCCGCACTGATGAGACATAAACGTCGAAATACATGCCTGATATATACATATATATATATATATATATAGCAATAGCATAAATTTTTTACAGTTTTGCGTCCCTCACTGAGATTGAGATATATATATATATATATATATATATATATATATATATACCAACCCCGCACGAGTATGTGACACGTCAACTTTTTAAGCGGAGTTTAACTGGTTTGAAATCAGAGTTTTCCTTCTCCTAGACTGGTTACCTAGTCATGGTTAAAGAGCCCAGTCTGCCCTGCTATTTACCCATAACTGGAGGGAGAATTGGATTAATACCTTTCCCAAGAGTATTAGCGCCATGTTTCATCCAGGAATTGAACTCCGGTCGACGAGTACATTCCCTACGACTAACCATTATGCCAGAGGTAACAGTTTAAAACGGGGGGGTGGTATTTCAGCATCACCCTGTATATGATATGCAAATCAAACAATGTCGGACCAAACAAAAAAAGGTTAGGACATTAGCTAGATGGAGCTACCGTTGTCATTTGCCTAAGTTCACTTGCACCACACAGATGAAAGTTGAGAAAGGGGTATTTCTACTGCACCCTTTATACTATTCCATTTCAAAAGCAATTGCACAGTGTGCACAGGTCCTAACCATAATCATAACTGATCCTATCTGGTTTGGTTGGTTTGGTTTGGTTTGTTTTACGGCATATCAACCTCAGTGGGTCATTTAATGCCGACAAAGTTGTGAAATAAAGTCATTCTTAATGCATAATACAATTTTGTTTATCAACTCATGTTTTTCTATTTAACCCATAGATGGGACCCTAACAGGTACTACCACTCCGGGTCAGAGTGGACCAGGGAGCAATGGTGATGAAGGGGTGCTCCACATTCCCCAAACCTCCAAAACTGGAACCTCACCATCAGATAGAGTTTAACGTCATTGCCAGTACATGTAGACCCTCAGTCACTGCCTTCTAGCACCCATATGATAAAAAGGGTTTGGGGCTTGCCATAAGGGCAATAAGGTTGGGAAAATCATATAGGTGCTAGGGCTTGACATGACCAGCCCTGATTGATCGGAGGGGGCTTCTCCGATCGCCTGTCTAGCCCAAGATAGGGCCAAAGTGGAATATTGTAAGTCATGAACATGGTAAGACATTAGCTAGATGGAGCTACTATTATCACTTGCCTAAGTTGCATCACACAGGTAACAGTTTAAAATCTGGGGAGGTATTTCTGTATTTTAATAATGTCTGGTATTTCCCTATCCCCACAGATTGATGCTTTTTTTTAATGTAACCCTGACCCTGTTTTCTCTGAAAGAATTTTATTTGGGGAAACCTGTTTGACATGTTTACACTTCCACCTTTCATGAATTTGATTCTTCAAGCTCGAGCCTTCCACTGCAACAAAGTAATACAAAACTGGCATAAGGAATTAAAAGAAAAATTTTTTTTACTATTGGTGCATGTGTGTATGTATATATATATTATATATATATATATATATATATATATATACACCACACACACACACATATATATATATATATATATATATATATATGAGAGTAAGTAAATAAACAATGTGTTTATTTGATATGGCTTATAGCCGACAATTTTTGGGGGATAGGTGCTTAATTGAAGTCATACCTAATTTTGAAAATTAGTCTCCCATGTCTATAACCTTGCTGATGAGACCTAATAGGTCAAAATGTACATTCAGAGATTGACATTTTCTCGATTTTTTTAGCCTTACATTTGAACATATATGCCTGTCTAAATTCATTAATTATTAACTAATTAATTTTCAAAATTAGATATGACTTCAATTAAGCACATATCCCCCAAAATATATATATAGCATCGGATCGGAAGGAATGGCGTAAGACCTGTTTCGCTAAACTAAAGAGCTTTGAACAAAATAGACTGAAGCATAGAGATCGGCTCCGCCTAACTTTAAAAGAAAAACATTTAACTCCTGCCTTGGATCATTTCGTTTGTCAGTGTGGCTTTATGACTCACAGCAGGGCTGGGCTACTGTCACACTCGAGGAAACATAAAATGTCTTCTTGACAGCATGCACAACATGGGAGGAATCAAAGAAGAAGGCCAGAGGGCACATCAGCCTAAACGTTGTACAGATAACAATGAAGATGAGGACAATAGTCCGAATAACACACATAATACTAAATAAAATTTATTTAGGTACTGTTTTTTTAGGGGGTCACTCTATATCTTTTAAACATCTTATAGTAAGTATGGTTGAACCACACCCGTGCCCCACCCCCAAGTCTTAATCAATGTGTTAACTATTGTTTTCTGAACTATTAAGTTACTAACTATTTTACAATTCAGTGGTTCTTCTCTAGGCATGTGACTTGAGGAGGATGGGCCTGATGATATCACACACGGCTAAATATAGAATTGACGTCAAAAAGAAGCTAGGCAACATTTAACCCCCACAATAGAGAAAACAAAGATTGGAAGTATTTATAAGAATGATTTTGATATTTTGGACTGTTGTCCTCATCTCTATTGTGTATAAAAACAACGTTCAGGCCACAGTAACCTTGGGCTCTGTTCAGGTGTTTTTTTAAATTACCTTAACATAAGTAATCTTCGGACAATTACCAAATAATTCAAATGTGGACTCGAAAATGAATACTTGTATGTATTTACAAGATGAGGCTTATAAATACCCTCATTTATTTATGAGGGTATTTATAATACCCTCATATTATAAGTAAATTTTAGGGTCTCAATCATCATCAGAAATCACCGGCTTTTGGTGTACTTGTCACTGCGTCTGTGGAAAATCTGCGGCAAACAAGGGTATCTTCCCTAGATTGGGATATACGTGCAGGGTTTGGGGGTCCGCTTGCGAATTTCTTATTCCCTTTTTACTCTTTTCATGAATTCAGTAGGGCCCGGTTTAGCTCAGTCGGTAGAGCACCTGATTAAGAATCGCAATTCAGCGCATCAGTAGCATAGATTGGGTAATCTGATCCGTGCAGTAAAATGAGGAGTTGACGGTAGGTGTGGGTCTCCACCTCATCAAATAAAAAAATAAAACCCTCCCTGGTTTAGTGCTAGTGAAAAGGGGATACACTCCCTCACTGTCTGGCTGATATTGACAATAGACCACTAAGATTACTTGTTCATTTGGGATACAGTGAATGAGTAGCATAGATCGGGTAATCTGATCTGTGCAGTAAAACGAGTTGACGGTAGGTGTGGGTCTCCACTTCAGAAAAAAAAAAACCAAAAAAAAAAAAAAACCCTCCCTGGTTTAGTGCTAGTGAAAAGGGGATACACTCCCTCGCTGTCTGGCTGATATTGACAATAGACCACTATGCCAACTTACTTGTTCATTTGGGATACAGTGAATTCGTTAATTGGAGCCAGCTCAACCGACCCAGGGTAAATGCCAAAACAGAAACAGAGAAGAGAATAAAATAACCCTAGACAGGTTGATATGCCATTAAAAAAAAATCAATCAATCAATATAAAGAGAGAAACTGAATCTTTATTAATAGCTGCACAAAATAACGCCATAAGAACGGTGTGAACGCTAAATTGGTGAGACCCAAGAGAATGAAACATTAAAAAGATTAAAAGATAAAGACAGTTTAGCTCAGTCGGTAGATAATCCGCCTCGGAACCACAAGGTTCCAGGTTTGAAACCGCCCTTCTCCAACTCAGTGCAAAGGTTGCACATCTTGGGTAGGTGGGGGAGCTGATGGTAGGTGTGGCACCCCATCTCGAATGCAAAACCAATATTCCTAGTCTGCTGGTAGTTACAAGGAATTAGACTCCCTCGGCTATATGGTTTGGTTTGTTTTACGGCATATCAACCTCAGTGGGTCATTTAATACCGACAAAGTTTTGAAATAAATTCATTCTTAAGATAACAAATTTTGTTTATCAACTCATGTTTTTCTATTTAACCCATAGATGGGACCCTAACAGGTACTACCACTCCGTGTCAGAGTGGACCAGGGAGCAATGGTGATGAAGGGATGCTCCACATTCCCCAAACCTCCAGAACTGGAACCTCACCATCAAATAGAGTTTAACGTCATTCCCAGGACATGGAGACCCTCAGCCACCGCCTCAGTCTCCAGAAATCGACCCTCATCAAATGTAGTTTAGTGCCATACTCAGCACATCTTTTTTTGGGAGGGAGAGGAGAGAAGAGAAAAGAAAGGGAAGAAAGGGATATGCTACACAGAAAAAATATATTAAGAATGAAAGAAAGAGTAGGGGGTAAAAATACAGGGGGGTTGTTCGTTCAGAAGTGACAAACGCTAATATGTTTCAAGCGTACATAATGAAAAGAAAGAAAGAAAGAAAGAAGAAAAAAAAAAAGTGAGAGTTAAATCAAGATTATTATAATTTTTACATATTGAACCTTTTTTCAATAGCTCTTAAGTAAACATATCAAATGTTGTAATAGTTAAACCATCATGCCATGGAATATCCATTAATAATAATAATAATCTATATATCAATATGCTTGTTCCTAAATCTTCCATCCGTTATCATCCTGCAACACCCTCTGCTTAAAAATGAGACCGTCCAAATTGTTCAAGAAGCAATGTGCCGTTGACTTCATGTCCACGCTACCATATATATGTGTGGGGTAATGGTTAGCAAGGTAGATTTGCAGACTATTGTTAGGGAGTTCGATTCTCACAGGGTGCCCCACATATAAATCCAAATTATCTGGTGTTGCTTAATCACAGATTTTTTTTATTTTTCCAATTTTACTTCACCCAACTTTAAAAATTAAACATTCCAAAAGGTCTTGTGTCACCTAAATAATAATAATAATAAATATTCACCTGTAGAATAATCATACTAAGTCCAATTACCGTCGAATTGGCAAGACAAGACAGCAAACAGTCGTAACCCAATACGATTCTGGTATGCTGTAAAGACCACTGCAAAGTGGCAGGATTTATGAGCCTCAGAGGATCCTACAAACCAATCAGCCAATCAGGACTCAGGGAATGGAATCACCCAAATGCATGAGTGGACTGTTCTGAATTCCCAGAAGTACCAGTTGTCTTGACACTGGTTCAGTTGTGCTTGGCCAGTCACATTGTTCAAACCAATTGTTGACCGACTGACTTCAATAATGCCCAACATAAAATTAAAATGAATTGAAAAAAAAAAGAAAAAAAAAAAAAGGAAGTTACATTATTATTTGTAATATTGAAATTATAAATTACGGAATATATTTTGGTAATTTTGATCTAATGTCATCCCGGCCTCCTGCCATAATTTACGCTATGTTTTAGCAACCTATGTCAAGTGATTTTCCGACCCAAATTAGATATTTTCCAAGTCATATTTTTGTCACAAATTAATGTAGATATTTCGAACATCTCTCCCCAGATTTTTATCAGCAAATCAATGTAAATATTTTACAACCCCCTCTTTTAAGAAAAAGTGAGAGAGAGAGAGAGAGTTAAATCAAGATTACTATACTTTTTACATAGTGAACTATTTTACAAATCTCTCTTAAGTAAACATCTCAAACGTTATAATAATTAAATTATCATACCTGTGGTATATCCACAGGTCCTACTGGTAATAATGATAATAATAATACCATCTAACATAAGTAAGTTTGACTCACCCCCTCCTCGGTCCCCAAGTCTTAACCATTGTCTTAGAAACTATTAAGTTACAAACTAGTTAACAATTCAGCGGTTCTTCTCTCGGCATCTGACTGGGGAGGAGGAAAGATGTGATATCAACTTGGTTAAATATAGATCATGGCGTAATAATAATAATAGGTGACACTTTAGCAAAAAAAAACAAAAAAAACAACCACCGACAAATATAAATATATACAATGGATAGGGTAGCCTATTCATTTTGTAAGGAAGTAATTTAAAAGTTAATTGTTAATTCTAAGGAAGTTGGGTGGTTGGATTTTGGTTGGGAGGAGGAAAGATGTGATATCAACTTGGCTAAATATAGATCATGACATTGTAGGGGTTAATTTCGCATTTGCCTGAGGAGTTGTCTGCCCGCTGGATTTCGCTGATTCCCGCTAGGGACCTCTGGTATTTAAGCGGCTATTTCAAACTTCTCTTCCTCTTTTCTACCTCTTTCCTCGCTACGAGACCACATGGGTTAGACAATTGTTATTCCCTTCTCATTGGGGCTTCGGCCCTCAACGCCGGCTACTTGTCACTGTAAGTGATTTATACAGCATGGACTATTCTTAGCCTCATGTCTGTACCTTTATATTACGTGTACTTTTATATTATCATGTCAGTGACTTTTATGTATGTATGTTTATGTACACTATTCTATTGTCTATGTATCTTGTCTTATTCCTGTGCTGTATTATATTAAATGTATTGTCCCTCAACCCTTTTCGGAGTTGTATCTTCAAATATTCACTTTGAATCTTACAACATAATAAAAAGAGGCCAGGTGGCACTTTAGCAAAAAAAAAAAAAAAAAAAAAAAAAAAAAACAACCACTGACAAATATAAATATATACAATGGATAGGGTAGCCTATTCATTTTGTAAGGAAGTGTAATATTTGAATTTAAAAGTTAATTCTAAGGAAGTTGGGTGGTTGGATTTTATGGCATTCAACTGTGGCATATGGAAATCTAATAGATTGTAATGGAGTTATCAGAATAATAATTAATTAGAATAATCTTAATCATTTTGTTATTGTCTAAAAGAACTACAATGGTTGTGTTGGAATTTTTGTTGTATATAAGGCGTGTACCAGACGGTCACTTGTACTTATGGACTCGCCGATAAGCACGTGACCAGGGAAGGCAACCTCTTATCCAATCACTGGCAGTGCTGCTGCTGCTGCTGTTGTTGTATTTATACTGGCTGATTCTAATCTTAGCTGATTGCCACTTAGATCTTTTAAATACCAGAAATGAAAGAAAGAAAATTAGAAAAGAAAAGAAAAAAAAAAAAAAGAGAGGTGAGAGATAGGAAGTGATAGCACTTATTGTCTGTTTCAATGAAATAGGAAAAAAGAAAAAAACACAAACAGAAAAGTGAGAAAGAAAAAAAAGGAGAGAAAGAAAGAATTTTGCTAGAGATTATTGTACATTTTACATATTGAACAATTTACAATAGCTCTTAAATAAACATATCAAATGTTGTAATAGTTCCTGCTAATCTTATTATAATGGAGATTGTGGGTTTGTCTGTCTGTCTGTAACCGAAACTATATTTCTATACAAGTCACAATTCGCTTTGTTATTTACATCACATTCTCCATGATTTTATTTTTATTTAAACCTCAATTATTAATAAAATTGTTTTATATCATTAAGACTGTTGACCATATCAACATCCTAATAACATGCAATTGTATTTATATATACAACAAAATAGCGGATTACAGTGTGAATGGGAAGGCTAATTTGCATATTGATCTTAAAAATTTGATTTTTATAAATATATGCTTAGTATTATTGATTTCTAATTGTTTGGTTTTATCTTATTGAATATGAGCAAAAAATCTCGGGGTTAAATATCAAAAGAAATCCATTAACAAGAAGAAATAACTAATTTTATTCTTTACTTCCTATTTTAACTAAATAGTTAAATTAGGAAAATTTACCAACGAAAGACGGGAGTAATGGAAAATGATGGAAGAGTTAGTTTCAAAGTTGTTCTATTTTTCAATCATACCCCCTCTGTTTCAAATCTTTTTATTTGCATTCTTATTCAGTTTCATTAGCCTTTCTAATTTAATATGATATTTTATTATATTAAAACTTAAATACTTGCACCCGGAGGGTGCATATATTTGCTAGTAATAATAATAATAATAATAATAATAATAATAATAATAATAATGATGATGATGATACCATCTAACATAAGTAAGTTAGACTCAACCCCCTCCTCGCTCCCCAAGTCTTAACCATTGTCTTACAAACTATTAAGTTACAAACTAATTAACAACACAGCGGTTCTTCTATCGGCATCTGACAGAGGAGGAGGAAGGACGTGATATCAACTCAGCTAAATATAGACCATCTGACGTAACAAAAAGATGCCAGGTGACACTTTAACAAAAAGAAAAACAACCACTGACAAATATAAGTGCATCTTTAAGTAACGAGCGGTTTATATAAACAAAAATTAGGTGATCGTTCGGTGCAGGTCACTCAAAGAGTTACACATCACTTTAAATTTAGTTGAGATGATTGACAAAAAATAACTATGGATGGGCGGAAAGAATAAATTCAGTTGGTCGGTTGGATTTTACCTTTTTGGTTGGATTTCAACCTTTTTGTATTATTTGTATTACTCAGACTATTGTCCTCATTTTTATTTTTATCTGTACAACGTTTTGGCCGATGTGCCCTCCGGCCTTCTTCAGGTTTTTCTGGTCGGACTTGGGAACCTTCTTTTCAGATTTGGAAACCTTCTTGAATTTGGGAACCTCTTTGTCGTAATCAGCCTAGGTATGGATATTTGCCTGCTCATCCCACTTATGAGGGCTGGACACAAGGTCTCGTTTTTACGTGGGCACATAAAAATTGCATCGATCTGGGGGGATGACCCCCTTGGATCGATGCTATTAATTGTACTTTACCAGTCCAGAGGCCGAAGCACACAGGACCCCCAGCCGAGGCCGGGTATAGAAGGTAAGTCTCAAAGCATAGAATCTGGAACAGATACTACACTTTGATCCTCCCTTCTATAACAGCCTAGGTATGGACCAAAGTGGAATGTTGCATGTTATGGACTGGTCAGCCACAAGGATTGTGTCCTTAAGCATCACAGGTCGGTGGCACCATTGGGAGGGGCGTGGGTCTTACCCCTCTGCAGAGGTGCAGTCAGTGTATTCTAAAGCCCCACTGACAGGGTTTGTGGGGTTATCATGCCAGATAAATAATCTAACATTCCGCATTAGGCTTGTGGCAATGCAGGATCTGTATTGAGTTATGGCCTGCTTGTTGCCTTGTCTGCCAATTTGACAGTGTTGAAGTGAGTTAGCATACTGTTGGTGTTGAGCAACAAGCTAAGCACAACTGAACCAGTGCCAAGACAACTGGTACTTATGGGAATTCAGAATAGTCCACTCATGCATTTGGGTGATTCCATTCCTCGAGTCCTGATTGGCTGCTTGGTTTCTATGATGTTATGAGGTTTCATAAATAACCTGGCATTTTGCAGTAGTATTTGCAACAAGACAGATTCGTATTAAGTTACAACTACTTGCTGCCTTATCTTACCAATTCAACGGTAATTGTAACTAGTATGATTAACCTACAGGTTAAAGCCATCCTTGTAGAAGGACAGTGGTGGTATTATTTAACCCATAGCTGTAGGGGTTGGTTTGGTTTGGTTTGTTTTACGGCATATCAACCTCGGTGGGTCATTTAATGCCGACAAAGTTGTGAAATAAATTCATTCTTAATGCATAATACAATTTTGTTTATCAACTCATGTTTTCAGCAAGACAGATTCGTATTAAGTTACGACTACTTGCTGCCTTGTCTTACCAATTCGACGGTAATTGGAACTAGTATGATTATTCTACAGACAGTAATTGGAATATTGCTTCTACAGTTACCAAAATATTGCAAAACGTTTGACTCACCCTAGTAGTTCAGAAAACTGAGTCTATAGTGAAGTTTTGCAGCTAGTATACTAAATTGCATCTTTTGTAGGATAATTGTTGATTTGTTAATCTCCCACCCACATAGGAAATGTGTCTGTAATCAAACAAGAGAAATTATTATATATATATATATATATATATATATATATATATATATATATATATATATATATGTTGTGTGTGTGTGTGTGTGTGTGTAGAAAGTTTTGTAGAAAAAACAACAAGATGTTAAAAGTTTTGCTGACAGAAATCTGTTTCAACCATGTGAAGAGGTCTTTATCAAAGCAACATTGTAAACGGAAAAACGAAATAAATATATCATTAATCACGAGGCACAGAATGCTCTCGATCAGTACCGGAATTTTCAAATAATTTCTAAAAATGCGTATTTTATGTTAAAAATAAAATAAATTTTATTTTTAAAAATTATAAGCATTTTTATCATTAAACATAAAATACGCATTTTTAAAAGATTTTTGAAAATTCCGGTACTGATCGAGAGCGTTCTGTGCCTCGTGATCAATGATATATTTATTTCGTTTTTCCGTTTACAATGTTGCTTTGATAAAGACATCTTCATAATGTCGAAACAGATTTCTGTCAGCAAAACTTTAAACATCTTGTTGTTTTCTACAAAACTTTCTACACATATTGTCGGATTCAATATCCATTTTACCTTTCATATATATATATATATATATATATATATATATATATTTAGGAGAATATGTGCTTAATTGGAGTCGTACCTAATTTTGAAAATTAATTAATTAATAATGAATTAGGCGGGAATGCCTATTTAAATGTATGGCTAAACAAATAGAGAAAAATCAATCTCTGTATGTACATTTCGGCCTATTAGGCCTCATCAGCAGAGCTATAGATAGGAAGGCCGCCCTTCTGCTGATTCTTCATTTATTTTTCGCAAGGTCTGGTGATAGTGAATGTGTATATATATTTACTTTGTCATTAATTGTTTTATTTTCGTAGTTTCCTCCAGACATACATGCATACACACATCTACCCTCTATATATATATATATATATATATATAGGGCCGGGTTAGCTCAGTCGGTAGAGCGTTCAGCTAGAAACCACAAGGTTCCTAGTTTGATACCCGCCCTCGCCAACTCAGCGTATGAGTAGCACAGGGATAAGTTAAAGTTAAATCATGAGACATCAAGGAAATGCTAAATTAGTAATTTGTTTTTGCTTCAGAAAATAAATTATTATACGTACGATCCTCCATACAAAAAAATAGTGCACACGTCAAGATGCGATAACTATGTCAACAAAGATTAATAATTTACGGGAATTTACTTTTAAATGCAAAAATTTAGGTTTTATGTAAGAGAAATTTCTTTTTTCTTTTTTATAACGCATAAACTTGGAATTGTTCTTTATATTAAACGTAAAAGAAAACATTAAAAAGTTAATTTTCCATTTTTTATTGACGTTTTAAAATATTTTTTAACAATCCTCGCGCGTATTAAAAGAGCGTGTTTTGCACATAGCTATAATAATAACCCATAGGTACCCTAACAGGTACTACTACTCTGGGTCAGAGTGGACCTGGGAGTAATGGTAGCGAGGTATTATATCAACTAAGGCACTAAGTTTGTTTTACGGCATATCAACCTCAGTGGGTCATTTAATGCCGGAAAAGTTTTGAAATAAATTCATTCTTAATGGATAATCAATTTTTATAAACTCATGTTTTTCTATTTAACCCATAGATGGGACCCTAACAGGTACTACCACTTCAGGTCAGAGTTTTGAAATAAATTCATTCTTAATGGATAATCAATTTTTATAAACTCATGTTTTTCTATTTAACCCATAGATGGGACCCTAACAGGTACTACCACTTCAGGTCAGAGTGGACCAGGGAGCAATGATGATGAAGGGGTGCTCTATATTCCCCAAACCTCCAAAATTGGAACCTCACCATCAGATAGAGTTTAATATCATTCCCAGGACACTAAGACCCTCAGCCACTGCCTTCTAGTACATATATGATAAAAAGGGTTCAGGTTTGTCATCGGGGCATTCCCAGGACACTTAAGACCCTCAGCCACTGCCTTCTAGTACATATATGATAAAAAGGGTTCAGGTTTGTCATCGGGGCATTCCCAGGACACTAAGACCCTCAGCCACTGCCTTCTAGTACATATATGATAAAAAGGGTTCAGGTTTGTCATCGGGCATTCCCAGGACACTAAGACCCTCAGCCAGCCACTGCCTTCTAGTACATAGATGGTAAAAAGGAAGCGCGTGGTGTAATGGTTAAAGTCATGGGAAATGGACTCGTCGCCCCGAGTTCAAATCCTGGACGTGGTAATTGCATTTCACTTAGCGCTAATACTCTTGGGAAAGGTATGAATCCTACTCTCCCTCCAGCTATGGGTAAAATAGTAGGGCAGACTGGGCTCTTTAACCTTAGTTAGGCAACCGTCTAGGAGAAAGAAAACTCTGAATTCAAACCTAAGTGGAATAGTGTAAGGAAGCACGTCTCGTCGCCCGAGTTCAAATCCTGGACGTGGTAATTGCATTTCACTTAGCTAATACCCTTGGGAAATGAATCCTACTCTCACTCCAGCTATGGCAGACTGGGCTCTTTAACCTTGGTTAGGCAACCAGTCTAGAGAAGGAAAACTCTGAATTCAAACCTGCTGAACTCCGCTTAAGAAATTGACCTTGTGTCACATCCTGCTCGTGCAGAGAGTTGGGGGTTGGGGGTTGCCATAAGGGCAATACGGTCAGGACAATCATATAAGTGCTATGGCTTGATGTGATCATCCACTTTGATTGGAAGGGGCCTCTCCAACTGCTCGTAAGTGCCAGAGTGGAATGTTGCATGTCATGGACTGTCAGCCACTAGGATTCCGTCCTTAAGCATCAGGGGTTGCCACCCACAGCCAACAGGTGGTATCCATTGGGGGGGATTTTAACCCCCTCCCCCTGCAGAAGTGCAGTCAGATTTTCCAACGCACATGTATACCAGTTACCTCTCTCTTTGCTTTGTATCTAGGCTGTGCACTTTTATGAATTTTCACCCTTGAATTCATGAAATGCCCTTGTTTGACGCCCCCTCTACCCAGGCGACACTGGGTAGTCGCTTCTAGTTGTAAAAGAAATCCTTTTTTTTTTTAACTTGATAGAAACTCAATTAAACAAACACAAGTTGTCAGCCAGTTCGTCAAAGTGGTCCAGTTCCGTGTTTTTAGTTTTACTTAGCAAAACATTTAACAGGTTGTGGAGAGAGAGAGAGAGAAAGGCTGGTGGGGTTGGTCTTACTAGGTGAGAGAGAAAGAGAAGAGAAGAGAAGAAAGAGAGAATCTTTCAACAAGACAATTCTACGACTCTCGGATCTAAGAGAGAGAGAGAGAGAGAACGAGAGAGAGTGAAAGAGAACGAGAGAGAGTGAAAGAGAGAGAGAGAAAGAGAGAGTGAAAGAGAGAGAGAGAGAGAAGAGAGAGAGTGAAAGAGGAGAGAGAGAAAGAGTGAAAGAGAGAAAGAGTGAAAGAGAGAGAATCTTTCAAGACAATTCTATGACTCTTGGATCTGAGAGAGAGAGAAAGAGAGAGAGAGAGAGAGAGAGAGAGAGAGAGTGTGTGTGTCATGGCACCATATTTAAATGCTGTTTAGTTGTATCTATCTACTCGCTTTCTTTGCGTCACACACACACAGAGAGAGAGAGAGAGAGAGAGAGAGAGAGAGAGAGAGAGAGAGAGAGAGAGAGAGAGAGAGAGAGAGAGAGAGATCTAGAAAAGTTATCTACAAAAAGCATTTCATAGTCAGGCAGACAGGTTGCTAATGTTACCTGCTTATTCATAAAAGTGGCCATTTAATTAAATATAAAAATACAAAACTTTTATCGAATCTTAACTTAGTTCTCTTCAAGCTACGCATCCAGAAATTTTCATAATTTAAAAAACATTTTATTGCAAAAAACACGGACATAAAATGGGGGTTCAGTTTATTTTAATAAATAGTCCTTTTAAATTCATTACCATATTCCCTATCTGTTACATCTTTAAACCGTTAAAATTATTGAGGCTGCTATCATTCACGCCTCATAACAAGTGTGTTTGTGTGCTATATTTATAAGTAAATAGTACTCAATATCGTTGATAGATGGAGCACATGTATCTAAGATAGCAAACCTGTAAGTCGCATTGACGTGAAACTGTCAGTAACCAAGCGCCGTTGACTTCATTTACACGCTAATACACACACACACATATTATAGGTACTGGCAATTTTGTCGTCTGCTACGAATTTTAAAAGCGAATTAAAAATAATTAAATCTATTATTTAAGGTCAAACTTTGTCTAAATCGATAAGTAGTAACATAATAACCATCATTAAAAAAGAAAAATATCATTACATATACAGTTTATTTTTAAAAGATTTAAAACCATTTGTTTTGGTCAATTTCGACGCGATGCGCCATTTTGTCTCTTTTTCAATGGTTTTATGCGCTTGTTTACAATTTTTATGTAACATTCGCGATTGCAAAAAAAAATTTTTAACCAAAGATCAGGTAATTATCCGATTTTAATGAAATTTTCAATATTGATTTATCAATTAATGAATTGTATAATGCATGTTATTTTTTATTTCAATATATATATCGTGGATAGAGAATGCAACGTATCTAAGTTAGAGTAGCGTTGAAAATCAACTTTCAAACTATGACAAAAAAAAAAAAAAAAAGAAAAAAAAAAAGAATTTCAACTGAGGTGGTCACTACTAGGATAGGTTCAGTCCTAATTAGTGATCATCCTCCACACATTAATACAACAACCAATATTATGTTTTTTTGTTTTGTGTGACATTGTTTATATTGGGTAATGTGTGAAAATAAACCATTGTCTTCTTCGAGAAACTGTCAGTAACCAAGCGCCGTTGACTTCATGTCCACGCTACCATATATATGTGTGGTGTAATGGTTAGCGAGCTAGATTCGCAGACTATGGTTAGTGAGTTCGATTCTCACAGGGTGTCCCACATTCTGGCCTTGTGCCACATCTAAGCTATGCTTAGTAAATAACTGTGTGTGTGTGTGTGTGTGTGTGCAAAAACA
>CM042177.1:38068593-38071093 GCA_023376005.1 Doryteuthis pealeii | reverse complement strand
GACGGAAGTTTACCAACCAACCATATATATTATATTTATTTTTATTTGTATTTTTTATCAATATATTCTTTATATATTTATATTCTTTATTATTTTATATTATATATTTATATTTTATATATACTAGCAAATATATGCACCCTCCGCCGGGTGCAAGTATTTAAGTTTTAATGTGGTAAAATATTATATTATATCAGAAAGGCTAAGGAAACTAAATAAGAATGCAGATAAAAAGATTTCAAACAGAGTGCAAGTATTTAAGTTTTAATGTGGTAAAATATTATATTATATCAGAAAGGCTAAGGAAACTAAATAAGAATGCAGATAAAAAGATTTGAAACAGAGTACAAGTATTTAAGTTTAATGTGGTAAAATATTATATTATATCAGAAAGGCTAATGAAACTAAATAACAATGCAGATAAAAAGATTTGAAACAGAGTGCAAGTATTTAAGTTTTAATGTGGTAAAATATTATATTATATCAGAAAGGCTAATGAAACTAAATAACAATGCAGATAAAAAGATTTGAAACAGAGTGCAAGTATTTAAGTTTTAATGTGGTAAATATTATATTATATCAGAAAGGCTAATGAAACTAAATAACAATGCAGATAAAAAGATTTGAAACAGAGTGCAAGTATTTAAGTTTTAATGTGGTAAAATATTATATTATATCAGAAAGGCTAATGAAACTAAATAACAATGCAGATAAAAAGATTTGAAACAGAGTGCAAGTATTTAAGTTTTAATGTGGTAAAATATTATATTATATCAGAAAGGCTAAGGAAACTAAATAAGGATGCAGATAAAAAGATTTGAAACAGAGGTGTGGGGTATAATCGAAAAATAGAACAACTGAAACTTACTCTTCCATCACTCCCGTCTTTCATTACTAAATTTTCCTAATTTAACTATTTAGCTAAAATAGAAAGTAAAGAATAAAATTATGGTTATTTCTTTTTGTTAATGGATTTCTTTAAAAAATTTATCCCCAAGGTTTTTGCTTATATTCATTAAGATAAAACCAAACAATTAGAAATCAATAAAACTAAGCATATATTTATTAAAATCAAATTTTTGATATCAATATGCAAATTAGCCTTCCCGTTCACACTGTAAACCGCTATTTTATTGTATATATAAATACAATTGCATGTTATTAGTATGTAGATAAGGCCAACAGTATTAATAATGTAAAACAATTTTATTAATAATCGAGGTTTAAATGAAAATAAAATCCTGGATAACGTAAATAACTAAGGGAATTGTGACTTGAGTAGTGATATAGTTCCAGTTACAGACAGACAAACACACAATCTCCATTATAATAAGATAAGATATTTACATATCATAATATATAAATATATAATATTAATGAGAATGGACAACGTCTCCTTGAGTTCTGCACATACCACAATCTATGCATCACCAACTCATATTTTCAGTCCAAACCTCGTCACAAAAGTTTCCTGGAGACATCCACGATCAGGCCACTGGCACCAGTTGGACCTGATCATAACACGGCGCTCTGACCTCAGAAGTATCCTCCAAACTCGTAGCTTTCACAGCGCAGACTGTGACTCAGACCACTCTCTTGACTGCTGTAGAATCAAACTCCAAATGAAAAATTTCCACAGTCAAATCAAATGGACCCCCTCGTGTGGATAGTGCCAAAGCAGCTGACCCAACCAAAGCTGCTGCCTTCCTCTGTGCCCTAGAGGAGTCTCTCCACCACCTACCACAGTGTTGCTCCGCCCAGCAATATTAGGATGGCCTACGGACCACCATCCATAACACGGCTCTGACAGTTTTTGGCAAATGAGTGCGTAGGTCTAATGATTGGTTCGAAGCCAATGCCTCTGTATTGACACCAATCTTGGAAGAAAAAAATATTGTTTCCATTAATTACAAATCCTTGCCGAATGACAAGACTTTAGAGCTTTGATATATCTTAGGATATCCGTAAAGCGTATGATATGCAAAGAAGAAAAACAGACGAGAAGTTTTGGATTTATATCGTTTATTAAAAATAAACAAAAACTGGAAATGTTGTGAAAGAAATTCCCCTTAAGCCTGGTGTGTGAAGTGGGGGCAGGCACGTGTGGTTGAAGGTCAGGTGAGGTCAATTCTGGCTCTGCGTAGTGTGGGTGTGGATAATAGTAGTAGTAGATAATAAGTCAGGAATAGTGACGTAGGCAGATGGACCCGTGATGGTCAGTAGTAGATTCGTGTCGGTAGAGTGCGATGTAAGTTGATATGGTCACTTGGTGTGGATAATAAGTCGGGAAGGGCCCAGTGCGCGGTGGCGGGTGGATGTAGCGGCTCTTTGATCCTGCCTGCCTGCCTGCCTGTTGATTGGCGATACGAATGGCCTGAAAGCCCTCAGTCAACTGACTGGCCCTCAAAATGCCAGACTTATAGAGTGACGAGATAGGCTCCAGATAGGGCTTTGGAGCGTTTAGCGGGAAGATTTTTCATTGGTGGAAAAAACATTATTT
>CM042177.1:38056093-38063593 GCA_023376005.1 Doryteuthis pealeii | reverse complement strand
TATGGCTTTAAGCCGACAATTTTCGGAGGATATGTGCTTAATTGAAGTCATACCTAATTTTGAAAATTAATTAGTTAATAATTAAGGAATTTAGGCGGGCATAAATGTTCAAATGTAAGGCTAAACGAATCGAGAAAATGTCAATCCCTGAATGTACATTTCGACCTATTGCTGATGAGACCTAATAGGTCGAAATGTACATTCAGGGATTGACATTTTCTCTATTCGTTTAGCCTTACATTTGAACATATATGCCCGCCTAAATTCATTAATTAGTAACTAATTAATTTTCAAAATTAGGTGTGACTTCAATTAAGCACATATCTTCCAAATATATATATATATATATATATATATGAGATAGGAGAAGAGAGAGGAGAGAGAGAGAGGAGAGAGAGAGAGAAAGAGAGAGAGAGAGAGACAGAGAGAGAGAGAGAGAGAGAAATGCAATAGAAAAGCGCAAGAAAGGAAGGTAGAAGATTTCTTGTCAACATAGAGGACTGTGTAGATGCAAGACCAACTAGAATTACTATATCGGTGGCCTCGGTAGATGCCACACACCAAGGACTCAAAGAATTAACAAATAAGAGCAAAGAAAAATTACTTATGGCAGCAGATGCGATGTATGGACAAATAGAAAAACAACAAAAACAAGAAAACAAAGACGTGAAGAAAAACAATTATATGGATACTTCAAACATTAAATTGGCTGGAAACGAATGTGCTGGAAACAATGAAATAACGAGAATTTCTTAACATGGAACACAAGAGCGACAAAAAATTATGGTTTAAAGACAATTCTAGAAAACAATTTTCTAGAATTGTTTTTTCTAGAATTTTTCACTAGAAATAGTTTCCAATACATTTTTTCTAGAATTTTTTCCAGAAATATTTTCCAAGAAATTTTTCTAGAATTTTTTTTCCAGAAATATTTTCCAAGAAATTTTTTCGAAGAAATTTTTCGAGAAATATTTTCCAAGAATTTATCTCTAGAATTTTTCTCGAGAAATATTTTCCAAGAAATTTTTTTTCTAGAATCTTTTCTAGAAATACTTTTCAAGTAATGTTTTTCTAGAATTTTTTTTCTAGAATTGCAGGCCTAGAAATTATTCTCTATAACTCTTATTGTCCATAACATCTATGAACAACGATTTCTAGACATGTATAAGGGCAGTTAATTTTTCTGGACTTTCAAAATGAGCGAGAAGTTATTTTTCCAGATATGCAGGCAAGGCAAAAGCTATAGACCACGATTATTTCCAGAGATGAAGATAAAAGTATTAAATTCTCCCATTTCTCTCTCTCTCTCTCTCTCTCTCTCTCTCTCTCTCTCTCTCTCTCTCTCTTTCCCAGAGAAACTAACATATATAACGAGGAAGTAATCAAGATATACATAGAGAGAAAGAAAATGATAGGCAGAATGTAAAGAGATCGGTCAGTTTTTGACTTAATTGCAAATTACGACTAATTAGAACCAACTAAAAGGGATTTTTTTTCAAACATGACTCAATCGTAAAAGTAAGGAATAATTTAGTATCATTTTCATGTCAATAGATGTCCTTAACTCTTAACATCCTGTTAAGAATTTTATAAGTCTAGAGCATTTCTATAAGGATATATGAAAAAATGTCTAAAAATGACCTTTGCATCTAAAGTTACCTGTTATTTCCCTTAAAACAAAGACTTCTAAATATGTTTAATATTACATTTAAACAAAGGCTATCGTTTGGGGCGGATTAGGAAAACGAATGAGACTTCTGGTCGGGTGGAATGAGGTGGTATAGGACTTTAAGAGTTAAAATGCAGCTGGGGGGGGGCAACCAATCTGTCTCTTACAAGATAAAAGCTCTGTATAGAGGATATCCTTCGGCATTCGTCTATCATCCATGGGGACGGACATGGCCCAGCCATCGGAGATTAGGCTCGGAAGTTGAGCTCTCACTAGAACTGCTGTGTTGTATTACCATTTC
Source organism: Doryteuthis pealeii (assembly GCA_023376005.1). NCBI lineage: Eukaryota > Metazoa > Mollusca > Cephalopoda > Myopsida > Loliginidae > Doryteuthis > Doryteuthis pealeii. The sequence goes on along the minus strand of CM042177.1, from coordinate 38,061,623 downwards.
AAGCTGGGAAAATTTGGTTCTCTCTTTCTCTCTTTCTTTCTTTCTTTCTTTCTTTCTCTCTCTCTCTCTTCTACACTTTCTTCTTTCCTTCTTCTTTCCTTCTTCTTCTTCTTCTTGTCTAATTACTTCCCCTCTTTTTCTTTCTTTATTTCGTTTTTTTTCTTTATTTCGTTTTTTTCTTTCTCTCTCTCTCTCTCTCTCTCTTCTCTCTCTCTCTCTCTCTCTCTCTCTCTTCCTTCTACGCTTCCTTCTTTCCTTCTTCGTCTTCTTCTTCTTCTTCTTCTCTAGTTACTTCCCCAACTGTCTTTCTTTTTTCTCTTTCTCTTTCTCTCTTTCTCTCTCTTTCCCTTCTCTCTCTCTCTCTTTCTCTCTCTCTCTTCCTCCTACGCTTCCTTTTTTCTTCTTCTTCTTTAGTTACATCTCCAACTGTCTTTCTTTATTCTCTTTCTCTCTCTCTCTCTCTCTCTCTTTCTCTCTCTCTCTCTCTCTTTCTCTCTTTCTTATATGCTCCTTCTTTCCTCCCTTCATTTCTTCTTCTTCTTCTTCTTCTTCTTCTTCTCTAGTTACTTCCCCAACTGGCTTTCTTTTTTCTCTTTCTCTTTCTCTCTTTCTCTTTCTCTCTCTTTCTCTCGGGTCACGTTTTTTTCTAGTATATATATAATCCAAAAGTCCAGAGAAGAAAATCTTCCTTACGACACAAGAGTTTTATTCAAAAAAACCTGTCGCAGTTTGAGAGCTCAATGTGTGCTCTGAATGTTAGAGTCACAGAGCAAATTTATAAGTAAATAAATAACAAAAGACTTAGAGATTTAGCATTATAGTCTAAGCTCCCTGAAATAGACTATAATGCTAAATCTCTAAGTCTTTTGTTATTTCTTTACTTTTATATATATATATATATATATATATATATATATATATATACTGGACACAACGTGACCGTTGGGTCACCCATTAAGCTCTCGCTAGATGATTAGGGAAAAGAGTTGGATCTGCCAAAATATCATCTGCTTTTCATTTTTAAAAACGAACTAAAATTTATTAAATTGATTATTTAAGGTCAAATTTTTGTCTAAGTCGAAAAGTAGTAACATAATGAGCATCAGTAAAAAAGCAAAATAATATTACACGTATAATTTATTTTTGAAATATTTAAAACGTTTTTTTCGTCCATTTTGATCAAGATGCCTGCCAAGAGGCTACTTAAAATCCGTTTTTACAAAATAAATTGTAACTTTTGCAATTGAAAAAATTCACACTGGATTGTCCAATTGAACACATATCCTAGTAGATAAAGGAGTTAGATTAAGACAGTTCTAAATGCCAGTTATCTCTAGACTGCAGGTTCAATCCTGGTCAGGGACAGCAGTAACATAGAATAATAATTAACACAGCTTAACACCTGTACCCCAGCTATGGTTAGTGGAATGAGAACAGGATACCACCATGGACCTAATAAAGGGTTGGGTTCAAAGTTCCGTGATGACTCCCAATTACAAGAAGGTTCCCGAGTCCAACAAGAAATACCTGAAGAAGGCCGGGGCACATCAGCCGAAACTTTGTACAGATAACAATGAAGACGAGGACAATAGTCTGAATAATACAAATAATGGTAATCTTTGCGGAGTTCTGTCCTGGCTTCCTGCCTCAAAAACTGCTAGCTGCTGACTGGTGGAAAAACAACACCAGCTATGATTGAAGTCTGTATCCGAAGCGGTATCACTTGAAAAAAAAAAGAACCAGCTTAGGGCATTTTCCACTGAAAACCCAACCCTAACCCTAAACCCCCCTAGTTAAAATGAACTGTTTTATTACAAAGTTCTGTTTTTTCTGGGTCACTCTGTATTCATGCCGCTTCCGCTACAGACTTCAATCATAGCTGGGGTTTTTTTTTTGTGTTTTTTTTGTTTTTTCAGCAGTCACCGGCAAGCATGTTTTGAGGCAAGAGGCCATGATGGAACTCCGCAAAGATTACAATTATTTGTATTATTCAGACTGTAATATCGGAGTGGTATATATTTGATTGATACTATTTTCTGCATAAATAAAAAGACTAAAGACAGAGTTTATTTTTTTAAAGCCATACGTAATTAAAAACAACCTTAATCCCCTAAAACCGTAACCCAATTCGCAAAATGTTAATTCATAGACTGTAGTTAAACTGTCATTGGGTACCAGCAAAAAATTTTCCGTTTTAATTTTCCAACCTAAGTCAGAAGTCAGTCCTACATTCAGAGAATTAGACACTTTGTCTAAGCTCCCCGAAATAGACTATAATACAAAATCTCTAAGTCTGTTGTTATTTCATTACTTATATATTTGCTCTGTGACTCTAACAATAAGAGCACACATTGAGCTCTCAAACTGCAACAGGTTTTTTTAAAAAACTCTTATGTCGTAAGGAAGATTTCTTCTCTGGACTTTTGGATTATATATATATATATATATAATATATATATATATATATATATATATATATAAGATTTATCCAAAACTTGGTAGTAAGGGATGATTCTATATGTGATTTCAAGATCCACTGTACTAATATTGATGATCCAGTATGTATAAATACAGCGAATCATTAAATCACTAAAGAGAGCTCAATGTAAAATAACCTTTTAGATTATATACAGAGCAATATTTATCAATAAAGGAAGGAAGAACTCAATACAGTAATCCCATAATAAATTTATTTTGACAAAAATTGGGGCCCATATAAATCTAAGTTGATTTAAACCGGCTCCCCAAATTTTCGCCTCATCAGATGGGTCTCAATTCACTTATGAACAAGCATATCACAAAAAAAACCCAAAGAGCTGAATATATAAATTCAAACAAAAACAAAAAAATATTAAAAAAAAATAAATAAAATAAAAAATTATATATATTTTTTAACAGTGTAGGATTGTAACCATAGAAACAGGAAGTGAATGAAAAAAAGTGATACATCTCAAAGTTGATTTCTAGGGTGTCCAGACAGACAAAAAGGTGACATGACAGAAAAAACAGAATAGTATATTAAAATATAAATAGACAAGTAAAATAAAAGGATTTTAAATTTAAACATTAGAGTATAATGATGTATAAAAGAAAATACTAGTTAAGATATAAATAATAAAATAAATTAATAGAAGATAATAAAATTAAAAAAATAATAAATAATAGAAAATAAAATAAAAATTAATTAAAAATAATAATACAAATAAAAAAATAATACTCAGAAGAGTCCTGGAGACCTGAGGAGACTTGCTGTCACTCGGACTCCAGTGAAAGACCATCAGCTAACACTGATGTGAAAACTCAAAAGGAGTAATAATAATAAAAAATGAAATAATTTGAAAAAATATATAAATAAATAAATAAAATAATCATAATAATGGTAAAATAATTAATAATAATAATAATAATAATAATAATAATAATAATAATAATAATAATAATAAAAATAATAATAATAATAATATTGAGATAAAGTAAAGAGTATAATAATAAAAATAATAATAATAGTAATAATAATAGGATAAATTAATTAAAATAATAAAATAATTTGAAAAAATATATAAATTACAAATAAACATAATAAAATAAATTAAAATTAATAATAAAATAATAATATTAAGATAAAGAAAGATAATAATAATAATAAAAATAATAATAATAGTAATAATAATAGGATAAATTAATAAAAATAATAATAATAATATTAAAAATATTATTAATAATAATAAAATTGAGATGAAGTAAAGATAATAATAATAAAAATAATAATAATAGTAATAATAATAGGATAAATTAATTAAAATAATAATATAATAATTTGAAAAAATATATATAAATTACAAATAATAATAATAATAGAATAAATTAAAATTAAAATAATAATAATAATAATGAAATAATAATAATATTAGGATAAAGTAACGATGATAATAATGATAAAATAATAATAATAGTAATAATAATAGGATAAATTAATTAAAATGATAATAATAATATTAAAAATATTATTAATAATAATAATAATAAAATGAGATAAGGTAAATAATAATAATAAAAATATTAAAATAAGAAAAAGTAAATAATGATAATAATAATAATATTAAGGTAAAGTAAATAATAATAGTAATAATAATGAAAAAATGAGATAGGGTAAAAAATAATAAATTATAATAAAAATAATAATATAGGGTAAAAAATAAAAAATTATAATAATAATAAGAAAAATAAATAAATAGAAAATAATAATAATAATAATAATAATAATAATAAAATAATAATAATAATAAAGTAATTAAAAAGAAAATTCCAATAATAAAATTAAAAAAGAAATAGAATAATTAGAATAAATTAATAGTAATAGAATGAGATAGATTAAAGATAATAATAATAATAATAATAATAATAATAATAATAATAATAATAATAATAATAAAAATAATAATAAATAAATAAATAATAATAAATAAAATAAAATAAAAAATATATATGATATTAATAATAAAATAAAATAAATTAAAGATAATAAAATAATAATCATGATAATAGATGAATTAAATTACCAATAATAATAATACTAATAACAATAATACTGATTATACACAGTGACAGGTTACAAATAATACATTTTGAACAAGAAACCATTCCTCAGAACACCACAACTCTAATCATTCACCTCCAGTCCTATAGGATTATACTAATTTGAATTTGTTTTTATGTCTACATTTAAAAATCAATTGATCCTATTATTATTACTATTATTATTTTTATTATTATTATTATCTTTCTTTATCTTAATATTATTATTTTATTATTAATTTTAATTTATTTTATTATGTTTATTTGTAATTTATATATTTTTTCAAATTATTTTATTATTTTAATTAATTTATCCTATTATTATTACTATTATTATTATTTTTATTATTATACTCTTTACTTTATCTCAATATTATTATTATTATTATTATTATTATTTTATTATTATTATTATTATTATTATTATTATTATTATTATTATTATTATTATTATTTAATTATTTTACCATTATTATGATTATTTTATTTATTTATTTATATATTTTTTCAAATTATTTCATTTTTTTTATTATTATTACTCCTTTTGAGTTTTCACATCAGTGTTAGCTGATGGTCTTTCACTGGAGTCCGAGTGACAGCAAGTCTCCTCAGGTCTCCAGGACTCTTCTGAGTATTATTTTTTTATTTGTATTATTATTTTTAATTAATTTTTATTTTATTTCTATTATTTATTATTTTTTAATTTTATTATCTTCTATTAATTTATTTATTATTTATATCTTAACTAGTATTTTCTTTTATACATCATTATACTCTAATGTTTAAATTTAAAATCTTTTTATTTTACTTGTCTATTTATATTTTAATATACTATTCTGTTTTTTCTGTCATGTCACCTTTTTTGTCTGTCTGGACACCCTAGAAATCAACTTTGAGATGTATCACTTTTTTTCATTCACTTCCTGTTTCTATGGTTACACTCCACACTGTTTAA
>CM042177.1:38035727-38055993 GCA_023376005.1 Doryteuthis pealeii | reverse complement strand
CACCAGGGACGATAAAAATTACATCCGGGATGATCAATATGTCATCTGAGACAGTTTGCCGGGGACGGTAAAAATTTTTCCCAAAAGTGCCGCAAAGGAGTGGTGGTGTGGAGGATCTCGGTCACGGAGACCAGAATTTAATAAAACATGAATATGAAAGAATTACCATGAACATTTTTTTCCCTTTGTTTCAATAAAAAAAATGTTGGTAATTTATGAGGAAGTGCGTCCCGGTCTTCTGCCTCAGAAATTGCTACCCGGTGACTATCAAAATAACGTCCCCAGCTATGTCGTCTCGGCAGTGTTACTTGAAAGAAAAACAACCAGCTTAGGGCGTTAATGTATTTTAGAGGGGGGGGGCTTCTCTTTTTGATATGAACAAATGGAGATGGGTGGATAGATATATAATAAACAAAATAAAAAATGAACAAATTGAGGTAGATAGATAGATAGATAGATACATATCCATCTTCATATCTAAACAAGAATTACGACAAATTTCTATAAATAAATTTCTAGACAAATTATGATAAATAAATAAGAATTAAGACAAAAAAAGAGAAGCCCCCCCCTCTAAAATACATTTAACGCCCTAAGTTGGTTGTTTTCTTTCAATTAATACCACCGAGATGACATAGTTGGGGACGTTATTTTAATAGTCACCGGGTAGCAATTTCTGAGGCAGGAGACCGGGACGCACTTCCTCATAAATTATCAAATTTTTTTTGAAATTTCAATTTTCATGTAATCATTGGTTTCCTTTTTCGGGAAAAACATGCGGAACATTTGGAATCTGTAAATTATTTTAAACCAGTAAACATATTTATTAGAGTTTTAAAGCAATTCTGTTATGAATAAATCAAAATCAGGGTAACTTAAAGTAAAAAAGTATTTTTTTTTAGCTCAAAACACACTAGGAAATGGATTTTTTGTCCAAATATCCAGAATTATCACTGCTTCAGCTTTTCTTAATATTTTATTACATGTTATTATGCTACTGATGACTGACAAGTATAGATGATGCTAATGAATTAAACAAAAATATTTTGATTTTGGGACAGTCCAAACCCCATTCGGGATGGTTGATAATTTTTGTTCGGGGCAGTCAGGAAAAAAGTTAGGTGTCAGGGCCTTGTTGGGACCCATAAATTTTCCTGGGGACTCATTCAAATATGTGCATCCCAGTATTTGGGTGTTTCTTGTCATAATTGAGACCCTTAAATTATTTTTTTATTCATATTTTCTTTCATCTTAATTTCAGTTATTATTTATTACAACTAGTCAGACCAGTTTATTGTCGGTCAGAAATTGCAATAAAGAGCAGCTGAGATTAAGATGAAAGAAAAACACAAATCAAAAATTAATTCTTTCGGCAGACATGTTACTCGTCTGTTGTCAATCAGAAAGTATATATACATATATATATAAAAATTACATCCGGGACGATCAATATGTCATCTGGGACAGTTTGTCGGGGACGGTAAAAAATTTTCCTAAAAGTTAGTACTACATTCCAATATTGACCATCCAGTGATCGAATGCTGACCTCAAAAATTGGTCTAGTTCTAAACTTAAAATTACTAATGGCAACAACACTGAAGAAATAGACACAGTCACACAGTATATATTTTTATGATTGGAAAATGTCCGCATAAAGATGGAAATAGAATAAATTTTAGTTTATAAAATTTCTATTTTATTATTCTTGATTATAAATAAATGTTTCTGTCAACTGCTTCAGCTTTTCTTAATGTTTTATTACATGTTATTATGCTACTGATGACTGACAAGTATAGATGATGCTAATGAATTAAACAAAAATATTTTGATTTCGGGACGGTCCAAACCCCATTTGGGACGGTTGATAATTTTTGTTCAGGGCAGTCAGGAAAAAAAAGTTAGTGTCAGGGCCTGATTTATACACATGCATATTTAGACAAAGAATATTTGCATTACTTACTTGTACTTTTACTTCTTTGGTTATTTGTGATCGTCTCGTCTTCTATGTGATATCTACGTCTGGTTCTTTATTTTCTTGTTGCTTCTTTCTCGGACGGTCTTCTAGCTAAGATATGCATTAACCAACAACGCCATGCTGCTTTTTAAAAACTTTTATTCTTAACTAACTTTTCTTACTAACTATGTGGGGAGCTCAGCCCTGAAGCAAAAGTGACGTCTCTTCTATTTCGCATCTCGGCTGTAACTGATTGACTAATTCAAAATCATGTGATGTTCGGGATTTCTGGTTGCCGCCCGTCATATGAAAAAGACTATCCCTGCAGAATTACAGGGGTTTACCAATAATCTATGTTACCATATATTATGCAACAACAACACATGCTTAGTTTAGAAATTCTTTTTATAAGAAGCTCACTGAAATAGCCGTAACAATCCTCCCATCCCTCTGGGAGCGAAGTTTTGAAAAAAATTATATTTTTGGTTATTGCATTAGGCCTTTTTGAAATTTGTGCTGCGAATTTTAGACACCCTGTGATTGGTCGGTTTTGAGTGTCCTAAGAGGACACTCAAAGGATGCCCGATTTTTGGCTCTTTGGCTCTGTTGCGGGGATCAGGATCCGACAGGTCTTCTTCGGCTCTAGGGCCCAAAGCCATTCTCAACCCCGTCCTTCGGGGCGGGGGTCTGGTGAGCTTCAACCACTGGACCGGTGAGTTGTGTTAAATTAATAGCGTCGATCCCAGTGGGATGTCTCCCCAGGCAATACTGCCCCCTTGGAGGCAGTGCTGGGTTTATTGCCTAGCACCTGAGGTGCCCCCCTTGAGGGGGAATGCTGAGGGGAACGACGCAATTTTTGTTCTTTCCCCCCCATGAGCTTTGGCTTGTGGGTGGGCCCACATTAAAACGAGGCCTTGTGCCCAGTCCATACAAGTGGGGTATGAGACAAATACTCCTTTTTTCAATAGCTATTTGTCAGCTTATGTCCAATGGTAAGTTAGGCCTACTTTTTCCTTCCTTTCTTTTAATGAAGAATATTTGACAAGCTGCGTGTCAACTTAGGACGTGAACATCCACTTTAAATGAAGAATTGTGTTTAAAAGGTGTGACCGTTCACTTACAAAACTGTGGAAGTTTTTGAATTTGGATAGAAGTTATGGTTGGTGTGTCTTTTAACATTTTCTTTTTATTGATTATAGATAGAAATAATCACACGATTTGTGGACCCTGCAAAGGCAATATGGGACGAAAATAAACCTCATAAGACCGAGGTTATGCATCAGCCCCCTCCGTCATCACATGACACTGGAAAAGACATAAACTGTACAGAGACGTTCAACCAAGCGAGTACCCCTCCATCAGGAATCTGTCATACTCTGAACGTCTCGCAGCCCTGGGAATGGATTTGTTGAAACTTTGGCGTCTGGGCAACTGACCTGGTAAATGCTCATAAGGTCATTATCATCTTAACAACAGCAACCTTGAGCACCTTTTTTTGATCTCCATCTCTCCAATACACGCGGACATGCCTACAAAGTCAGAAAACAGCACTGTTCACGTGACTTTCGGAAACATTTTTTCACGCTCAGAATTGCGGAGACATGGAATAAACTGCCTGCATCTGTTGTAGGCTGCCAGAGCACTGAATCTTTCAAAGCCTCCATGCTTCCTGTAGTCCGCCAACACTATACCTGATGCCACTCTCCACATACACATGCACATACATACATGCATATTGCTACTGTGAACTGTTCATGTTCCTGACACAAACATTATTCTGTGTACCTGACATGAGACTTTGATGAGTTGTGGTGCACCTGAGCACTGTACACAATAAATTACATTATTATAATGATAGAGGTCACATTTTAGCTCAGGTAAATACCTTCAAGTACCTGGGCTCCACAGATGCTATCTATAATAGACTCAATGCAGAGCTTGATCTCTGAATTTCAATGCTTCCAGCTGAAGAGGTGAGTCTGGTTCAACAGAGACATCTCCTTGCGAACTAAATGTGCAGTATACCGTGCCATAGTTCTCTCAACCTACTGTACGGTGCGGAAGCCTGGACAATATACAAAATGGATGCCCACAGACTGCATGCGTCACTTGTGCAGTATATCAAATGTCAAGTGGTGGCAGCATGTTTTCAAACAGGACTATCTAGAAGAGAGCTGGACTCTGTGGCATGCACGACATACTTGTCCAATGCAACCTGAGATGAGCTGGACACTTAAACAGACTTGGGGATGACAGACTACCAAAGCAGACTCTGTACTCTCAATTGAGAGCAGGATCATGTGGAATCGGTAGACCGAAGCTCAGGTACAAAGACAACATCAAGAGAAACCTGAAGGACTTCAACATCCCCATAAATTGGAGGAAAATGATTTGCATGGTGTCATCATCAGATACAATGGACAGCAAGTAGTAGTAGTAGTATCCGGTAATGTAAACTGTGAATCTAATGCTTTTATCACTTGCGCGCTATTCTGCATTAGTAGCTTTTTTTTCAGATGATGAGCAGAAAGATAAAGGTAAAAAATTAGTTCACAATTAGTCCATTGTTTTGATGTACTGGCCCTCGCCAACTTAGCGTGTGAGTAGCACCACAGTGGTCTGTGTGATAGTGAGGAGCTGATGGTAGGTGTGGCGCTCCACCTAAGACGCCAAAAAACAATTTCCTTGGCCTAGCACTAGTGAAAAAAGGGGATAGACTCCTCGCTGACTGGCTGATACCGACTTTAGGCCGTCCCAACGACTTTACTTTTTACTATATATATATCTAGTTGGGACGGCCTAATGTCGGTATCAGCCAATCAGCGAGGGAGTCTATCCCCTTTTCACTAGCGCTAGACCAAGGAGATTGTTTTTGCATCTGAGTTGGAATACCACACCTACCATCAGCTCCTTACTTTACCGCACAGATCCCTGTGCTACTCATAACGCTGAGTTGGCGAGGACCGGTATCGAACTAGGAACCTTGTGGTTTCTAGCCGAACGCTCTACGACTGAGCTAACCCGGCCCACAATATATATATATATATATAATGTGAAGAAAAAGTGGAAATGAATCTGACAGAATGTGATATAATGAAAAATTGAAAAACCACAAGTTCATAATAAAGTAATGTTTATTTCACCTATGCTGCTGTGTTTCGATCTATTTTCAATAGATCTTCATCAGGGCTTTCATTAGTTTGAGGAAAATAAATGTATCACAGAAAATAAGAAAATCTGCGAGACTCTCTGCTTTGTCGGTCAGTCTATTTAAAAATTATTGAATGAAAAGCAAACGTTCTTGAATGTTTTAAACATAAAACGAATGCTGAAAAAATTTGCCATGGATTTAAAAGAAATGTAAACAGATGCTTAACAGACGAACGATTCATATGCGCTAGCTGTGTGTGTGTGTGTGTGTAAGCATGAGTATGTATTATATTAAATTAATGAATATATATATATATATATATGTAAACACGGTTTGTTTTGAATGGCTTTTTGCCGATAATTTTTGGGAGAATAAGTGCTTAATTGGAGTCGTACCTAATTTTGAAAATTAATTAATTAATAATGAATTAGGCGGGAATACCTATTAAATGTATGGCTAAACAAATCGAGAAAAATCAATCTCTGTATGTACATTTCGGCCTATTAGGCCTCATCAGCAGAGCTATAGATCGGAAGACCGCCCTGTGCGTGATTTGAAACCGGACTGCCAAGCTGACAGGTCGATCCCATAACAGGTACGACTCCAATTAAGCACTTATTCTCCAAAAATTATCGGCAAAAAAGCCATTCAAAAACAACCGTGTTTACAACTTATCATATCGTCGTGTAATAAAAGTCACTAGAAGTGGAATATTAACCTACTCTAAACAAATCATAAAATCTAAGAAGTCCGTTTAGTGTAGAGGTTATGGGATCGGCCTGTCAGCTTGACAGTCCGGTTTCAAATCACGCACAGGGCGGTCTTCCGATCTATAGCTCTGCTGATGAGGCCTAATAGGCCGAAATGTACATACAGAGATTGATTTTTCTCGATTTGTTTAGCCATACATTTAATAGGTATTCCCGCCTAATTCATTATTAATTAATTAATTTTCAAAAATTAGGTACGACTCCAATTAAGCACTTATATATAATATATATATAATATATATATATATATATATCCTATTTAATTGAAGGAAAATTGATAAAGATCTATTGAAATAGATCGAAACACTGCAGCGTAGGCGAAATAAACATTACTTATTTATGAACTTGTGTTTTTTCTATTTTTCATGATATTACACATATTATATATATATATATTAAAAAAAAATTTCATCTAGAAATGCCATAACAAGACGACAACGGCTTCAGTTCCAGTGTTCTTCTGAAAAAGAGATTTTATCTCGAAATATCAAGAATAATATCACAGGTTAACAAACAACACCATTGTTACCTTATTATATTTTTTTTTAACACTGCATTGTGATAGCCTTCAAAATTAACCTCCAAACCAATATATAACACAATGCTTCAAGCAAGTTATAAAACTCTATTTATATATATATATATATATATATATATATATATATATATATATATTAATTCTTTTTGTTTTACATGTGCAACACGTGTTTCAGATCTTCTGGTATCTTCTTCAGGCTTTGATTGATAATATGAAAATGAATTCTTACATGCATGTGTATATATATACATACACATGAGTATTTCACCCCCTCTTTCTTCTCTAGATAGATAGATAGATAGATAGATAGATAGATAGATATAAACAGACTGAGATAGATGGATAGATAGATAGTTATAAACAAAGTAAGATAGATAGATAAATAGATAGAAACATAGTTATGAATAGACTTAAATTTAATTCTTAATTCAAAATTCAACTCTTAAGTATGTATATATATGTACACATATACACACCGATTCAACCATATACATATGCACGCACACACACACACACACACACACACACACACAAAGTAAACATAGGCACATATACGTAGACACACACATACACACACCCAAAAAGTATAAATTTAAGTAGAAAAACATAGAATATCTTCAGAACAAAAAACAAATTACAAACACACACACACCTGATATATCAAATGAACATCTGATGAACTTTATCAAGACAACCCAAATAGAAAAGTAATAAAATAAAAAGTTATAAAAAAAGCAATAAAAATTCAGCTAATGACTTTATTGGTAAACCACCCAAAAAACAAAAAACACCTGTTTAAAAGACTAATGTTAAAAATGAAATCCATTCTCTTTCCTTTTTATGGGAGTGGAATGGAATTTCATTTTTAACATTAGTCTTTTAAACAGGTGTTTTTGTTTTTGGGTGGTTTACCAATAAAGTCATTAGCTGAATTTTTATTGCTTTTTTTATAACTTTTTTATTTTTATTACTTTTCTATTTGGGTTGTCTTGATAAAGTTCATCAGATGTTCATTTGATATATCAGGTGTGTGTGTGTTTGTAATTTGTTTTTTGTTCTGAAGATATTCTATGTTTTTCTACTTAAATTTATACTTTTTGGGTGTGTGTATGTGTGTGTCTACGTATATGTGCCTATGTTTACTTTGTGTGTGTGTGTGTGTGTGTGTGTGTGTGCGTGCATATGTATATGGTTGAATTCGGTGTGTATATGTGTACATATATATACATACTTAAGAGTTGAATTTTGAATTAAGAATTAAATTTAAGTCTATTCATAACTATGTTTCTATCTATTTATCTATCTATCTTACTTTGTTTATAACTATCTATCTATCCATCTATCTCAGTCTGTTTATATCTATCTATCTATCTATCTATCTATCTATCTATCTAGAGAAAGAGGGGGTGAAATACTCATGTGTATGTATATATATACACATGCATGTAAGAATTCATTTTCATATTATCAATCAAAGCCTGAAGAAGATACCAGAAGATCTGAAACACGTGTTGCACATGTAAAACAAAAAGAATTAATTATATATATATATATATATATATATATATATATATATATATATAAATAGAGTTTTATAACTTGCTTGAAGCATTGTGTATATATTGGTTTGGAGGTTAATTTTGAAGGCTATCACAATGCAGGTGTAAAGAAAAAATATAATAAGGTAACAATGGTGTTGTTTGTTAACCTGTGATATTATTCTTGATATTTCGAGATAAAATCTCTTTTTCAGAAGAACACTGGAACTGAAGCCGTTGTCGTCTTGTTATGGCATTTCTAGATGAAATTTTTTTTTAATATATATATATATATATATGTGTAATATCATGAAAAATAGAAAAAACACAAGTTCATAAATAAGTAATGTTTATTTCGCCTACGCTGCAGTGTTTCGATCTATTTCAATAGATCTTTATCAATTTTCCTTCAATTAAATAGGATATATATATATATATATATATATATATATATATATTATAAGTGCTTAATTGGAGTCGTACCTAATTTTGAAAATTAATTAATTAATAATGAATTAGGCGGGAATACCTATTAAATGTATGGCTAAACAAATCGAGAAAAATCAATCTCTGTATGTACATTTCGGCCTATTAGGCCTCATCAGCAGAGCTATAGATCGGAAGACCGCCCTGTGCGTGATTTGAAACCGGACTGTCAAGCTGACAGGCCGATCCCATAACCTCTACACTAAACGGACTTCTTAGATTTTATGATTTGTTTAGAGTAGGTTAATATTCCACTTCTAGTGACTTTTATTACACGACGATATGATAAGTTGTAAACACGGTTTGTTTTTGAATGGCTTTTTGCCGATAATTTTTGGGAGAATAAGTGCTTAATTGGAGTCGTACCTGTTATGGGATCGACCTGTCAGCTTGGCAGTCCGGTTTCAAATCACGCACAGGGCGGTCTTCCGATCTATAGCTCTGCTGATGAGGCCTAATAGGCCGAAATGTACATACAGAGATTGATTTTTCTCGATTTGTTTAGCCATACATTTAATAGGTATTCCCGCCTAATTCATTATTAATTAATTAATTTTCAAAATTAGGTACGACTCCAATTAAGCACTTATTCTCCCAAAAATTATCGGCAAAAAGCCATTCAAAAACAAACCGTGTTTACATATATATATATATATATATTCATTAATTTAATATAATACATACTCATGCTTACACACACACACACACACAGCTAGCGCATATGAATCGTTCGTCTGTTAAGCATCTGTTTACATTTCTTTTAAATCCATGGCAACTTTTTTTCAGCATTCGTTTTATGTTTAAAACATTCAAGAACGTTCTTTTCATTCAATAATTTTTAAATAGACTGACCGACAAAGCAGAGAGTCTCGCAGATTTTCTTATTTTCTGTGATACATTTATTTTTCCTCAAACTAATGAAAGCCCTGATGAAGATCTATTGAAAATAGATCGAAACACAGCAGCATAGGTGAAATAAACATTACTTTATTTATGAACTTGTGGTTTTTCAATTTTTCATTATATCACATTCTGTCAGATTCATTTCCACTTTTTCTTCACATTATATATATATATATATATTGTGGGCCGGGTTAGCTCAGTCGGTAGAGCGTTCGGCTAGAAACCACAAGGTTCCTAGTTCGATACCGGTCCTCGCCAACTCAGCGTTATGAGTAGCACAGGGATCTGTGCGGTAAAGTAAGGAGCTGATGGTAGGTGTGGTATTCCAACTCAGATGCAAAAACAATCTCCTTGGTCTAGCGCTAGTGAAAAGGGGATAGACTCCCTCGCTGATTGGCTGATACCGACATTAGGCCGTCCCAACTAGATATATATATAGTAAAAAGTAAAGTCGTTGGGACGGCCTAAAGTCGGTATCAGCCAGTCAGCGAGGGAGTCTATCCCCTTTTCACTAGTGCTAGGCCAAGGAAATTGTTTTTGGCGTCTTAGGTGGAGCGCCACACCTACCATCAGCTCCTCACTATCACACAGACCACTGTGGTGCTACTCACACGCTAAGTTGGCGAGGGCCAGTACATCAAAACAATGGACTAATTGTGAACTAATTTTTTACCTTTATCTTTCTGCTCATCATCTGAAAAAAAAGCTACTAATGCAGAATAGCGCGCAAGTGATAAAAGCATTAGATTCACAGTTTACATTACCGGATACTACTACTACTACTTGCTGTCCATTGTATCTGATGATGACACCATGCAAATCATTTTCCTCCAATTTATGGGGATGTTGAAGTCCTTCAGGTTTCTCTTGATGTTGTCTTTGTACCTGAGCTTCGGTCTACCGATTCCACATGATCCTGCTCTCAATTGAGAGTACAGAGTCTGCTTTGGTAGTCTGTCATCCCCAAGTCTGTTTAAGTGTCCAGCTCATCTCAGGTTGCATTGGACAAGTATGTCGTGCATGCCACAGAGTCCAGCTCTCTTCTAGATAGTCCTGTTTGAAACATGCTGCCACCACTTGACATTTGATATACTGCACAAGTGACGCATGCAGTCTGTGGGCATCCATTTTGTATATTGTCCAGGCTTCCGCACCGTACAGTAGGGTTGAGAGAACTATGGCACGGTATACTGCACATTTAGTTCGCAAGGAGATGTCTCTGTTGAACCAGACTCACCTCTTCAGCTGGAAGCATTTGAAATTCAGAGATCAAGCTCTGCATTGAGTCTATTATAGATAGCATCTGTGGAGCCCAGGTACTTGAAGGTATTTACCTGAGCTAAAATGTGACCCTCTATCATTATAATAATGTAATTTATTGTGTACAGTGCTCAGGTGCACCACAACTCATCAAAGTCTCATGTCAGGTACACAGAATAATGTTGTGTCAGGAACATGAACAGTTCACAGTAGCAATATGCATGTATGTATGTGCATGTGTATGTGGAGAGTGGCATCAGGTATAGTGTTGGCGGACTACAGGAAGCATGGAGGCTTTGAAAGATTCAGTGCTCTGGCAGCCTACAACAGATGCAGGCAGTTTATTCCATGTCTCCGCAATTCTGAGCGTGAAAAATGTTTCCGAAAGTCACGTGAACAGTGCTGTTTTCTGACTTTGTAGGCATGTCCGCGTGTATTGGAGAGATGGAGATCAAAAAGGTGCTCAAGGTTGCTGTTGTTAAGATGATTAATGACCTTATGAGCATTTACCAGGTCAGTTGCCAGACGCCAAAGTTTCAACAAATCCATTCCCAGGGCTGCGAGACGTTCAGAGTATGACAGATTCCTGATGGAGGGTACTCGCTTGGTTGAACGTCTCTGTACAGTTTATGTCTTTTCCAGTGTCATGTGATGACGGAGGGGGCTGATGCATAACCTCGGTCTTATGAGGTTTATTTTCGTCCCATATGCCTTTGCAGGGTCCACAAATCGTGTGATTATTTCTATCTATAATCAATAAAAAGAAAATGTAAAAGACACACCAACCATAACTTCTATCCAAATTCAAAAACTTCCACAGTTTTGTAAGTGAACGGTCACACCTTTTAAACACAATTCTTCATTTAAAGTGGATGTTCACGTCCTAAGTTGACACGCAGCTTGTCAAATATTCTTCATTAAAAGAAAGGAAGGAAAAAAGTAGGCCTAACTTACCATTGGACATAAGCTGACAAATAGCTATTGAAAAAAGGAGTATTTGTCTCATACCCCACTTGTATGGACTGGGCACAAGGCCTCGTTTTAATGTGGGCCCACCCACAAGCCAAAGCTCATGGGTGGGAAAGAACAAAAATTGCGTCGTTCCCCTCAGCATTCCCCCCTCAAGGGGGGCACCTCAGGTGCTAGGCAATAAACCCAGCACTGCCTCCAAGGGGGCAGGTATTGCCTGGGGAGACATCCCACTGGGATCGACGCTATTAATTTAACACAACTCACCGGTCCAGTGGTTGAAGCTCACCAGACCCCCGCCCCGAAGGACGGGTTGAGAATGGCTTTGGGCCCTAGAGCCGAAGAAGACCTGTTGGATCCTGATCCCCGCAACAGAGCCAAAGAGCCAAAAATCGGGCATCCTTTTGAGTGTCCTCTTAGGGACACTCAAAACCGACCAATCACAGGGTGTCTAAAATTCGCAGCACAAATTTCAAAAAGGCCTAATGCAATAACCAAAAATATAATTTTTTTCAAAACTTCGCTCCCAGAGGGATGGGAGGATTGTTACGGCTATTTCAGTGAGCTTCTTATAAAAAGAATTTCTAAACTAAGCACGTGTTGTTGTTGCATAATATATGGTAACATAGATTATTGGTAAACCCCTGTAATTCTGCAGGGATAGTCTTTTTCATATGACGGGCGGCAACCGGAAATCCCGAACATCACATGATTTTGAATTAATTAATCAGTTACAGCCGAGATGTGAAATAGAAGAGACGTCACTTTTGCTTCAGGGCTGAGCTCCCCACATAGTTAGTAAGAAAAGTTAGTTAAGAATAAAAGTTTTTAAAAAGCAACATGGCGTTGTTGGTTAATGCATATCTTAGCTAGAAGACCGTCCGAGAAAGAAGCAACAAGAAAATAAAGAACCAGACGTAGATATCACATAGAAGACGAGACGATCACAAATAACCAAAGAAGTAAAAGTACAAGTAAGTAATGCAAATATTCTTTGTCTAAATATGCATGTGTATAAATCAGGCCCTAACACTAACTTTTTTTCCTGACTGCCCCGAACAAAAATTATCAACCGTCCCGAATTGGGTTTGGACTGTCCCAAAATCATAAATATTTTTGTTTAATTCATTAGCATCATCTATACTTGTCAGTCATCAGTAGCATAATAACATGTAATAAAACATTAAGAAAAGCTGAAGCAGTTGACAGAAACATTTATTTATAATCAAGAATAATAAAATAGAAATTTTATAAACTAAAATTTATTCTATTTCCATCTTTATGCGGACATTTTCCAATCATAAAAATATATACTGTGTGACTGTGTCTATTTCTTCAGTGTTGTTGCCATTAGTAATTTTAAGTCTAGAACTAGACCGTTTTTTTGAGGTCAGCATTCGATCACTGGATGGTCAATATTGGAATGTAGTACTAACTTTTAGGAAAAAATGTTGCCGTCCCCGGCAAACTGTCCCGGATAACGTATTGATTGTCCCGGATGTAATTTTTATATATATATGTATATATACTTTCTGATTGACAACAGACGAGTAACATGTCTGCCGAAAGAATTAATTTTTGATTTGTGTTTTTCTTTCATCTTAATCTCAGCTGCTCTTTATTGCAATTTCTGACCGACAATAAACTCGTCTGACTAGTTGTAATAAATAATAACTGAAATTAAGATGAAAGAAAATATGAATAAAAAAACTAATTTAAGGGTCTCAATTATGACAAGAAAAACCCAAATACTGGGATGCACATATTTGAATGAGTCCCCAGGAAAATTTATGGGTCCCAACCAGGCCCTGACACTAACTTTTTTCATGACCGTCCCGAACAAAAATTATCAACCATCCCGAATGGGGTTTGGACTGTCCCGAAATCACAATATTTTTGTTTAATTCATTAGCATCATCTATACTTGTCAGTCATCAGTAGCATAATAACATGTAATAAAACATAAAGAAAAGCTGAAGCAGTGATAATTCTGGATATTTGGACAAAAAATCCATTTCCTAGTGTGTTTTGAGCTAAAAAAAAATACTTTTTTACTTTAAGTTACCCTGATTTTGATTTATTCATAACAGAATTGCTTTAAAACTCTAATAAATATGTTTACTGGTTTAAAATAATTTACAGATTCCAAATGTTCCGCATGTTTTTCCCAAAAAAGGAAACCAATGATTACATGAAAAAATTTGATAATTTATGAGGAAGTGCGTCCCGGTCTCCTGCCTCAGAAATTGCTACTCGGTGACTATTAAAATAACGTCCCCAACTATGTCATCTTGGTGGTATTAATTGAAAGAAAACAACCAACTTAGGGCGTTAAATGTATTTTAGAGGGGGGGGCTTCTCTTTTTTTGTCTTAATTCTTATTTATTTATCATAATTTGTCTAGAAATTTATTTATAGAAATTTGTCGTAATTCTTGTTTATTTATAGAAATTTGTCGTAATTCTTGTTTAGATATGAAGATGGATATGTATCTATCTATCTATCTACCTCAATTTGTTCATTTTTTATTTTGTTTATATATATCTATCCACCCATCTCCATTTGTTCATATGGGGACGTTATTTTGATAGTCACCGGGTAGCAATTTCTGAGGCAGAAGACCAGGACGCACTTCCTCATAAATTACCAAAATTTTTTTTATTGAAACGAAGGGAAAAAAATGTTCATGGTAATTCTTTCATATTCATGTTTTATTAAATTCTGGTCTCCGTGACCGAGATCCTCCGCGCCACCACTCCTTTGCGGCACTTTTGGAAAAATTTTTACCGTCCCCGGCAAACTGTCTCAGATGACATATTGATCATCCCGGATGTAATTTTTAACGTCCCTGGTGTTACATAATTATTAGATACCTAATATTTATGTGCAATAGTGTAGAAACAAGATGGCGTTTTAAGTGCAGCTTGACCTTAGTCCTAACCCTATCTTCCGGGGATAGCCATGAGAACCGGTAGAGAGGACCCTCTCTTCTACTTTAGATAGTAAGTAAGTTTCAGTCAGTTAGAAGGTAGGAGCCGAGCTCGTAGGTTGTAAGTCGCGTATTACGCACCGCCGTTCTCATCTGCACAGATTGTCTGGTTGGGGATTTAAAAATAAAATAAGATCAAGTAAATTGAAGTCTTGTGTTTATTATCTAAAAACTAACAATGACACAGGGCTTCTTGTTACATATTAATTGGATCCCTATTACTTTTTAAGGTAGTATAGAAATCCTTATGGCGATCAGTACAGCTGATGGCCTTGAGAGTGAGTGACAATGCTTGACCTCACTCTCACCTTGCGTTCTGGGGATGGAACGTGAGAAACGGAACCTCGATAGAAAGCCCCCTTCCGGTTTAAGGTGGGCAACGCAGTTAGTGAGTTGCAGTTAGTCAGTTAGAAGTTAGAAGCGAAGCTAGCAAGATGTGAGCTGACTGCGCAGTTGTCTGGTCTGGGGATCCGGAATAAAGTAACATCAAAAGTAAATCGAAGTCTTGTTGTTATTACTCAAAGCTAACAATGACACAAGGCTTCTGACAAGAAATGGTCCCCAGCAGAACCAGACACGGAACCCAGATAAGAAAGACCAGACCAAGATAGAAGACAGAAGACTAGACGATCAGAAGACGGCCGGAAGAATAGAAGACCAGAGTAAGACGTAAGAAGTATACAACGTATATCTATTTGGTACCGTGACGACGACGCTACGTTACATTCTGATAAAGAGAAATCCCCAATAGAAGACCAGACTCAAAGTCCCTAAGAGAAGTCCAGACCTTAGAAGATTCCAGACCAAGACAAGATGTTATAAGATTCCAAAGACGGCCAGAAGAATAGAGTAAGAAAGAAGTAAGTAAAGAAGTAAAGAAGAAGGGTATGCAACACTGGGACGACGGGACAACATTAATGTCGAGCCCTGGTATAAATATATAGCTGTCTACCCTCTCTCGTTGTTTATATACCCGCAATATGTGTGGGTATGTAACATTGTACATTTTTCCTCTATTAATTCTGTGGAAACCAAAAACTGTCTCTTCTTTTTCCTGGATCTCACTTGACATGACGACTAATGATAGTTAACTGTACTTGATGTGTGACGTCATGCGTACAGTCGAGAATCCTGGCAAAGTATTTAACTCTCTCAAGTTTTCTTTGTCAGATAATTAGATCTTAATTTATTTTGTATTGTGTTGGTCAAGTGGGTGGTTTTGGGAGGTTCATTACGAGCGATCCTATCACACAGCTTATTCAATACATGCTATAATGCATTTTTATAGTAAAAATCATTGTCCAATGCATTTTTATAGTAAAAATCATTTCCAATGCATTTTTATAGTAAAAATCATTGTCCAATGCATTTTCATAGTAAAAATCATTTCCAATTCATTTTTATACTAAAATCTTTCCAATTCATTTTTATAGTAAAAAAAAATCTTTGTCCAATGCATTTTCATAGTAAAAATCATGTCCAATGCATTTTTATAGTAAAAAATCATTGTCCAATGCATTTTTATAGTAAAAATCATGTCCAATGCATTTTTATAGTAAAAATCATGTCCAATGCATTTTTATAAAAATCATTGTCCAATGCATTTTCATAGTAAATCATGTCCAATGCATTTTTATAGTAAAAATCATTGTCCAATGCATTTTTATAGTAAAATCATTGTCCAATGCATTTTCATAGTAAAAATCATGTCCATGCATTTTTATAGTAAAATCATTGTCCAATGCATTTTTATAGTAAAAATCATTGTCCAATGCATTTTTTCATTGTCCAATGCATTTTTATAGTAAAAATCATTGTCCAATGCATTTTATAGTAAAAAATCATTCCAATGCATTTTCATAGTAAAAGTCATTTCCAATGCATTTTTATAAAAAAATCATTGTCCAATGCATTTTCATAGTAAAAATCATTTCCAATGTATTTTTATAGTAAAAATTATTTCCAATGCATTTTTTATAGTAAAAAATCATTTCCAATGCATTTTCATAGTAAAAATCATTGTCCAATGCATTTTTATATTAAAAATCATTGTCCAATGCATTTTCATAGTAAAAATCATTTCCAATGCATTTTCATAGTAAAAATCATTGTCCAATGCATTTTCATAGTAAAAGTCATTTCCAATGCATTTTTATAATAAAATCATTGTCCAATGCATTTTCATAGTAAAAATCATTTCCAATGTATTTTTATAGTAAAAATCATTTCCAATGCATTTTTATATTAAAAATCATTTCCAATGCATTTTCATAGTAAAAATCATTTCCAATGCATTTTTATAATAAAAATCATTGTCCAATGCATTTTCATAGTAAAAGTCATTTCCAATGCATTTTCATAGTAAAAATCATTTCCAATGCATTTTTATAATAAAAATCATTGTCCAATGTGAGACATCATGTGTGCAGTCAAGAATCATGGCAAAGTATTTTACTGTTGCAAGTTTTCTTTGCCAAGTAATTAGATCTTAATTTATTTTGTATTGTGTTGGTCAAATGTTCTTGCTATAATCATCATCAAATTGCACTGGATGGATGGATGGATGCATCCATCCATCCATCCATCCCTAAACTTAACAGAATAGACTATAAATATGACATGAAATACAAGAATATACAGAGTCGTATGAGAGAAATGTCCTCATAATTGGATCTCAATTTGTTTTTTATTATGTTGCTCAAGTGGGAGGGGGGTCTTTGGTTTCATTATGAGGGATCTTATCATGCAGCTTGTTCAATGTGTTACCCTCTCTAATATAGTAGACCTGATAACCTGGCTGTTTTTGGAAGAAGCAGGAGCAGCCAGAAGAAGTGAGGCATATTTGCGGAGAACTTCACTTGCTCATTCAATGTTATAATCATTATGATCAAATCATACTGAGAGCTCATATTAACCATCATAGAAAAAGATATAAACTTAAAATCAGTAATTGAAAAACAAGAAGACAAATGAATTAAATGTCTATAAACCCATGTGCCATTTGAATTTTATTTGAACTAGCAAATATATGCACCCTCCGGGTGCAAGTATTTAAGTTTTAATATGATAAAATATCATATTAAATTAGAAAGGCTAATGAAACTGAATAAGAATGCAGATAAAAAGATTTGGAACAGAGGGGGGTATGATTGAAAAATAGAACAACTTTGAAACTAACTCTTCCATCATTTTCCATTACTCCCGTCTTTCATTGGTAAATTTTCCTAATTTAACTATTTAGTTAAAACAGGAAGTAAAGAATAAAATTACAGTTATTTCTTCTTTTTAATGGATTTCTTTTAAGATTTATCCCCGAGATTTTTGCTCATATTCAATAAGATAAAACCAAACAATTAGAAATCAATAATACTAAGCATATATTTATTAAGATCAAATTTCTAATATCAATATGCAAATTAGCCTTCCCATTCACATTGTAACCGCTATTTTGTTGTATATATAAATACAATTGCATGTTATTAGTATGTAGATGGTCAACAATTAATAACGTAAAACAATTTTATTAATAATCGAGGTTTAAATAAAAAATAAAATCATGGAGAATGTGATGTAAATAACAAAGGGAATTGTGACTTGTATAGTAATATAGTTTCGGTTACAGACTGACAAACCCACAATCTCCATTATAATAAGATGTTTATCAATACGATTTTTGATATGAGTATTTACTATCCCAACACACAACTTTTGCTGCTTGAGAAAATTTGATACTTTTTAAAAAATGAAAAATTGATCTATCCTAGTGCACAGACCTCAGTTTACTGTCTAGGCAGTCCAGCGGTTGGTCCAATCCTCTCCAGAAGCCCCAGCATGTGTATCCTAGCACCCTAGCACCAGATTGTATTAGGAAGTATATTTTAATATATAATTGATATAATATTTAATCTATTTAGTTTAAAAGAAAAAGAGAGAAAAGTACTCATAAAAGATATTTTCTTAAAAAAAAATGTTTTTCTATCAATACTAATACATAATTTAAGATAATCTTTTATTTACTTACTTACTTATTTACTAAAAAAAAATTAAATTAGAGAACAAAGGAAAAAAAAAGAAATAACAACAAAAAAAAGAAAAAGAGGGAGAAAGGAAAAAGAAAAGAAAAGAGTGTTATACACGCTCCGACTCGATCTGCACAGGTAGTCTGGTGGGGGATTTTGAGAATAAAATATGATCAAAGTAAATCGACGTCTGGTGTTATTATCTAAAAACTACCAATGACACAGGTCTTCTGATGAAGAGAAATCCCCAATGAAAGACCAGACATGAAGTCCCCAAGAGAAGTCCAGACGCTAGAAGAGACGCTAGAAGAAGAACCTAAGATAAAAGATGAACAGAACAAATGTTATGAGAGTGTTTGGTGATTTGTTTGTTTGTTGTTGATTTATTGTATGATGTACTCTGTATTGAGTTCTATTTTGTTATTTATTTGCGGATCTAATTTGGATATTAATATTGCTTCTTTAATTCTCAGATATCCGACATTCCTGTCCCTGGCTTTAATTGTATTTGTTATGTTTTTTTCCACCTTTTTATACTTGCATAGGTGTTTGTGAAAGGAAGATGCCTGTGGTGTAGTGGTCTGGTAATGCTACCTATATAAAACTGGCTGTATTTTTCGCATTGTATTTGGTATACCATGTACACTTCATGGCACATACCTGTGTCACAGATAGGGCAGTTTGCTAGTGTGCAACTAGTGCTGTCCATACAGTTGTTTGTTCACAGTCACTGGAACATATCCTCTCTTCCTGCAGAACAGCCCTTGCTAACGGAAGATACACCTGGAGGCACAGCAGTGTATTCGATGAGCTGGTCAGAATTATTCAGAACTTAATAAAAGCTGAAACAACTGATTCAACCCATAAATTTGTTGCAGAGGGGGGCAAGGCATATACCGGCTTTAGACAATCAATTTATCATCAAGCTATACCCGGTAAAAGGGAAGCGTGTGGTGTAATGGTTAAAGTCGCCCCGAGTTCAAATCCTGGATGTGGTAATTGCATTTCACTTAGCGCTAACATCCTTGGGAAAGGTATGAATCCTACTCTCCCTCCAGCTATGGATAAATAGTAGGGCAAACTGGCTCATTAACCTTGATTAGGCAACCGGTCTAGGAGAAGGAAAACTCTGAATTCAAACCTGCTGAACTCCGCTTAAGAAATTGACCATGTGTCACACCCTGCTCGTGAGGAGGGGTTGGTAAATATATATACCCGGTAAAAACCCTCTTGAATCAGATGGCAATTGGGAGGTTTCTGCGGACCTCCCTGGCTGGCGTATTGATTTTTAATTGAATGTTAATTATCCTGCCTTGAAATAAAATCACAAACACACACATTATATTATATATATATATATATATATATATATATATATATATATATATATATAGCACTGCCCTGTCTATAGCTCTGCTGATGAGGCCTAATAGGCTGAAATGCACATACAGAGATCGACTTTTTCTCGATTTGTTTACGCTTTACATTTAAACCGATATGCATGCCTAATTCATTTAATTATAATTAATTAATTAACAAATTAGGTATGACTTTAATTAAGCACATAACCTCCCAAAAATTGTCAGCCTTCGCCATTTTCAAACACACTGTTTGACTACTTCATACATACATATATATAATATATATTTTTTTGGGGGGGGAGGTGAATATGTGGTTAATTGAAGTCAT
>CM042177.1:38013400-38033127 GCA_023376005.1 Doryteuthis pealeii | reverse complement strand
AAGAGAGAGATGGCTCCAATCAGATGCCAAAACATCTCCTTGGTCTAGCGCTATCAAAAAGGGGATAGACTCCCTCGCTGACTGGCTGATACCGACTTTAGGCCGCCCCGACGACTTCACTTTTACTTTTTTATATAAAATGATGTATCTTAAAGAAAAAAATTTGTACATTTTTTTTTTCCTTCTCTTTCTTCCTTCCAATTCGTATATATGTTACATACGGGCTTCGTTTCGTTCACAGTATCAAATCGTATCTTGTATATTCGTACGGTTGTTTGTTTACAACTGACACATAGCAGTAAACGTCTGTGGCCCCAGAATTCTTCCACACTCCTTTCGTTTATGGTCAAGGGAAAGGTATCACGTTTCACGGCCGCGTGCTTCTTCGTTACGGCCAATTGCCTTTATCTCAACGGGTATCCAGAGGTCAGGAGAATTTCATTGATAAAACGATTCCCCTAGTATTTTTCTCGTCGTAGTAAAAGAAGAATGATAATACTGTGTTTACTTTTTCAGAAGTTTATTATATTCAAAACTTCACTATTACTTTTAGAGAGAGAGAGTCTCTAATATTCTCTGCGCTTAATAATTAATTAATTGTATTCTAACTGGATTCAACTTCACTTCAGGCTTTACTTATACTTTTTTATATAAAATGATGTATCTTAAAGAAAAAATTCTGTACATTTTTTTTCTTTTTCCCAACAGGCTGCTTTTGCTTTGTGCCTTGGTCCATTCACCTTCTTCAACGTTCAAAAGACGGGATTTCTTCAGATCTTCACGTCCGTTTTCAGATGGGCTTGTAAGTTTTTCTGATTTTTTTTTTTTTTGTGTTTTTTTTTTTTTTTTTTTTTGTCTGTAAACAAAATTGAAACATGATGATGATGATGATGATTTACTGTATTCTGCTACTGTTGACATTTACTCTATTATTGAAAGTTTAGATATTACTCTGTATACGATTAATTGGACCAAGTAACCAATAAGCACCCCAAATTTTCACGTCCCTTTTCAGATGGGCTTGTGAGTTTTTCTGATTTTTTTTTTTATGTGTGTTTTTTTTTTTGTTTTTTTTTTTTGTCTGTAAACAAAATTGAAACATGATGATGATGATGATTTACTGTATTCTGCTACTGTTGACATTTACTCTATTATTGAAAGTTTAGATATTGCTCTGTATATGATTAATTCGACCAAGTAACCAATAAGCACCCCAAATCAGTGCTACCCAACCACCGGGTCATTAGGTACCGGGTGTTATGCTTTGCATTTTTATATCCCAGTTTATAAAAAGGGTAACTGAGTTCTTTAAGCAAGAATAAAACAAGTCAACACTCTTCTGATAACAGGATAAGAACTGAATTTTATTTAAAAAATTTGTGCACCTGTCGGTGTATGTGTTATATACTTCTTATGTCTTATTCTTCTCGTCTATTCTTCTGGCCGGATCTGGTATATCTTCTATCGTCTATCTTGGTCTGGTCTTTCTTATCTGGGTTCCGTGTCTGGTTCTGTTGGGGACCATTTCTTATCAGAAGCCTTGTGTCATTGTTAGCTTTTAGTAATAACAACAAGACTTCGATTTACTTTTGATGTTACTTTATTCATGAACCCCAGACCAGACAATCACGCAGTGAGCTCACATCTTACTAGCTTCACTTCTAAGTTCTAACTCTGCAACTGACTAACTGACTGAGTTGCTTACACCTTAAACCGGAAGGCTTCTATTGACTTCCGTTCTCACGTTCCGTCCCCAGAACGCAAGGTGAGACTGAGGTCAAGCATTGTCACTCACTCTCAAGGCCATCAGCTGTACTGATCACCATAAGGATTTCTATACTACCTTAAAAAGTAATAGGGATCCAATTAATATGTAACATATGTATGTGTGCGCATGTTCGGAAATTAATCCTTTATTTATGAGGTTTATCTTGGTCACATGATAGGTCACCAGCTGTTACCCCAAAAGCTAGTAAATTTGTAAAACAAACCTGGTGAATTGAGCCTGTCCGTGCTAGAAGAGGATCAACTGCTGGACATTGCAAATGAAGGTGGCCTTAAAAGTATGTTTCAAACAATAACTGTGCCATTGTTCTGGATTAAAATCAAGGCAGAATATCCTGAGATCGCCCCAAAAAGCATTGAAAACCCTGCTTCCATTTCCAACCTCCTATTTTTGTGAAGCAGCATTTTCTGCAGTGACCGCAACCAAACCGAAACTACGGAATAGACTGGACGTACAGAACACACTTCGTGTGTCACTGTCTTCCATTACCCTGAGATGGGACCGGCTCGTTGCAGAGAAACAAACTCAGGGCTCTCACTAATTGTCATTATTATTATTTTATTCACTTGTTCACTCTTTTATATAGAGATGATCAATATTGTCACTTGAATCGAGTTTTATCAACAACAGTTTATTATTAAATATTAGCCTTGGATTGTAAACACTTGTTTATATAATTCTATGATATGCACAGATGTTGTATTATTACAGCACAATAAATTGCTTAATTCATTAGCTAACAATTCATTGAAAAACAAAATTGATTGTATTACAATCGTTGAAATGAGACAAAGCCAATGTAACATAACAACTTAACTTTAATCAACTGAACAACCACAACAACAATGGCTGCTATCTGTTGAATTTATATAGTCTCAATCAAGGGAAGATAACCCAACCACTCCAAAGGGAGGTAATCACGTCTTTTATTATCACAATCGTTTTGAAAGTTTAAATAAGTTTGAATATTTTCTCTTTATGTCATTGGATGTTGAAGAAATATTTTTGTAGGTTAACATAGCCAAAAATTAGGGGTTTGAGATATTAAAAGGCAATGTATAATATAAATAACTTTTTATGGCTAAAAAAATTTTTTAAATTTTAATTTTTTTTCTGTTTCAGCATTTATCATGATGGTAGTCCTGACCCTTCTGCGTTTATCCAAAGGCAAAGGAGAAGGGAAACCCGCCGTCGCTGATTTCTCCGAAATCCCCAGTCTCTTCGGGGTGTGCGTCTACTCGTTCATGTGTCACCATTCATTGCCATCCCTGGTGACACCAATCAAGAACAAGTCGCGCATCTTCCAGCTCTTTGCCACCGACTACCTCCTGGCACTCTCGTTCTACGCACTACTCTCCTTCACGGGTATTTTTGCATTCCAGCACATTGAGGACGTCTACACGCTCAACTTCATCCCCAATCCATGCGAGGACTCGAAGACGGCGATCACCAACAGCCAGTTTATCAAGTACTTTCTCGTGCTCTTCCCCGTCTTCACCCTCAGCTCGAACTTTCCGATCATCGCCGTCACTCTCCGCAATAACCTGAAGACCCTCTGCTTTAGGAAGGAGCGTCCGTTCTCCTGGTTTGTCGACCGGATCTTTTTCCCTCTGCTAGCTATTGTTCCGCCCCTCATAATCGCCCTGTTCACCGACAGGGTCGACTTTTTAGTCGGTATAACCGGTTCGTACGCCGGGGCCGTTATTCAGTATGTGATTCCGTCAATGTTGGTGTATTACGCCAGGAAGGATGTCCTGGTCGTGAGTAATCCGATGCCGAGTAGACAAAAGTCGTATTTCCGCAATCCGTTTTGGATATGGATCGTGATGTTCTGGGCCGGAGTCAGCCTTGTTTTTGTAACGGTTAATCACATAGTAACGAAGAAATAATTTTATACGAGTGAAAATTTGCTAAAAACATTTTTTAAAAACGGACATTTTCATAATCATCGTGTATCTTGATTATTTTTTTTTTTATTTTTACATTCCTTTTTTAAAAACATTTAGGTCTATGCAAAAATGATCACAGTTTTATATCATTTCGAATTTTAAGGAATATTCTTTTAATAAACTTATTTTTTTTATAAACTATTATTTAACTAAGAATTAATTGTAAAGGTGTAATACAACTCAAAACATCCTTAAACAATAGGATTGGGGCAGCTAGTGAGGAACAAACTCGTTATTCAAATTTTAAGGAATATTCTTTTAATAAACTATTTTTTTATAAACTATTATTTAACTACAAATTAATTAGCAAACTATAATTCACTCGAGACATCCTCAGCCTTGTTTTTGTAACGGTTAATTGACTAAGAAATAATTTTGTACGAAGGAAATTTGCTAAAACATATTTTACGACAGACTTTTTTATAATCATCGTGTATTTTGATTAGTCTTGTTTTTTTAAATGTTTTTTTTTAGAACATTAGGTCTGTGCAAAAATAATTAGTCTTTTATTATTTCAAATTTTAATCATCAAGGATGTATCTTACAGAAGTCCTTCAGCAGCAACCCACGGGTAACTCATGTCTACTCTGTGACAAAGTTTGTGGGTCTACGGCAAGTTTGAGATATCATGATATATGCAAATATAATTACAGTTTTTTTTTATTTTGAATTTTAATGAATATTTTTTAATAAACTATTATTTCTTTTAAATGAACGATCATTTAAGTAAGAATTAATTGGGAAAGTGTAATACCATCCGAGACGTCCTCAAATAGGATCAAGTAGGATATGACATAAGATTACAAGTATGTGGCATCCAGCGCTAGACCAAGGAGATTATTGTAGCATCTGCAGTGTAGCGCTACACCTACCATCAGCCCCTTTGTTTACCGCACAGATCTATGTGCTACTTATACGCGTTGGCGAGGGCCGGTATCGAACGTGGTTTCTACCTTAACGCTCTACCGACTGAGCTAATTAATATATATATATATATATATATATATGAGAGAGAGAGATAGATAGAGAGAGAGAGAGAGAGAGAGAGAGAGAGAGAGAGAGAAGAAATGAATGAATACAGAGAAAAGAGAGAGGGGGAAGTGTGTGTGTGGGAAAAGAAAGAGATTGATAGAGATACCATTTAAAAAGATGGAAATGGCAGAAAAAGGAGAGAATGAAAGTACATAGAAGGAAGGGGGAGAGAAAGAGAAATAGAGAGGAGGAAAGAAAGAGAGAGGGGGAGAAAGAGAGAGAGAGGCGGGAAAGAGAGAGAGAGGGAGAGGATGGAGGAATGAAGGAAGAGAGACGAAGAAATGAAATATATATATATATATATATATGAGATTTGTTATTTAGTTTTAATGGATCTGGAGACTAGCTTGCTAACACTTACATTTGTTATATTTTAAAGATAAAAAAGATGGAAAGAAAGAAAAAAAGTAAGAGATAATTAAATCAAGATTATTATACTTTTTACATATTGAAATATTGAGCAATAGCTCTTAAGTAAATATATAAAGCGTTGTCATAATTAAACTATCATACTGTGGTATAGCCACAGTTCCTGTTAGTACTCTGTGAATTGTAATGGGCATAGCTGATCCCCCCGACGTAAGCGACGATGAATTACTTGTGCCGTGAAAGACTCGAACGGCACGAGATTAATTTTTTTCTTGGCGGCTGGGTGAGCCGTAATAAAAGCAGGCAGTTGTTCACACTGGTGCAGAAGGAACCAGGTGATGGAAAGAGTGACACGAGAGAGTGGTGTTTATTGTTCATCTGATCAAGGATTTGAACCGGCGAGTTTAAGAGTTCGGGAAGAAAACGGTGATTTGTTAGAGAACGCTAAGAGCTTATCTT
This sequence comes from Doryteuthis pealeii, assembly GCA_023376005.1. Taxonomy (NCBI): domain Eukaryota; kingdom Metazoa; phylum Mollusca; class Cephalopoda; order Myopsida; family Loliginidae; genus Doryteuthis; species Doryteuthis pealeii. The sequence continues at coordinate 38,027,532 of CM042177.1, read as the reverse complement.
ATCTTTTATCTTTTTCTTTTTATAACTATTTTTTGTTTCTCTTTGTAGCCTTTGGTTTTATAAAACTTATTTTCAATATTTTATTAAGAATTAGTCAGGTTATTAGAATATGAAATCATCTCAATTTTTCTGTAAATTCTAGTCATCCATATTTAAAAAATATTTTGCATAAAAAACTTTTATTAAAAAGACTTTAATTAAATAATGTAATTTATTGTGTACAGTGCTCAGGTGCACCACAACTCATCAAAGTCTCATGTCAGGTACACAGAATAATGTATTAGTGTCAGGAACATGAATAGCATACAGTAATAATATACATGTATGTGTACAGTGCTCAGGTGCACCACAACTCATCAAAGTCTTATGTCAAGTACACAGAATAATGTATTAGTGTCAGGAACATGAACAGCATACAGTAATAATATACATGTATGTGTACAGTGCTCAGGTGCACCACAACTCATCAAAGTCTCATGTCAGGTACACAGAATAATGTTGTGCCAGGAACATGAACAGTTCACAGTAGTAATATGGATGTATGTGTGTGCATGTGTATGTGGAGAGTGGCATCAGGTATAGTGTTGGCGGACTACAGGAAGCATGGAGGCTTTGAAAGTTTCAGTGCTCCGGCAGCCTACAACAGATGCAGGGAGTTTATTCCATGTCTCCGCAATTCTGAGCGTGAAAAAATGTTTCCGAAAGTCACGTGAACAGTGCTGTTTTCTGACTTTGTAGGCATGCCCTCGTGTATTGGAGAGATGGAGATCAAAAAAGTACTCAAGGTTGCTGTTCATCTATCTTATGTTTTGAATCATCTATCTTATGTTTTTAAATACATTTTTTTAAATATATAAAAATTTCATTCAATGGGTAAAATAAAAAAGGAAGGAAAAAAGGTGTTTAATCATAAAACAGAATTTTGAGTTTGTTCTACATACGCAGTTAAAATTTGAGATCATTTGATTGGTTGTTTTATTTTAATATTCTGTTTTAAATCATTTAATAATGAAAATAATAATGAAATTTATTGTGTACAGTGCTCAGGTGCACCACAACTCATCAAAGTCTCATGTCAGGTACACAGAATAATGTATTAGTGTCAGGAACATGAATAGCATACAGTAATAATATACATGTATGTGTACAGTGCTCAGGTGCACCACAACTCATCAAAGTCTCATGTCAGGTACACAGAATAATGTTGTGCCAGGAACATGAACAGTTCACAGTAGTAATATGGATGTATGTGTGTGCATGTGTATGTGGAGAGTGGCATCAGGTATAGTGTTGGCGGACTACAGGAAGCATGGAGGCTTTGAAAGTTTCAGTGCTCCGGCAGCCTACAACAGATGCAGGCAGTTTATTCCATGTCTCCGCAATTCTGAGCGTGAAAAAATGTTTCCGAAAGTCACGTGAACAGTGCTGTTTTCTGACTTTGTAGGCATGCCCTCGTGTATTGGAGAGATGGAGATCAAAAAAGTACTCAAGGTTGCTGTTCATCTATCTTATGTTTTGAATCATCTATCTTATGTTTTTAAATACATTTTTTTAAATATATAAAAATTTCATTCAATGGGTAAAATAAAAAAGGAAGGAAAAAAGGTGTTTATTTATTAAAAAGACTTTAATTAAATAATGTAATTTATTGTGTACAGTGCTCAGGTGCACCACAACTCATCAAAGTCTCATGTCAGGTACACAGAATAATGTATTAGTGTCAGGAACATGAATAGCATACAGTAATAATATACATGTATGTGTACAGTGCTCAGGTGTCCCACAACTCATCAAAGTCTCATGTCTAGTACATAGAATAATGTATTAGTGTCAGGAACATGAACAGCATACAGTAATAATATACATGTATGTGTACAGTGCTCAGATGCACCACAACTCATCAAAGTCTCATGTCAAGTACACAGAATAATGTATTAGTGTCAGGAACATGAATAGCATACAGTAATAATATACATGTATGTGTACAGTGCTCAGGTGTCCCACAACTCATCAAAGTCTCATGTCTAGTACACAGAATAATGTATTAGTGTCAGGAACATGAACATACAGTAATAATATACATGTATGTGTACAGTGCTCAGGTGCACCACAACTCATCAAAGTCTCATGTCAAGTACACAGAATAATGTATTAGTGTCAGGAACATGAATAGCATACAGTAATAATATACATGTATGTGTACAGTGCTCAGATGCACCACAACTCATCAAAGTCTCATGTCTAGTACACAGAATAATGTATTAGTGTCAGGAACATGAACAGCATACAGTAATAATATACATGTATGTGTACAGTGCTCAGGTGCACCACAACTCATCAAAGTCTCATGTCAAGTACACAGAATAATGTATTAGTGTCAGGAACATGAATAGCATACAGTAATAATATACATGTATGTGTACAGTGCTCAGGTGCACCACAACTCATCAAAGTCTCATGTCAAGTACACAGAATAATGTATTAGTGTCAGGAACATGAATAGCATACAGTAATAATATACATGTATGTGTACAGTGCTCAGGTGCACCACAACTCATCAAAGTCTCATGTCAAGTACACAGAATAATGTATTAGTGTCAGGAACATGAATAGCATACAGTAATAATATACATGTATGTGTACAGTGCTCAGGTGCACCACAACTCATCAAAGTCTCATGTCAAGTACACAGAATAATGTATTAGTGTCAGGAACATGAACAGTTTACAGTAGTAATATACATGTATGTGTACAGTGCTCAGGTGCACCACAACTCATCAAAGTCTCATGTCAAGTACATAGAATAATGTATTAGTGTCAGGAACATGAACAGTTTACAGTAGTAATATGCATGTATGTGTGCACGTGTGTGCATATGTATGTGGAGAGTGGCATCAGATATAGTGTCAGCGGACTACAGGAAGCATGGAGGCTTTGAAAGACTCAGTGCTTCGGCAGCCGACAACAGACGCGGGCAGCTTATTCCATGTCTCCGCAATTAACAAGAATTAGTTAGGTTATTAGAATATGAAATCATATCAATTTTTCTATAAACTCTAGTCATCCATTTTTTAAATATTTTGCATAAAAAACTTTTATTAAAAAGAATTTAATTCGTTGATCTTATGTTTTGAATCATCTCTCTTTTCTTTTTTTTTTTTTTTTTTCAAAATAAAAATAAAAATATGTAGAAATTTAATTCAATGGGTAAAAAAAAAAAAAGATATGAAAAAGATGTTTAATTATTAAACATAGAAATTTGAATTGTTTAAACATATGCTGTTAAAATTTGAGATCATTTGAATTGGTTTAGTTATTAGATTATGAAATGATATCAATTTTTATGTTTCGAAATAGTCCACAAAAGGAAGTACTCGGTGACACAACTTCAATGATTTGATTCAACCAGTGAGTAGTAGAATCACCTCCACTCAAATTTGAAACAAAATATATATCTATACAATGAACATAATGATTTTTTCTTTCTTTCTTTTGTTTGTTCATTTTGTGCTTCTTTCCTGCGATCAAAGTGGCTTCCTGGTATTCCTGCGTATGATTAGACTTTCTTTAACCGGCCTTCACACTAGAATTAAAGCAAAGTGTCTGTTCATCTCCTTGTCTTCGGAGAGGACACGGCAAAATTCAAGGTGAGATTAACCTCAGGTTTTCTCACCCTGCGACAATACCTTGCACATTTTACCAAACACCCTGTACATCTCAAATGATATCATTTTTTTTTTTAAACACTCTGTAATATACATGCTGCTTAAATTTGAGATCATTTGAATTGGTCAAACTATAAGATTACAAAATAAATTCATTTTTTATGAAACTCCCTGTACATCTCAAATGCTATAATTTTTTAAAACAGTGTGACGAGACTGAAAGGCAGCCCTATGAACAAGCGGATTCCCAGCCCCCACAAACAAAGCGCGTCAGGATATGTTTGGCCTGTGGCGAGCGGCTACAGATACTTGAACTCGCTACCTCTTTGTAGCTGAGGTATTGTTAGTAGAAACCCAAAATAAAGTATATCCGAATTTGCATAAGCGCATTCGAACGAGCAGAAATAAAGACAGACTGTCGCTGACAGGGTGAGCAAGGAAGAAAGTGTTTGGACGGCAAGAAATCTGACAACTGCTATTTGATGTGAGAGTGGCGTGTTTTGTTGGGAAAGGAATTGCATTTTTTGTTTGCTGGAGAGACTTTCAAAGGATTGATATTACCTTGATTTTTGGACCCCTTTCAAAAGAAACAGCCTGTAATATATATACTGCTTAAATTTGAGATCATTTGAATAACAATTGGCCAAGTCATTTGAAATTATATAAATTTTCTCAGAAACACCTTGTACATTCTGAATGATATGAATTTTTTTTAAAACATGTTGTATATATAATTTTGAGCTGTTTCTATACATGCTGTTCAAATTTGAGATCATTTGGATGAGAATTGGTCAAATTGTTATGAAATATCAATTTTTTTGAAACAACCTTGTATGTCTCAAATGATATCAAATATATATATATATATATATATATATATATATATATATATATATGTTAATGTTGATAGCTTTTTGATTTAGTCCATCCTGGGATGCACATATTTGTTTTGAATGAGTCCCCTGGAAAATTTATGGTTCCCAACTAAAGCCATCTAACTCCTACCTTGTAAACCTATCCTGTATAATTCATTTCTTAGAAACTACTGAAATGTATTTACAGCTAGCTTGAAATGGTGAGGGAAGAAAAAAGAAAAATACTGGGACGCATGGATATGATCTTACCGCGTCCTTTTAGATTTGTGTGTGTCAAAGATGCAGGACATGTACCTATCAGCAACATGTACCTATATATATATATATATATATATATATATATATGAAAGTAATTAAACAAACAATGTGTTTATTTTTTATATGGCCTTTTAGCCGACAATTTTTGGAGGATATGTGCTTAATTGAAGTCATACCTAATTTTGAAAATTAATTGGTTAATAATTAATGAATTTAGGCGGCATATATGTTCAAATGTAAGGCTAAACAAATCGAGAAAATGAAGGGATTGATATTTTCTCGATTTGTTTAGCCTTACATTTGAACATATATGCCCGCCTGAATTCATTAATTATTAACCAATTAATTTTCAAAATTAGGCATGACTTCAATTAATCACATATCCTCCAAATATATATATATATATATGTGTGTGTAATTTTTTTTAATGTGTAAACACTGTGATACTTTCTATGCGATTGACTTCATTTTGAAAATTGAAGATGTACAATTTTAATTGGTCTGGGGGAAGGCCACACTTGAGGATTTTCAAGGCCTTATATGGCCTTGAGACCACAAGTTCCCTACTTCTAAAATAAACATCTTCTAAAATGTGCTAAAGATGAAATATAAAAATTAAAATGAAATGCAAATGTTTCATATCCAGTTTATTTTTCTATTCGTTTATTTCATGTATAAATATTCATTTGTTTCTTTTTTTTTTTTTAAATCTTATTTGCGATCAAATAAATTTCACATTTTTCTCTAAAAACAATATTTATGTTTGTTGTCGTTTTTTTAATTTGCCTTTCATGTTTTACAATATTTAACACTTTTGTACAATTATATAGAAGAGTAGATTTTTATATATATATATATATATATATATATATATATATATATATATATATTATTTATTTTACAATGTTTTCATAGATCAATGTTCATTATCAGCGACCGCGGTTTCATGCTAAAAGCAATCATGTATTTTCTTTGTTTCATCGCAAAAAAAATTTTGTTTTTACATATACCTATATCGCTCCTAAAATGGATTAAGAACCTGATGTAAAACAAATCAACAGGAACCTACAACCAGGAATAGTAGAGCACTCTAGGAAGAAAGAAATTTTCAATTAAAATGGATCTACACGAAATGGATTAACTCCAACAAACACCATAGGATCTTGCTCCTCAGCCTGATGATTGCTTTTAGCATGAAACCGCGGTCGCTGATAATGAACATTGATCTATGAAAACATTGTAAAATAAATAAATATTAGCTCTTACAAACTGTGATTGAGCACTGTATTTTCTTTGTTTCATCGCAAAAAAAATTTTGTTTTTACATATACCTATATATATATATATATATATATATATATAAGTTAAGAGTAAGGAAATGAATCCGACGGTATAATAATAATAATAATGATGAAATTTATTGTGTACAGTGCTCAAGTGCACCACAACTTATGTTTTTAAATACATTTTTTTAAATATATAAAAATTTCATTCAATGGGTAAAATAAAAAAGGAAGGAAAAAAGGTGTTTAATCATAAAAAAGAATTTTGAGTTTGTTCTACATACGCAGTTAAAATTTGAGATCATTTGATTGGTTGTTTTATTTTAATATTCTGTTTTAAATCATTTAATAATGAAAATAATAATGAAATTTATTGTGTACAGTGCTCAAGTGGACCACAACTCATCAAAGTCTCATGTCAAGTACACAGAATAATGTATTAGTGTCAGGAACATGAACAGTTTACAGTAGTAATATGTATGTGTGCGCGTGTATGCATATGTGTGTGGAGAGGGGCATCAGATAGAGTGTTGGCAGACTACAGGAAGCATGGAGGCTTTGAAAGATTCAGTGCTCCGGCAGCCTACAACAGATGCAGGCAGTTTATTCCATGTCTCCGCAATTCTGAGCGTGAGTATAGATAAAAGGATATGAAAATACACAATACTGTTAAAATGAAAACATTTTATATCATATTCATAGCTAATATTGAACAATATTTCGATTTATAAAAATCATCTTCAGAGCTTGTTTTTAATCCGGACTCATCGAGCGAGAAGCTGAAAATAATTTCAATTCAAAACGAAAACATTGATGTTCCAAAAAGCATACGAGTCATGCGATCATTTCTTCATTAGCATAGCACATCCGCTTGTACACTTTTTGGAACATCAATGTTTTCATTTTGAATTCAAATTATTTTCTGCTTCTCTCTCGATGAGTCCGGAGTAAAACAAAGCTCTGAAGATAATTTTTATAAATCGAAATATTGTTCAATATTAGCTATGAATATGATATAAAATCTTTTCACTTTAACAGCATATTGTGTTGTTTTCATATCCTTTTATCTAATATATATATATATATATATATATATATAAGGTATATATATGGGTAATTCCATGTCAAATCATGCAGGCAATGTCACCCACCCCCTTCAATTTTTCTGAAATTTTATACAGGTGTGCACTATGTTAGAGTTAGACAATCCCCAAAATTTGAGCTTCCAATTCCAAAAATTGGCGGAGTTGTGCTGATTTTTAACTCTCCAATTTGAGAGGGGGGGGTCACTAAAAATGGCGACTTTTGCAATCTATTTTTGTCTGTAAAATAAGTTCTAGAGCTTCCCTACTCCTAAAAATTGGTTTATAGAAGTATTTTTGCCCAAGGAATCCAAAAATGGTATTAAAAAAGTCTGAAGGTTAACCAGTTTTAAATTATTAATGATTTCCTATTTGCAAAATTTTAACTGATGTTGTAGGTTCAGTTCTGGACAAACATCAAACTATATTTTTGGTACAAATAATATTCAATATATGTGAAATAATAATAGAAAAAAATGTGTCTTAAATTTAGTGCCACATTAGGATATTGATCTTGCTGTGAAAAAATCAGAAATCATCTATAACTCAAAATTGGTTGACTTGAAGACTATTTTGATAGCATTTTTGGATTCCTCGGGCAAAAATGCTATTATAAACCAATTTTTAGGAGTAGGGAAGCTCCAGAACTCATTTTACAGACAAAAATAGATTACAAAAAAGGCATCATTTTTTGCGACCCCACCCCTCAAATGTGGAGACCTAAAAATCGACATAACTCCACCAATTCTTGGAATTGGAAGCTCAAATTTTGGGGATTGTCACATTTTAACATTTCATTGGAAATGATCTTTACTATAAAAATGCATTGGAAATGATTTTTACTATAAAAATGCATTGGACAATGATTTTTACTATAAAAAATGCATTATAACTCCACCAATTCTTGGAATTGGAAGCTCAAATTTTGGGGATTGTCTAACTTTAAGATAGTGCACACCTGTAGAAAATTTCCGAAAAATTGAAGCAGGTGGGTGACAATTTTACTTTTTTCTGGATGATTTGACATGGAATTGCCCATATGTATAGTTATTTCTTTTCTTAAGACATATTTTGTTGAACTGCGGAGACATTTTCTGTCTGCCAATCTTGTTCCAGGTCTTTTCAAGTTGTCGGATTGATGTAATTATATCAGGCTAAAAATGGCTGATGTATTTGTCATAGCTTATTATTTTCCCGAATACTTTCCGTGTCGTCACGGACCATCTTCAGGGGTAGTGCAAGAACAATACAACAATGGGTTGCCCTGTCAGCTGGGGCGTTAGAATGCACCGACTGCACCTCTGCAGAGGGGTAAGACTCCCCCAATGGGGCCACCTGTTGGCCGTGGGTGGCGACCTGTGATGCTTAAGGATAGAACCCAGGTGGATGAGCAGTTCATGACGTGCAATACTCCACTTTGGCCCTATCTTGGGCTAGACGGGCGGTCAGAGAGGCCCCCTCCCATCACTCAGCTGGTCACGTCAAGCCCTACCACCTATATGATTTTCCCAACCCTATTGCCCTTATGGCAAGCCCCAACACCTATTTATCATATGGGTACTAGAAGGCGGTGACTGAGGGTCTACATGTCCTGGGAATGATGTTAAACTCTATCTGATGGTGAGTTTCCAGTTTTGGTGGTTTGGGGAATGTGGAGCACCCCTTCATCACCATTGCTCCCTGGTCCACTCTGACTCGGAGTGGTAGTACCTGTTAGGGTCCCATCTATGGGTTAAATAGAAAAATGTATTCATAAAAATATTGTATTATCCATTAAGAATTGATTTATTTCAAAACTTTATCGGCATTAAATGACCCACTGGGTTGATATGCCGTAAAACAAAACAACAATGGGTTGTTCCATTAAGCTTGTATTCTATTTATATAGGGGTTTTATTTTGTTATTTGCTCATTTTATTTTATTCTAATTATTAATAATAATACTAATGTTCTAAAATGCCTGTAACTACATCAATAATTAATACAATAATAATAATAATATTAACAACAATAAGAATAGTGGAAAATTCTCTGGGACTTTGAAATAAAAACGGATCATCTTATCCCAGCAAGAAGACCAGACCTAATGTTGATTAACAAAAAAGAAAGAACTTGCCAACTGGTGGATTTTGCAGTGCCAGCAGATCACAGAGTGAAATTAAAGGAAAATGAAAAAATGGACAAATACCTGGACCTTGCCATAGAATTGAAAAAGTTATGGAATATGAAAGTGAAAGAGTTACCAATTGTAGTTGGTGCACTTGGAACAGTCCCAGAAGGATTGGAAAAGGGTTTGGAAAGTTTGCAAATCAGAGGAACTATTGAAACCATTCAGAACACTGCACTGCTGCAATCTGCCAGAATACTCAGAAGAGTCCTGGAGACCTGAGGAGACTTGCTGTCACTCAGACTCCAGTGAAAGACCATTAGCTAACACTGATGTGAAAATTCAAAAGGAGTAAATAATAATAATAACAATGATAATGACACTAATAATAATAACAACAATAATTAGATAATAATATCGACAGCTGGTCAGAAGTGGTTGCTGTGTCTAGCCACACTGATGAGACATGAAACGTCAAAACATGGTGTCTGTGGATGGCTTATATAGAAAGCGTGTTGTGTAATGGTTAAAGTCATGGGAAATGGACTCGTCGCCCCGAGTTCAAATCCTGGACGTGGTAATTACATTTCACTTAGCACTAATACCCTTGGGAAAGGTATGAATCCTACTCTCCCTCCAGCTATGGGTAAATAGTAGATCAGACTGGGCTCTTTAACCTTGGTTAGGCAACTGGTCTAGGAGAAGTAAAACTCTGAATTTAAACCTGTTAAACTCCGCTTAAGAAATTGACCTTGTGCCACATCCTGCTCGTGAAAAATGCCTGATTAACAATGTCAGAATAATTTTTTAAAAAAGAAGAAAAAAAACAGAAATTCTTTTGTCCTAGCGACCTAAACAGAATCGTAAATCTCTGCAGTATGGAATGCGAACACAATATATTTGTTGACTGTTCACAATTATACATTGCACAACTGGTCAGGTGGTGGGGGTGGGGTGTCATTTATCCTCACCCACCTCCCCACAAACAACCTGAAACTGTGACTTTCTATTTTCAATATATTCATATACAGTACATATATTCATGGTAATATATACATATGTATTCATAGATATTCATGTGATAATATCTTATTATAATGGAGATTGTGGGTTTGTCTGTCTGTAACTGAAACTATATAACTACTTATGTCACAATTCCCTTAGTTATTTACATCACATTCTCCATGATTTTATTTTTTATTTAAACCTCAATTATTAGTAAAATTGTTTTACATCATTAAGACTGTTAACAATATCTACATACTAATAACATGCAATTGTATTTATATATACAACAAAATAGCGGATTACAGTGTGAATGGGAAGGATAATTTGCATATTGATCTTAAAAATTTGATTTTAATAAATATATGCTTAGTATTATTGATTTCTAATTGTTTGGTTTTATCTTATTGAATAAAATCTCAGGGACAAATCTTAAAAGAAATCCATTAACAAGAAGAAATAATTGTAATTATTTTAACTAAATAGTTAAATTAGGAAAATTTACCACTGAAAGACGGGAGTAATGGAAAATGATGGAAGAGTTAGTTTCAAAGTTGTTCTATTTTCCGATTATACCCCCTCTGTTGCAGATCTTTTTATCTGAATTCTTATTCATTTTCATTAGCCTTTCTAATTTAATATGATATTTTATTATATTAAAACTTAAATACTTGCACCCGGAGGGTGCATATATTTGATAGTAATCATAATATAATATATGGGAGTAATTAATGTCTGTCTGTCTGTCTGTCTCTCTCTGTCTGTCTGTCTCTCTCTCTCTCTCTCTATATATATATATATATCAATAAAGGAAGAACTCAATACAGTAATCCCATAATAAATTTATTTCGACAAAAATTGGGGCCCATATAAATCTAAGTTGATTTAAACCGGCTTGAGTTTTCACATCAGTGTTAGCTGATGGTCTTTCACTGGAGTCCGAGTGACAGCAAGTCTCCTCAGGTCTCCAGGACTCTTCTGAGTATTATTTTTTTATTTGTATTATTATTTTTAATTAATTTTTATTTTATTTTCTATTATTTATTATTTTTTTAATTTTATTATCTTCTATTAATTTATTTTATTATTTATATCTTAACTAGTATTTTCTTTTATACATCATTATACTCTAATGTTTAAATTTAAAATCTTTTTATTTTACTTGTCTTTTTATATTTTAATATACTATTCTGTTTTTTTCTGTCATGTCACCTTTTTGTCTGTCTGGACACCCTAGAAATCAACTTTGAGATGTATCTCTTTTTTTCATTCACTTCCTGTTTCTATGGTTATACTCCCACACTGTTAAAAACATATATATAATTTTTTTTTATTATTTTTTTGTTTTTGTTTGAATTTATATATATTCAGCTCTTTGGGGTTTTTTTGTGGTATGCTTGTTCATAAGTGAATTGAGACCCATCTGATGAGGCGAAAATTTGGGGAGCCGGTTTAAATCAACTTAGATTTATATGGGCCCCAATTTTTGTCGAAATAAATTTATTATGGGATTACTGTATTGAGTTCTTCCTTCCTTTATTGATAAATATTGCTCTGTATATAATCTAAAAGGTTATTTTACATTGAGCTCTCTTTAGTGATTTAATGATTCACTGTATTTATACATACTGGATCATCAATATTAGTACAGTGGATCTTAGAAATCACATATAGAATCATCCCTTACTACCAAGTTTTGGATAAATCTCATATCTATATATATAAAAGAAAGTTTGGTATGTACGTGTCGACTTATAACACAGAAAAGAGATGTCACTCAGATTCGAAATCCTGCATACAGATTAATATTCTTATAACTAAGAAACACACAAAATTTGGTCTTGATTTTTACTAATTAAGTGATATAATTCAATGATTAAAAAAATTAAAAAATACTGTATACAGACTTTTACCCCCACTCAGCCGATAGAGTTAAATAAATAAGGACACAAGTTTAATATTTAGCTCTTTCTAATTGTTACTTTTTAGGGGTAAAAAAGAAAATAAATTAAATTAATATTTTTATCACTTTAACACAATAAGCAATTAAGAAATGAATTTGAGTTTTTGTCATATTTTTTAGTCCGGTCATGGACAGGGTACTTTTGCTAGTATATATATATATATATATATATATATATATATAAATCTTTTTTTCTCTGTCTCTGTGTCTCATTATTATTATTAACCAACATTTAATAACCACTCCCTCTAAACTTTTCTTTTTCTCCCTCCATTCCCTCATATAAAGGGGTACACAAATAAAGATAAAGACACATTCATGAATGGTACATTATAACATATAAAAGTACAGACATGAGACTAGGAATAGTCCATGCTGTAAATAACTTACAGTAATGTAGGGGGGGGCGGAGCCCCAACGAGAGGGGTTAGATAAAATCTACCCCATGTGGCTTGTAGTTGCTGAAACAGGAAAAAGAGGCCGAAAGGGTTTGAACCTGGCGCTTAAATACTCTAGCACCCTAGCGGCACCAGCACACTAAATGGGGCAGACAACACCACCAGGCAAATACAAACTAACGCTACACCACTCTCTCTCTTTCTCTCTCTCTCTCTCTCTCTCTCTCTCTCTCTCTATATATATATAATATATATATATATATATATATATATATATATATATATTTTTTACTTGAAGGCACTTACAACGCATGTATCGCATAAAATTCGATACTTTTTCTTATAGAAAATGAAATTGACAAGTGTAATCCTGGCAAAGGATCGCTCAGTGTGTAGAATATCGTACAGACTGTTTCGACTTTATTAAGTCTCATCAGCGACATATACTAACGATTTCCCTCCGACAGAAATCGAAACCGGGACCTCAGCGAGCATAGTGAAACACTATATCGCCTCGACCACAGTACACAGCTAACAATCCTAGCGAAATTAAGCTTGTCAAATGATACTACACGCCTCTACCATAATAGGTAAGGGGGGCGTTTTTGAGAGAATAATAACAACAAACAGACCGTATATATATATATATATATGTGTGTGTGTGTGTAATTAGCAAATATATAATCACTTTCTTCAAATACTCAATACTTTTATGAAACAGTACGCTTAAAACTTTTGATTAAAAAAATAATCTATGCTCTGTATTTCCCTCCTCCTCCTCTTCCTTTCCCCCCCGTGCTGATTTCTTTTCTCTTTCCTCGTTCTTTCCTTCTTTTCTATTTGCTTCCTTCTTCACTCACTGACGCCTGTTCACTGAATGATCCAACACTTCTTCGGGTAAGTGAGTGTTTTTACCCCCACCCACTTACTCACAATGCATTGTACTTTCCCATAAAAGTTCACTGTTCCTCCTTCTGGCTTCTTGATTTCTCACAACATGCCAGTAAGCACTCCCCGACTACACGCTCAGTTTCCAACATGTTAGTAAAAACAGTGGGACCTCTTTTTATCTTACATATGCAACACGTGTTTCAGATCTTCTGGTATCTTCTTCAGGCTTTGATTGATAATATGAAAATGAATTCTTACATGCGTGTATATATATATACACATGAGTATTTCACTTCCCGCTTGTGGGAGTGGAATATAAAGGAATTTCATTTTTAACATTAGTCTTTTAAACAGGTGTTTTTGTTTTCTGGGTGGCTTGGTAATAAATTCATTAACTGAGCTTTTATTATATATATATATATATATATATACATGAGTATTTCACTTCCCTCTTCCTGTTTAGTGGGAGTGGAATATAAAGGAATTTCATTTTTAACATTAGTCTTTTAAACAGGTGTTTTTGTTTTCTGGGTGGCTTGGTAATAAATTCATTAACTGAGATTTTATTATATATATATATATATATATATATATATATATATATA
>CM042177.1:37950836-38008300 GCA_023376005.1 Doryteuthis pealeii | reverse complement strand
GAGTCAATTGTGTGAACTGTTAATAAACTAGGGAATTGTGACTTGTATAGTAAATATTAGTTTCTAGGCTTTACAGACAGAAACCACAATCTCCATTATAATCTAAGATATTGAAAATATAAAGCTATATCATGGAATAAGTAAGAAATATAGACTATTGTATAAGAACTTGAGGTAGTAAATAAGACAATATATCAAAGTTCCTTTTTGGCTGGGAGGAATAATATATAAATAATTAAATAATAAATTCGAAGTATAGCTAATATAAATGTAACATAACGCATGAGTATAAATAAATAAAATATGAGAGGACAATAAAGATTGTATTATTATAATTTGTTCATTAATTTATAAAAATCACGATTATCAAAAAGAGCTTAATTTAGCTTTATTCATCCCCACGCACGTTACATGAAATTTTCAGAAATGAACTGTGTCCTATTCATTGAGTTAATATCATTTTTTAATTTGTTGTGGACTTATACATTGGTCGTCTTCTTAAATTCAATTTCCCCTTCTACCCTATGCCTTTTTTTCCCTCTCGTGTGGCAATTCTTCATTTTCTTCTTCCTTTCAGGGGATGAATGTTTGTGCGATTAAAAGAACTGGTAATTTCTTATTTCTCATTCTTTTTCTTCAATGGGATGATTTTTTTCTCCTTCTCATTGGTGTTTTTGTTTTGATATTGTTTTTCTTTTTTTTCTTTTTTACTTCTAAATGTCACATTTGTTTGGACACTAAAAGGCTGACATCCGGTAAGTGAGTGTTGCCAATAACGTCGGGTTAGTTAATTACTGTTGTGACCGCGGGACGCTATTTATAGTGTAGTTTAATTACGGACCACCATAATTATAAAAAAACCATTAAAAGAATCCACGTCAAAAATTTTTTTTTTTCCTTCAAAATGAATAATGCACAATTTTCTCTCTGTTCAGTGTGAATATGAGACTTTGCTTTAGAAATAAGCCTACCCGATTAGACAGATGATGATTTGCCATTCCATTTATTCGTTATAAATAAAATCATCCTTTTGTGTTTTAATCTTATTTTTGTGAAAAAATAATTAACTGTGTTTTATGTGTTTTTATTTTTATAAATTATTAATTCCGCATTCTCGGTTATATGGTTGCCTCGGGAAATTTTATTTAATTCTAAAGGAATGACATATTGATCTATTCATTAATATATATTTATACAATATAAAATTTATTTTTTAGTAAATTCGGAACTATATATAGCGTTCCGTGGCCTTGAACTAAGCTTCGACGCGTTCATTTGCAGTCCAAATGTGACCGTATTTCTAGAAGTATAAACGAAAACTTCAACAACACCATGACGATCTTCTCAACAGCCCTGATCGATTGCTCCCTTTGGCATGAAACCTGGGTTGCTGTTTAATAAAATTCGGTAACATTGATCTTGATCGTGAAACACCTTTGAAAATAAATATAAATATTAGCTCATTCTTTACAATTTTGCTGATTTGAGCCGTTGATAATTTTTAATTTGTTCTCATCATAAAAAAGATGAACAAAAATTTTTGTTTTTTAAACATATACCTATATATAATATACTTATATATACTATATCATTGTCTAAAAAACAAGAGTGTGATACTTTAACAATCTCAAGTAAATCATCATTGTTTAAAAATAAAACACATGAGAGTATTATCTCACATCTGAGAGGGACGATATTAACGATGACTACCCAGCTAGTAATTATGTGTGTTAACTCATTTTAGAAGTGTACCCTTCACGCTGTCAGCTACTGGAAATCAACTCTCCGCTGTAGTGTAAGGGAGACGAGATTTTCTAATTGAAAATTGACAAACCCGCAGACATTCACCATCATAAGAGCCGACTGCGACCATTTACCCTGTCTATACTCTACGCTGATGAGGGCGGACAGTAATAGGCAAGACAACGTGTAGTTCGGACTGCAATTAAAAGTCCAGTGAACTGTACCCATACAGAGATTGACTTTTCTTCTGCATTAAGTTTACAGTTTGTTGTGGTAATTTTTAACCCCTGCTGAAGATTACCCATTATCTGGCTGAAACTTTTAGTGAGAAGTGAATGTAATACTGCCTACATGTTATGCTTTCTGATATGTAAAGTCGATATTAAGATATAATATCATTAATATATTATATATTAAAAAAGAAATGGAATTCACATAGAAACTTTTTCGCTACTAGAGTTTTCTTTTATCTTATTTCATTTAGGATTTTCAGGTGTGTTAAAAATCCTAAAACCAGAAGCTTAATATTCGGTAAGGCATTGTTTTTACCGCCATTAATTCTTGCGAGCGATTACAATGTGTGTTCATTCAATGAATACTTTGTATTGAGCACTTTGTATTTGTTATATCGCTGACTTAACCCCTCGATTTTGTGCACCTTCAACGATCGTGCCCATATTCACCGGTAAGCTATATAGATATATAATTATCTATATAAATATATAAGTGGTCAAACGATGTGTTTGAAATGGTGAAGGCCGACAATTTTTAGGGAGATTATGTGCTTAATTAAAGTCATACCTAATTTGTTAATTAATTAATTATAATTAAATGAATTAGGCGTGCATATCGGTTTAAATGTAAAGCGTAAACAAATCGAGAAAAAGTCAATCTCTGTATGTACATTTCAGCCCATTAGGCCTCATCAGCAGAGCTATAGACAGGGCAGTGCTTTGTGCGTGATTTGAACCCTACCTGTCAGGCTGACAGGCGGACACTCTAACCACTACACTAGCTGGCTTCCCCAGAATCTCTCGTTTATTTTAAACTGATATGTATATCACACTTTTTTGGGTCACTTATGGTATGACAGTATGAAGTGGTCAAACGATGTGTTTGAAACGGCGAAGGCCAACAATATATATATATATATATATATATATAAAATAATAAAATTCGAAGGCAATACAATGCGTAAAAAATAAAGACAAAAAGATGTTTTATATGTCTAATCGATTTCAAAGCAAAGCTTCATCATCAGAGTGTAAAGCGTAAACAAATCGAGAAAAAGTCAATCTCTGTATGTACATTTCAGCCCATTAGGCCTCATCAGCAGAGCTATAGACAGGGCAGTGCTTTGTGCGTGATTTGAACCCTACCTGTCAGGCTGACAGGCGGACACTCTAACCACTACACTAGCTGGCTTCCCCAGAATCTCTCGTTTATTTTAAACTGATATGTATATCACACTTTTTTGGGTCACTTATGGTATGACAGTATGAAGTGGTCAAACGATGTGTTTGAAACGGCGAAGGCCAACAATATATATATATATATATATATATAAAATAATAAAATTCGAAGGCAATACAATGCGTAAAAAATAAAGACAAAAAGATGTTTTATATGTCTAATCGATTTCAAAGCAAAGCTTCATCATCATCAGAGTGTATTTTCAGAAATGACGTGCTTATGTTTTTTTATTTGTGTGGTTATAATTACACGGTCACAACATATTGCAACATCTTACCGGATGTCAGCCTTGTTCTCAACAAACTTTTAAAAAAGAAAAAAAAAAAAAGAGAGAAATAAGAAATTACAGTTATTCGCCCATTCATAAAGGAGAAGAAGAAAGAGAGGAAAAAAAGGAGAGGAAAAGGAAATAAGAAGAGAAATTATAACCACACAAATAAAAAAACATAAGCACGTCATTTCTGAAATTAAACTCTGATGATAAAGCTTTGCTTTGAAATCGATTAGACATATAAAACATCTTTTTGTCTTTATTTTTTACGCGTTGTATTGCCTTCGAATTTTATTATTTTATAACATACTTAACAATGCTTCAAGCAAATTACCAATTACTTTTATATCTTATTATAATGGAGATTGTGGGTTTTTCTGTCTGTAACCGAAACTATATTACTATACAAGTCACAATTCCCTTAGTTATTTACATCACATTTACCATGATTTTATTTTTATTTAAATCTCAATTATTAATAAAATTGTTTTACATTACTTATACTGTTGACCACATCTACATACTAATAACATGCAATTGTATTTATATATACAACAAAATAGCAGTTTACAGTATGAATGGGAAGGCTAATTTACATATTGATTTTAATAAATATATGCTTAGTATTATTGATTTCTAATTGTTTGGTTTTATCTTAATGAATATGAGCAAAAATCTCTTCAATAAATCTTAAAAGAAATCCCTTAACAAGAAGAAATAACTAATATTATTCTTTACTTCCTATTTTAACTAAACAGTTAAATTAGGCAAATTTACCAATGACGGGAGTAACGGAAAATGATGGAAGAGTTACTTTCAAAGTTGTTCTATTTTTCAATCATACCCCCTCTGTTCCAAATCTTTTTATCTACATTCTTATTCAGTTTCATTAGCCTTTCTAATTTAATATGATATTTTATTATATTAAAACTTAAATACTTGCACCTGGAGGGTGCATATATTTGCTAGTATATATATATATATCATGTTGCAAGTTAATATTTTATTAGATGGTATGATAAAATGTATGTATAAATATAAATAATAAGAAAACAAAACAAATCTTAGAAACTTTTTTGAGAACAATACAACTGCATGCTTTAACACAAAAATATCATAAAATGTGTTCTTAATAACAATTAAGTTCATTTCAGATAATGTGCACACACAATTTTATGCTAGGAATTTAGCCAACTAAAGGTGAAAATATATATATATATATATATATATATATATATATATATATCGGAGTAAATATGGAAATAAATCCAACAATATTAAGAAATTTGAAAAACGAAGTGTTCCAAAAATAAGGTGAATCTATTTATCGAGACTTAAACGTTTCGGTTTATTTAAACCTTCATCAGGATAGATTATGGGGTGAAGAAATTGATGGATGTTTTGTAGATGGCAGGAGTTAGAAAAATCTTTATAAAAAGTTTGTAACTGTATTTGTTCAGCGTTATATTTTTGAAAGACGAGCTGCGATCCGCACACGTGAAGATGTCATGATGCGTGACGTAACTTGAAGAAATGCATTCAACAAAAGACAAGAAAAAGTATTAAGCGTCGATAAATAAATTCATCTTATTTTTGGAACACTTGGTTTTTTCAAATATCTTAATATATATATATATATATATATATATATATATATAAATCCTTAAAGTTATATCAATTGTAGGTATAAAATTATACCAATTACTTAGTTTGAAATCGATACAAAAAAAAAAAAAAAAAAAATTTTTAAAAAGAATAAAAACAAATTTTTGGGGTCTGGGAGATCGATGAAGTCAGGGTTTTGTCAATGAAAATGAAAAACATGAAATAAAAAAAAACAAACAAAAAAACAAAAAAAAAGGATGGGCGAAATATGGATATTTTTTGCATGGATGAAACCGACCACCAAAAAGCATAAAGGAACAGAACCACATACGACAGACGGAAATTGTTAATTAATAATTAATAATTATGCTAGGTTACCAGATTCGGATCAAGTAACTAATGAGCACCCCAGCTGAGACCATTTTGGAAAAGGACAGCTTTAGCTTTTCATTGCAAACTTCCAGTTCATCTTTGGATAATATCATGTGAAATCATCCAGAAAAAAAAGTAAAATTGCCACCCACCACCACTTCAAATTTTCTGTAATTTTTTCCAGGTGTGAACTATGTTAACATTAGACAATCCCCAAAATTTGAGCTTCCAATTCCAAAAATTGGCGAAGTTATGTCGATTTTTATCGCTCGAAATTTGGTGGCGTTGGCGAAAAAATGGTGACTTTTTGTAACCTATTTTTGTCTGTAAAATGAGTTGTAGAGCTTCCCTACTCCTAAAAATTGGTTTATAAAAGCATTTTTGCCTAAAGAATCCAAAAATCTTAGTCAACCAATTTTAAGTTATTGATGATTTCTGATTTTTTCATAGGAAGATCAATATCCTGATGTGGCACTGCATCTATGACAAAAATTTTTTCGTTTATTATTTCACATACATTGAACATTATTTGTGCCAAAAAGATAGTTTGATTTTTGCTCAGAAGTGAACCTACAACATCAGTTAAAATTTTGCAAATCAATTTGTTTAGTCAAAAGGCAAATGTTGGTGGTGTGACAGTAGAGGCTGAACCTTCATATCTATGTTGGCAGCCTGGAAAATATCTATTCCCATACTTGTATGTATGTCAAGGCTGAATAATGAAAAATGGTGCCCAATGAATAATGAATACTGTAGGAAATGACACAGATGATAGTGAGATGAGGTAGAGGTGGTAGACAAGGCAGAGATAGTGAGATTGTTGGATTTTGTGTAAAGTATTCAACTCTGTTACAAGATGAATGCAAGACTAAAACTAGAGTTTGGTAGGTGGCTTATATGGAGCTTTAGATTGTTCCATTATGAACTCAGGCAAGTTCATTTCCTGAGTTCTAATTGGCTGTTGGATTTCAGGGTGAGTAAGAACATGGATAAGTACCCACTCTTCAGCCATCACTATGCCAGCAGCATGTAAGGACTGTATTTAAGTTACAGCTTGCCTGTTGTTCTCGTCTGCTAACTCGACGGTAGTTAGAACCCCACTGTGACGGTGAGTATCATGTTGTTTCTATATCTGGAGGATAACTTCTACAGAGATGAGATGGAGGTGGTGGGCTAGTTAGACAAGGCAGAGATTAGCACAGTCATGGTTATCAGTGGTCAATTTTATCTAGCAATGGGTTCACAATGATTATGATATCTATTATTATACTAAAGCTGAGTGAATCAATGATTGTTTGCTAAAGGCTTTTTTCCTATATAGTTTAATGACACAAAATTCATATTAAAATATTCCTTAGTTCCATTTCTTTACCACCCTGTTTAAAACTTGACAGCTGATACACCCAATATGTTTATATTTTCCTCTTTCGACATAGCAGTTAATTTCACAAGCATCATGACTGGATCACTGGTGTAGGTGCCAATTGGTTATACACAGGCAGACCTATTGCCATTTATATAGTAGATACATAAAGATTAATACACCCAATATGTTTATATTTTTTATTATTTGACATGGTAGTTAATTTCACAAGCATCATGATCGGATCACTGGTATAGGTGCCAACTGATTATACATAGGTACACAGACAAACATATTGCCATTTATATAGTAGATACATAAAGATTAATACACCCAATATGTTTATATTTCTTTTATTTGACATGGTAGTTAATTTCACAAGCATCATGATCGGATCACTGGTGTAGGTTCCAACTGGTTATAAACAAGTACTCTGACTAAAGCTAAGTGAATCAATGATTGTATGTTAAAGGCTTTTTTTCTATCTAGTTTAATGACACAAAATTCATATCAAATATTCCTTTGTTCTAGGATTGAATTATGTTTGAAAAAATCCATTTTAATTGGTTCTAATTAGTCGTAATTTGCAATTAAGTCAAAAACCGACCAATCTCTTACTTTACTCTGTGTCTATCTCTTTCTTCCCCTCTATGTATCTCTTGTCTACCTCTTCGTTATATAATGTTAGTTTCTCTGGATAGGAGAGAGAGAGCCGGGAGAATTTGAAATGTATTTCTATGTTAAATTTCACAACCAGCAACCCATAGCTTAAATGAGGTCAAACATTTACTTTCATAGAAAGCTCATAAAATGATTTTAAGGTTTCGTCCGGCAATATTTTTTAAAAATTTCATCTCTCCCTTTTCCCTAATCTCAATTATCTACCCAGAGCTGAATGGGTGACCCAATGGGTCACGTTTTGTCTAGTTATTATACTAAAGCAGAGTGAATCAATGATTGTTTGCTAAAGGTTTTTTATTAAAAAATTCATATCAAAATATTCCTTAATTCTAGGATTGAGTTATGTTTGAAAAAAATCCATTTTAATTGGTTCTAACTAAGTAATTTACAATTAAGTCAAAAACTGCCCCGTCTCTAACTTGACTTTCTGCCTATCACTTTCCCTCTCTCTATGTATATATTGATTACTTCCTTGTTATATATGTCAGTTTCTCTATGCGTGTAAAGAGAGTGATTTAGAGAGTGTGAAATAGATTTGTATGTTATGTTTCAGAAGTAACTACCCTGTAGCTTGAATTAAGTTAAATGTTTCCTTTCTTAGAAATCTTACAAAATGATTTTAATTCTTTGTTTTTATACCTCGGACACATTTAAAATAAAAATTAATTAAGTTTGCAAACTCACTTTTCCCTAATCCCAATTATTTACCTACAGCTCAATGGGTGGCCCAACGGGTCATGTCTTGTCTAGTATATAAGTATTTGGTTTGGGAAATTTCTTTAAAATTTTGATTATATTGTGTTTTATAAGAAATGATTTTTGTTCTAGAAGAAAATTAACTTTTTAGATTATAGATACTTAGCAGGGTATAAAATGACAGAAGAAGTATATATATATATATATATATATATATATATATATTATAATATATTAATATTTTGAAGGCCAGTACAATGCATATGAGAAATAAAAACAAAAAGATGTTATTTTTGTCTTATCGATTTCGAAGCATAAACTTCATCATCAGAGTTTATTTTCAGAAATGGACGTGCTTATGTTTTTATTTGTGTGGTTATAATTTCTCTTCTTATTTCCTTTTCCTCTCCTTTTTTTCTCTTTCTTCTTCTTCTCCTCCTTTATGAATGGAATGGGCGAATAACTGTAATTTCTTATTTCTCTCTTTTTTTTTTTTTTTTAAAGTTTGTGGAGAACAAATGTTCCTAATATCGTCTGTCATCCGGTCAAATGTTCCAAGTGTGTTGCCATGTCAAAATTCAAAATTGTAACCACACAAATAAAAACATAAGCACGTCCATTTCTGAAAATAAACTCTGATAATGAAGCTCATGCTTCGAAATCGATAAGACAAAAATAACATCTTTTTGTTTTTATTTTTCATATGCATTGTATTGGCCTTCAAAATATTAATATATTATAACATACTTAACAATGCTTCAAGCAAATTACCAATTATTTATATATATATATATATATATATATATATATATATATATATATATCTAGCTGCACTGATGAGGGGTAAAGCCCGAAACGCGCGTCTGCAGATTACTTTATATATATATATATATATATATATAGGCAATGCTCTCCCATAAAAAGGATGAAGCACTCTCTGGCAGCCTTTACATATATATAGATGTATGTATTTATCAGTTAAAATCCCCTCCCAGTCTGTAGGTACTGATGGCTGAATGATTAAGAACCCTGACTGATGATAAATCGATCGGGTTTCCATCCCATTTGGAGGCAGCCTGCAAATGTCTAGCCACACTGAAGAGACATGATACGTTGAAACACAGTGTCTGTAGATGACTATATATGCTCCAAAGCCCCAGGTGGGTTGAGGACTTTGGAGGGGATTTCGCTGACGACTGCTAACTAAGCTTAAAAAGGCAACACTCTCCCATAAAAAGGAGGGAGCTCTCTCTGGCAGCTTTTACATATATACAGATGTATGTATTTATCAGTTAAAATCCTCTTCCCAGTCTGTAGGTACTGATGGCTGAGCGGTTAAAAACCCTGACTGATGATAAATCGATCGGGTTTCCATCCTGGCTGGAGTTAGCCTGCAAATGTCTAGCCACACTGAAGAGACATGATACATCAAAACACAGTGTCTGCGGATGACTATATATATATATATATATATAATGAGACATTAAAAATATATACAGCATAAACACTATTATAAAGTGGGAAATTGTTAAAAGGTCCTATAATTATAGACCGGGTAATAAATTGTGTCTTTTATGTTTAGAGGAGAAATTAGCTATTGTAACCTAATTCCATTTCTAAAGAATTATTAAACTAAAGATTGGAAATTTTGAATGTATGTAGACACAAATGTAAGTAAGTTAAAAAGAAACAGCTGGAGCAACAATTAAAAATCAAAACAAGCCCACCATTTCTAAGCCTTCACTGCGGAACTATGATATTTTGTTTACATCTGTTTGTTTTGATTAATTCAAATAATTCCATGCAAAAAAGCACTGACGATCTTAACAGTGAAACTCTAGTAGGCTTAATTTGACTATATTGGTTTTTCTAAACCAGCTCTACAAATATATTAAGCACTTTGATATTCATTATAGGGCCAGTTTAACTCAGTCGATAGAGCGTTCGGCTAGGAACCACAAGGTTCCTGGTTCGATACCGGCCCTCACCAACTCAGCGTATGAGTAGCACAGGGATTTGTATGGTAAAGTGGGGAACTGATGGTAGGTGTGGCACTCCACCTCAGATGCTAAAATAATCTCCTTGGTTGAGCGCTAGTGAAAAGGAATGGCCGCCCTGACGACTTTATTTAATTATACACCCATTAGGGCCACAACCTGGCCAAAGGGGCTCTGGTGGTGAAAATCCAAAGGGTGTCTCCATCATCATCAGGAATCAACGGCTTTTAGCGTACTTGTCATAACATGTGGAAGATTTGCGGCAAACAAGGGTATCTCCTTCCCCTGAGCGGGATATGTATGTGGGGTTTGGTGACCGCTTGTAAATTTCCTATTCCTTTGTTACTCTTTTGATGAATTCATCTTTTGAGATACAGTGAATTCGTTGGATGGAGCTAGCTCAACTGACCCAGGGTGAATGCCATCACAACAACAACAACAAACCTCCCTCCAGCTATGGGTAAATAGCAGGGAAGACTGGGCTCTTTAACCATGGCTAGGTGACCAGTCTAAGAGAAAGAAAACTCTGAATTCAAACCTGTTAGAGTCAACTAAGAAATAGACCTCGTTTCACATCCTGCTCGTGTGGAGGGGTTGAGTAATTACATACAAAAAGGAATTGATGTATCATTGAGCTTAATGGCCGTATATGGCGGACTTTAGGGGTATTGTTGCATAGCGCCTTCTTTACTGGCACTAAATAGGTATATATTATATACTTCTCTTACTTCTTACTCTGTCGTCTATTCTTCTGGCCGGCTTTGCTATTCTGATCATCTATCATCTACCTTGGTCTGGTATATCTTCTAAGGTCTCGTCTGGTCTTTTATTGAGGATTCCGGGTCTGGTTTCTGTTGGGGTTTCTCGTTATCAGAAGCCTTGTGTCATTGTTAGTTTTTAGTAATAAACACAAGACTTCAATTTATGTTGATTTTACTTTATTCATAAATCCCCAGACCAGACAATGCCCGCGGATCCTTACATCTTGCTAGCTCGGCTTCTAAGTTCTAACTGACTAAGTTACTTACTTAGTATCCTTAAACCGGAAGGGGGCCTTCTATGGGGTTCCGGTTCTCACGGTCTATCCCGCAAGGCAAGGTCAGAGTGAGGTCAAGCACTTGTCACTCACTCTCAAGGCCATCAGCTGTACTGATCGCCATAATGATTTCTACACTACCTTAAAAATGTATTAGGAACCAATTATTATGTAAGAGTATAATTTTTTTTTTTTTTAATTCTATAGTGCCATCACAACAACAACAACAACAAACCTCCCTCCAGCTATGGTAAATAGCAGGGAAGACTGGGCTCTTTAACCATGGCTAGGTGACCAGTCTAAGAGAAAGAAAACTCTGAATTCAAACCTGTTAGAGTCAACTAAGAAATAGACCTTGTTTCACATCCTGCTCATGTGGAGGGGTTGAGTAATTACATGCAAAAGGAATTAACGTTTCATTGAGCTTAATGGCCGTCTATGGCGACTTTAGGGGTATAATTTTTTTTTTTAATTCTATAACCTATCTTACATGGTTCTGAGGCTAACACTCGAAAAAGGGGTTAAAAAAATTGTGGGGGGGACAGAGAAGAATGACTTACAATGGGAGCCCAACCTCTTAGGGTGGCTCGATGTATTTTTGCCATATAAATCTTCAAAATGAAAAACAAATTTAATGGAGAAATATATATATATATAAGTTGAAAATGGAAGCGAATCCGACGGTATGTTGAAATGAAAAATAAAGGAAAGAAAATGTTGAATGGATAAAATAGGATTTATCTTATTTTATTTTACTGACACGTGTTTCAACTGATTTCGATTTAAAACAATAAGGATTTACTCTGACGAAGGCCGTTATTTCTTTGTATACTAAAAAAATATCTGTAGTTTTTTATTATTGTTATTTATTTTATTTTGTATTTAAAATAATAATAATAATAATAGATAGAATACATGTATGCATGAATAAACTCCTGGCTGAAGCACGTGTCAGTAAAATTAAATAAAATAAAAAAATCCTATTTATCCATTCAACATTTTCTTTCCTTTATTTTTCATTTCAATACATATATATATATATATATATATATATATATATATATTTATTTTACAAAGTTTTCACAGATCAATGTTCATTATAAACAGCGACCCAGGTTTCATGCTAAGGGCAATCATCAGGCTGTTGAGCAAGATCCCATGGTGTTTGTTGAAGTTCTTTACTCAGATTGAGTAAAGAACTTCAACAAACACCATGGGATCTTGCTCAACAGCCTGATGATTGCCCATTAGCATGAAACCTGGGTCACTGTTTATAATGAACATTGATCTGTGAAAACTTTGTAAAATAAATAAATATTAGCTCTTACAATTTGTGATTGAGCACTGTATTTTCTTTGTTTCATCACAAAAAAAATTTTGTTTTTACATATATATATATATATATATATATATATATATATATATATATCCTTTGATGGGTACTACTATGTGAACATAGCGTAAGTAGTTAATCCAATAGGGCTCAATATATTGTGAATATAGAGCATTAATAGTCGTAAAGAAGTTATTTCCCGACCGCGGTTTCGGTGTTACTCTAACACCTTCATCAGGGGGATTGAGTGGAATTTTATTTTTTTTTTTTTTTTTTTTTTTTTTTCTTTATTAAGAATAAAAAGTATAATGTTACAGCGCGCTGCTACCCACGTAGGTCAAAATAGGAGGAGCTTAACCCCAACTACAAACTAGCAGCCTACTAAGATTAAATTTAGGAAGAATTAAAAAGATATCAGTCTGGCTATATAAAGTAACCGAAAAAAATTCCACTCAATCCCCCTGATGAAGGTGTTGGAATAACACCGAAACCGCGGTCAGGAAACAACTTATTTTACGACTATATATATATATATATATATAAATAAGGGTAAGATAATATGAAAAACACAGATGTTGTTCAAATAAAGTTCTTTATTCCGCTGATATTGCAATATTTCAGTCTGTTAAAAATCTTCTTCAGAGCATATTATGTTGTGTTAAATACGAAGACACTTTACAAAAATTGTGACTGTTTTGCGATGAGATTAATTCATAGAAAAACTCTTTAAGAAAAGAGACTTTAATTTTAAACAAAAAATACTCAAAGAGTGTGTATAACGTTCATGACCAATTTTTAACGGATTTTAGCAAGAGAAATATTTGTAATCAATTTTTATAAAAAAAATATATGATTGGTGCAAGGGAAGTAATTTTTGGATCCTGATTCAAATAATATGAAATTCAACAGAAACTGGTTCGAAAATGTTATTTAAACGGAATTTTAAAAAGTATGAATTAACCCAATTAATATTTTTTTCCGAAATATTTTACATTTGTAGACCAAGTATTTTCAGCTCTCTTCTGAACCATCAAATAAGGAGATGATACGAACCATTATATGAAGCATACAGCTAGGATCAATATCGCTTTTCACTACATGTTTCTGTAACACTAGCTTGTTAACCATTACACCACGACGGGACACATATTAACCCGAGGCCAGTATGCCTGACCGTAATGTTTAGGAATAAAAAATTTAAGCAAGAAGGAACTGGTCAGTATCTAGATGGGTGACCACTAATAATAGCAGGTACTGTAAGTAACTAAGGCCTGTGAAGCCCTAAAGAAGATAGGAAAATTAGAATACTTGAACGAACGATCAATAGAATATGCAACGCATCGACTTTAAGAGAATCCTTATCATTTTTTATGAGAAATAATAATAGATTAACCTGGCAACAACTATAACGGCTTTTTTTATAGACTTCAGTAATATCAAGCAGATTAGACGGATCTAAAGTCTATTGTTGAAACCGGTTCCATAGGACTAACGGTAGATATACTTGCGCAGAAAACAAGGCATAAAAAGTACGACTATACAAATACTTAACAATAAAATAAAGATGACTAGCCAACCAACACAGATTGTCCATTTTCATAAACTCTCTTCATATTTAAAACAACATAATATGCTCTAAAGAAGATTTTTAACAAATCGAAATATTGCAATATCTATTAATAATGGAGATTGTCTGTATTTCTGTCTGTAACAAACACTACGTCATAGCTCTACATCATAGCTCTACGTCACAATATTCTTATGCTATATACACCCAAAATTTGAGTAAGCAATTTTAAAATTGTTTTTTACTCTCGTCTCCGTTGTTGTTAGGGTCTGAGAGAGATCGGCAACCCATAAGTTATGTAACACACACACACACACACACATCCCACAATGCTCCTAGGACATCATCTTATTATTTTTGTCTTGCAGTTATTTGACTTTACTTTGTGACCGAAGCCATGCAGTTGCAAATTTTAAGGTGAAATTGTCACGTAAACATTCCGTAAGTATCATATTTGCAGCACCTTACTCAGTATTTTAGTGATCTATTTTTCTTTTCATTTTTTTTTTTTTTTTTTTTTTTTGCTAAATTTATTATTTTCTATAATGTACTAAAATTTGATTATAACCATTGTTATATGTAGTTTAAAGTATTCCTATCTAATACAACTAATTTACGACAATTATATGGTTTCAAGTATTCAACAACAGCGGATATGACATCATATCTTTTTAGTTCATAGGCTGACCAAGATATTTTCATGAATGTGACCAAATGAGCTTTATTTTTCAACATAGTCTCCTTTGCAGTCCACACACTTCATCCATTGGTGTTGCAGTGCTTGGATCCAATTGGTTAAAAAGTCATCAACAGCAGGGATATGTCTAGTATCATACGAGGGTGACTAAAAGTTCATAGACTGACCAAGATATTTTCATGGAATGTGATTTATTTTTTCAACATAGTCTCCTTTGTAGTTAATGCACTTCATCCATTGGTGTTGCAGTGCTTGGATCCAATTGTTTAAAAGTCATCAACAAGCAGATATGTCTAGTATCATACGAGGGTGACTGAAAAGTCATAGAACTGACCAAGATATTTCATGGAATGTGATTTATTTTTCAACATAGTCTCCTTTGTAGTTAATGCACTTCATCCATTGTGTTGCAGTGCTTGGATCCAATTGGTTTAAAAAGTCATCAACAGCAGATATGTCTAGTATCATACGAGGGTTGACTGAAAAGTTCATAGACTGACCAAGATATTTTCATGGAATGTGATTATATTTTTCAACATAGTCTCCTTGTAATTAATGCACTTCATCCATTGGTGTTGCAGTGCTTGGATCCTAATTGGTTTAAAAAGTCATCAACAGCGGATATGAACTTTTTAGCTCAAGATATTTTCATGGAATGTGACCAAATGAGCTTTATTTTTCAACATAGTCTCCTTTGCAGTTAACGCACTTTATACACCAGTGTTGCAGTGCTTGGATCCATTGGTCTGAAAAGTCAACAACAGTAGATATGATGTCATTATAGAACTTTTTAGCCCACCTAGTAGCTCAGACAAATTCTTTTTTTTTTTTTTTGCTTGTTTGTTTTTTTCTTTCTTTTTTTTTTCTTTTTTTTTCTTTTTTTTTTTTTTTCAGAAATTCATAGATCAAATTTGAGTGTGCGTTTATACACAAGTAACTACGGTATTATAATTGGGACAAACTTTATTTCTTAATATATATATATATATATATATAATATATTGTTTTTTTGCTTATATTGGTCATCTTTCAAGTTATCTATGTAGGTCTATATGTTTCACTAATTGCTTTAAGATTCATAATATATTATATACTATATATATATATATATTAAGTAAAAATATAAACAAAGACTTAGAATTTTTGCATTATAGTCTATTCAAGGAAGCTTAGACAAAGTGTCTAACTCTCCATTCACATCTGATTAGTGGGAGACTTAGACACTTTGTCTAAGCTTCCTTGAAATAGCTATAAGCAAAATCTCTAAGCTTTTGTTATATTTTACTTATAAATTTGCTCTGTGACTCTAACAATAAGAGCACACATTGAGCTCTCAACTGCACAGGTTTTTTTGTTTTTTAACCTATGTTATAGAAAGATTTCTTCTCCGGACTTTGGATTATATATAATATATATTATATATATATATATATATATATATATATCGATGTGTATGGTTGGCACTATATACTTCAAGAAGTGGTAGTAATCCAACATACAGTGTTATTAGAAGAGTGCTCAATATCTGTGATAGAGCATTAATAGATAAATTAATAAATGAATATTTTAGAATATATTTATTACATGAGAACAAGTTTGCTACATTGGTTTCTTGCTGTGTATGCTTATTTTTTGGTAAAAAGGATATTGCTTGTAAATTCCTACCATAAAATAAACTGAACCCTCATTTTATGTTGTGTTTTTGCAATAAATGTTTTATTTTTCTTGCACTCGTTATGTTACAATACTAAAATATATTTTCTTATTTTAATATTCACTTCAATGTGTATATTCTTAAAAGTTTTTATTTTGTGAGAATGCTTAGTTTTAAAGTGGGGGTTCGTTTTACACTTCAACTTTTTACTCGTAAATTCCTCCATAAAATGCCCAAGCTAATTTTATGGCAGGGAATTTACGAGTAAAAGTTGAAGATACCTTTGTTGTTGTATTTCTTTTCTTTTTGGCTTTGGTACTCTAAATAAAAACGTCAGATTTTAATCATCGTCGACGAAAAAATAAAATTACGGTCATAAAAAGAGGATCCAATTTATGCCTAAATTGTAAAACGAGCCCCACTTTAAAACTAAACATTCTCACAAATAAAACTTGTAGAATATAAACGTTGAACTGAATATTAAAATAAATGAAGAAAATTTAATATTGTAAAATAACAGGTGTAAGAAAAATAAAACATTTATTGCAAAAACACGGACATAAAATGCGGGTTCAGTTTATTTTATGGTAGGAATTTACAACAAATAGTCCTTTATTACTAATTTTTGTGCAATCATCAGGCAATGGAAAATGTTTTGAGAATTATGCAAATGATATAAATATGGTCAATGTGTGCGAATACGCAAATACCGTTAATCAATTGCACATATTTGACTATATTTATATCATTTGTATATTTTCAAACATTTTTTCGTTGCTGATGATTGTCCACTTAAAAAAATTAGCATACACAGCAAGAAACCAACGGTAGCAAACTGTTTCCATGTAGATAAATATAACTAAAATATTTATTTATTTATTCATTTATATAAAAATATATATAGTTGTAGAAAAAGTTTTTTTCTCTACCACGTTTCAGTGTTCAAGGTACACCTTCAAGAAAACTAATATGTTACATATTTATGCACAAGTGTTCTTTTACTGGAGAGAGGGAGAGAGAATAGACACAGGTAGACAGAAAGATGCATATGCATTTTGCATTACTTACTTCTTTGGCCATGTGTGACCTCTAGTCGTTTCTATTTCTTTCTCCCATGTTGAATTCTATCTCTAGATTCTTGTTGGCTGTTGTCTTTGATGCATTCCTTCTTCTTGGTCAGTCTTTTTGCCAGACATTCATCAAGCAAGAACACCATATTGTTTCTTTAAACTTTTATTGCTTAAACTTCTTCTAACTAATGCAACGCGTGTGTGCATGTCTGCCTTAGCTGTAAGGCAGACATCTTTCTGCCTGACGTCCAAGCTGGAACTGATGTGTTAACTTGGTCCCAGTGTGACTTCACATATTTCGCGGGCTTTCTGTAATATTCCATGGAAAGTCCCGCCTGTGATATGAAAAGGGTTCATCCCTCAGAAATACAGGGGGTGGACAATAATCTATGCATAGATTATGTACAATAATTATAGGTAGCTATTATTAAAAATAATTCCCAACCAGACAAGTACTATATGTACTTGTCTGGTTTGGGAATTATTTTTAATTCTCTCTCTGTCTTTTAATTAGTTTGTATGAACTAGTTAGTTTCTAAATCTAAGGTGTTTCCCTTTGAAAATAAAGATAGTTTTCCATACGCTTACAGGCAAAAGTAATTTGTAATTCTGTCTGTCATCTATCTTCAACTCCCAACTATTTTTTCTCTTATTTTTTTTGTTCATATCTTATTTGTGTATACTACTGGAGTTAAAGTCTTCTGATAAATCTCATACAAACTATTCAAAATATATAATTTATAAATCATAAATATAAAATAATTCCAAATGAGACAAGTATATATAAAATATAGCTACCTATATTTTTTAGTTCTCCTGAAGTAAATGTACATTGAACACCGAAAGTTTGTAGAGAGAAAAACTTTTTCAACAACTATAATGCTCTGTATTTTACAAAATATATTTGCCTTTTGGATTAACTACTAATGCTACTACAATAAAAATGTTGTAGCAACTTTTGATGAATATATAATATATATATATATATATATATATATATATATATATATATATATTAAGGTTAAATAAGGATATGAATCCGACGGTATATAAAGGTAAGATAATATGAAAAACACAGATGTTGTTCAAATTAAGTTTTTTTATTATGCTGACTAGCAACAGAAAACACCTCCGGGTGTCGTAAAAATTAATTTTGAAAGATATTGCCTGAGAGGCTGAGAGTTAAAAATTCAAGTCAGAGGGTTTGTATCATAAGTAAGACAAATCTCATATTTATTAAGGAGGAGTAAAACAAAAAAAACAAATTTGAAATGAAACTGAGCCCGTCCCTCTCAAATAAATGTTACGTGCATGTAATAATCAAACAATTTTTTGAATATTTTCCACATCAATTTTACACAAATCGTAGGTATTTATTTATTTGTAAACTTTTTAGTTAACTTCTTACTGTAAAAAAAAAGGGGNAAATAGCTGGAGAGGGAGGCCCGAAAAAAACCTTATGGGAACCAAAAGTTGATTAACTCAGCGTTAGTATAATATAATAGATATAAAGGGCACCTCATGCTAGATTAGCAAACCATTGTTAGTGAGTTTGATTCTCACTGGGTGCCCCATACTTCTGGCCTTGTGCAACATCTAAGCTACGCTTAGTAAATAACACACACACACATATATATATATATATATATATATATTTAACTAAATAACAAAAGACTTATAGATCTTGCATTATAGACTATTTCAGAAATGTCTAATTCTCCGACTCATCAGATGCGAATGATGAATTCTTTATTTTTAAGGCATTTGAAAACAGATTTTTTTTTTTTTTTTTTTTTTTTAAATTGTCCTGTCCTGCTCAGCTGTAGAGTAATAAAAATAGGAATAAAAATACAAATAATAGTAAACATAATAAAACCAAAGACATCTGACCGCTTGTCAGTAATTTGTTAGGAGTTACTGTTAATTCAATTAATTCAGAATTCAGGGACACCCTGTTCATTTATTTAGTAGTTTTTGTTTGACTTAATTTATTTTCCTTTCTTTTCCATATCGCTTCAACTATACCCACCCCTACATATCTATACAAACTTATACATATACATACATATGCATACACACACATACATACACACACACATACATCTATATATACACATATATACATATATATACACACATACACACACATATACATATATATACACATATACACATATATATATACATACATACATATACATATACATGTATATATGCGTATTTATGTGTGGATCTATGTATGCATGTATATGAGTATGTATGTATATATGCGTGTTCAAATTTAACATAATGCAATATAACTTTTGCAGGTCCACCCTCCAAATAAGGAGGAAATAATACATAATTTGTACTAGCTAAATGATAATTTACAGAAAACAGGCTAACTCCATAGATGTATGTGTATATGTGTATTTGTATATAGGTATGTATATGTGGGTGTGTGTATGTGTGTATAGGTGTATGTATATATGTGTGTATATGTATATGTATGTATGTATATATATATGTGTATATGTGTATATATGTGTGTGTATGTGTGTATATATATGTATATATGTGTATATATAGATGTATGTGTGTGTGTATGTACGTGTGTGTATGCATATGTATGTATATGTATAAGTTTGTATAGGTATGTAGGGGTGGGTATAGTTGAAGCGATAGGGAAAGAAAGGAAAATAAATTAAGTCAAACAAAAACTACTAAATAAATGAACAGGGGTGTCCCTGAATTCTGAATTAATTGATTTAACAGTAACTTCTAACAAATTACTGACAAGCGGTCAGATGTCTTTGGTTTTATTATTATTGTTTACTATTATTTGTATTTTTATTCCTATTTTTATTACTCTACAGCTGAGCAGGACAGGACAATTTAAAAAAAAAAAAAAAAAAAAAAAAAAATCTGTTTTCAAATGCCTTAAAAATAAAGAATTCATCATTCGCATCTGATGAGTCGGAGAATTAGACATTTTGTCTAAGCTCCCTGAAATAGTCTATAATGCAAGATCTATAAGTCTTTTGTTATTTAGTTAAATATAAATTTGCTCTGTGACTCTAACATAAAGAGCACACATTGAGCTCTCAAACTGCGACAAGTTGTTTTTAAAAAAAAACCTATGTCGTAAGGAAGATTTCTTCTCTGGACTTTTGGATTATATATATATATATATATATATATATATATATAGGAAAGTTGGGTTGGTGTAGGGGTTACGGTCCTCGCCTGTCAGCTTGACAGTCAGGGTTTGAATCACGCACTAGTGGTCTTCCTATCTATAGCTCTGCTGATGAGGCCTAATAGGCCAAAATGTACATACAGAGATTGATTTTTTTCTCGATTTGTTTAGCCTTACATTTGAATAGGTATTCCCGCCTAATTAATTAATTATTAATCAATTAATTTTCAAAATTAGGTACGACTTCAATTAAGCACATATTCTCCCAAAAATTTTCGGCTAAAAAAAGCCGTATCATAAACACATCGTTTGTGTATTTACTTCTCATATATATATATATATATATATATATATGGTAATAAAAAGCTTAAAAATCGGTCATTTTGTGGTTATAGATCTATTTCTACTCACAGGTATCAGTGTATACCTATGAGTGTTGCATAGCGCCTTCCTCACTGGCACTAAATAATTATAATGTTGCATACCTCTTTCTTTAATTCTATTTCTTGGCCGTCTTTAGTATTCTGATCATCTTTGGTATTTCTTCATCTTGACTTGGTCTGGTCTAGCGTCTGGAGTTGACTTGGGGATTTCGGTCTGGTTTTCTGTTACTATGTTCCTGCTGGCTGGTCGTCATTTCTTAGTCTTGTTACCAAGACATTCATCAACCACAAGAACATATTAATTATCCAAACTTTTATTTCCTTAACTATACATAATCCTCTAACTAACATAGCACGCGTGAGTTCCAGTTTTAGACAGAGCATAAAATGGCCGACTTCTCTGCCTGACGTCTAACTGAAAACTGGGGACTCTGAAAAAGGTCCCATGTGACTTCACATATTTTGGCGGGCTTCTGTAATTTTCCATGGAAGGACCCGGCCATGGTATGAAAAGGGTCATCCCCTCAGAATTACAGGGGATTGACAATAATCTTATGCAACCGCATAGATTACGTAACAAAAAACCATATCAAAAACACATATATATATATATATATACTTGCAAATATATGCACCCTCCGGGTGCAAGTATTTAATTTAATGAAATATTAGATTTAGATTAGAAAAGCCAATAAAACTAAATAAGAATGCAGATAAAAGATTTGAAAACAGAGGGAGTATAAATCGAAAGATAAAACACTGAAACATACTCTTCCATCATTCCCATCTTTCATTGCTAAATTTCCTAATTTACCTATTTAGTTAAAATAGGAAATAAAGAATAAATTTACAGTTATTTCTTCTTGCTAATGGATTTCTTTTAAGATTTATTCGGGAGATTTTTGCTCATATACATTAAAATAAAACCAAACAATTAGAAATCAATAATACTAAGCATATATTTATTAAAATCAAATTTTTGAAATCAATATACAAATTAGCCTTCCTTTTCACACTGTAAACCGCCATTTTGTTGTATATATAAATACAATTGCATTTTATTAGTATGTAGATATGGTCAACAGTGGCTTCGGCCTCTGGACCATTGATATAATTAACGGCGTCGATCCCAGGGGGCCATCCCCCCAGGCAACACCTGCCCCCTCGATTTAAAGGGGCAGGGCTGGGTTTATTGCCCAGTGCCTGAGGCGCCCCACTTGAGGGGGAATGCCAACGGGATTGACGCAATTTTTTCACCTGCCACTCCATGAGCTTCGGTTTGTGGGTGGTCCCACGTTAAAAGGGACTTTGTGCCTGACCCATACAAGTGGGGTACGCGGTAAATACAGTATGTAGATATGGTCAACAGTATTAATAATGTTAAACAATTTTATTAATAATTGAGGTTTAAATAAAAATAAAATCATGAAGAATGTAGCGTAAATAACTAAGGAAATTGTGACTTGAGTAGTAATATAGTTTCGTTTACAGACTGAAAAACACACAATCTCCATTATAATAAGATATATATGGTAAATAAAAATCTTAAAAATTGGTAATTTTGTGGTTATGACTAGGGATTAGTTCGCCAGGTGGTCTCACTCTGGGTAGTTTTGTCCATTCAATAAATTTTGTTATTCAGAGGGATGGGCCACCTTGCCCCTCTAAACTAGTCAGATTTTTTGATTTTTCTAATTACTTTTTATTTTTTTTAACTGGTCATTTTCAGTGAACCATTCCCTTTTTTTGTCACAGGTGCCTCCCTTACCAAAAACCTCATAAATTTTAATCTTTTTGACATATCATTCCCCCAAGTCACACCCTATCTCTCAATCGTCTACCAACCAATCAATCAATCTTATTTCATTGTGATAAAATAGATTAATTATCAATTAATCTATCTATCTATCTAATTGTAATAACCGCCCTGTTGGCTGGGGCGTTAGAATGCACCGACTGCACCTCTGCAGAGGGGTAAGACTCCCCCAATGGGGCCACCTGTTGGCCGTGGGTGGCGACCCGTGATGCTTAAGGATAGAACCCAGGTGGATGAGCAGTCCATGACATGCAATACTCCACTTTGGCCCTATCTTGGGCTAGACGGGCGGTCGGAGAGGCCCCCTCTGATCAATCGGCTGGTCACGTCAAGCACTAGCACCTATATGATTTTCCCAACCCTATGGCAAGCCCCAACCCCTTTTTATCATATGGGTGCTAGAAGGCCTCATATATATCTTATTATAATGGAGATTGTGTGTTTTTCAGTCTGTAAACCATTTTTATCCATTCAACATTTTCTTTCCTTTATTTAATTATCCTTTCAGCATATTGTTGGATTCATTTCCATTTTTCAACTTACATATAGATTAGAGATACCCAAATTTGTCTTCAGCTAGGTTTTTAAAAACTAATTAAAAATAATTAAATCTATTATTTAAGGTCAAACTTTTGTCTAAAATGATAAGTAGTAACATAAAAATTAAATCATTAAAAAAAGAAAAATATCATTACGTATGCAATTTATTTTTGATAGATTTAAAACAATTCGTTTTGGTCAATTTCGACGTGATCCGCCATTCTGCCTCTTTTTGAATGGTTTTAGGCGCTTGTTTACAATTTTAATATAACGTTTGGGATGGAAAAAATTTTTACCAAAAATCAGGTAATTATCCGATTTTAATGAAATTTTCAGTATCGATTTATCAATTAATGAATTTTATAATGCATCAGTTATTTTATTTCAAAACTTTAAATTAGTATTTTTGCTATGAAAAATTAATACATAAAATTCATTTAAAATGTGAAAAGCCTGATGTTAAGTTTAAAATGTTATATTTTTAGATTCTAGAAATAAATATCTACTTAATGCAAACCTTATTTTTTTCGAAAATGTATACAATTTGAAGAAAAACTCTATTGAAAATGTGGCCCCCCCCCCTTTTTAAGCAGAAAAAAATATCGATGTATAATTTTTTTCTTTCATAAGATGTCTGTATTGTTTGGGACTTTCTGTTACCTGGAGCTGTTGTTGCATTTGTAGTTTCAATATATGTAAATGATGAAAAATATTTTTTAAATGAAAATGTTTTTGAAAAAAGTTAGTTTGTAATTTTCATTTTGTAAGTAAAAATCAATGTTTTTCTTTTCATTTTCTTTCGTTTGGACTTTGAACGATTAAAATCAATCGACGAAAATGAAGAAAACGTTTTTCTTTTACTTCTAACAGATTTTAACTTCCGTCCAAAGTTCACCAACGTCTTATCAATACTTGTCCGAAACAGATGCTCGCAAGTGGAATGTGGTGGAGTATGTGCTGACATCACACAGTCATTTTATGACTTAGCAGTTTTTCAACAGTTTGTCCTCTTGTTCGATATACCCTAAACCTAAATTAATTCTGAAACATTAGTAAAATAGTCATTTTTAGAAAAATCGGTGAATAAAAAATTTTTTTTATAAACACTTTTGCAATCTATCCCTCTGTTAACTTTAATAGGATATTGTAGTAATTATAATTATGAAACTACAACATTTTTAAAATCATTTTTTATTTGCAAACTTTTTTTTATTTTATTGTCAAAAGTGCATTCCAACCATTAATTTTGTTGCTTAATGCACCGTACCAAAGGGTTAAGATTTTAAATAAATTTGAAAAATTGAAAATTGGAAGAAAAAAAGAAGGGCTGTTTCAGATTTTTTTAAAAGCTATTAAGTGACATTTTTCTTTAAATGTAACAAATTATGAGTTGATAGGAGGGAGAGTTTTATATTTTTATAATTTTTTGTATATAGAATTTAGAAATGGTCCTGTAAATTATTTATACCAATTTAGTGTCCTGTGTAGTTTAGTGTCATTGTGTAATGGTTAGCAAGATAGTCTCGCAGATCCTTTACTACTGGAAAAGACACCCTCCGATCAATCGGCTGGTCATGCCAAGCCCTAGCACCTATATGATTGCCCCAACCCTATTGCCCTTATGGCAAACCCCAACCTTTTTTATCATATATATATATATATACCAACCCCTCCGCACGAGCAGGATGCGGCACAAGGTCAATTTCTTAAGCGGAGTTCAGCAGGTTTGAATTCAGAGTTTTCCTTCTCCTAGACCGGTTGCCCAACCAAGGTTAAAGAGCCCAGTCTGTCCTACTATTTATCCATAGCTGGAGGGAGAGTAGAATTCATACCTTTCCCAAGGGTATTAGCGCTAAATGAAATGCAATTACCATGTCCAGGATTTGAACTCTGGGCGATGAGTCCATTTCCCATGACTTTAACCATTACACCATGCGCTTCCTACTTTTTTATCATATGGGTGCTAGAAGTCGGTGGCTGTGGGTCTTCATGTCCCAGGAACTCTATCTGATGGTGAGGTTCTAGTTCTGGAGGTTTGGGAATGTGGAGCACCCCTTCATCACCATTGCTCCCTGGTCCACTCTGACCCGGAGTGGTAGTACCTGTTAGGGTCCCATCTATGGGTTAAATAGAAAAAGAATTGTTTATAAAAAATATTTAAAAAAACAAACTCTCTCCCTCTCTCCTCTTACCCTTGTATACTATAATAAATAAATGATAAACAGACTTTTAAAGACGCCATTATTTTAGACGTGTTAACTTAATTTCGCTTTGGATTTTAAATAAATTCGTTTCACTGTTTTGACTTTCATAATTCCATATTGAGGAAACATATTGTTTGCATATTTTAACTTTCATTATTTCGGTCTTTTTAGTCGGACATATTGTTGTGAATTATGCTTTTTTTTTTTTTTTTTGTGTGTAAATTAGTTCTCGCAAATTCACCCACACGAATTACTGTTGCAGAACCGAGAGAAAGAAACAAAAGAAATCTCCCTTGTGCAATGAAAGAACACAAAACAATGAAATCTCATTACAATGGAGATACTGTGTCTGCCTGTAACCGAAACTATGTCACCACCAACGTCACAATTCCCTTAGTTATTTACGTTATATTCATGTCTGCAGGTATGGGGTTTTGACCTATGAGTCAAGAGTTCATGATAGAAAAAGATTAACCCTTAACATCCTATACCACCTCATTCCACCTGGCTGGAAGTCACATTCATTTTCCTAATCTACCCCAAATGATAGCCTTTGTTTAAATGTAATATTAAACATACTAGCAAATATATGCACCCTTCGGGTGCAAGTATTTAAGTTTAATGTAATAAAATATTATATTAGATTAGAAAGGCTAAATAAGAATACCGATAAAAAGATTTGAAACAGAGGGAGTATAATAAAAAATGGAACAACTGAAACTTACTCTTCCATCACTCTCGTCTTTCATTGTTATTTTTTCTAATTTAAGTATTTAGTTAAAAGAGGAAGTAAAGAATAAAATGACAGTTATTTTTCCTTGTTAATGGATTTCATTTAAGATTCATTGAAGAGATTTTTGATTATATTCATTAAAATAAAACCAAACAGTTAGAAATCAATAATACTAAGCACGTATTTAATAAAATCACATTTTTAATATCAATATGCAAATTAGCCTTCCCGTTCACACTGTAATCCGCTATTTTGTTGTATATATAAATATAATTGCATGTTGTCAGTATGTAGACATGGTTAACAGTATTAATAATGTAAAACAATTTTTATTAATAATTGAGGTTTAAATAAAAATACAATCATGGAAAATGTGATGTCAATAACTAAGGGAATAGTGATATGAGTAGTAATATAGTTTCGGTTACAGACAGAAAAGCACACAATCTCCATTATAATAAGATTTAGAAGTCTTTAATGTAAGGGAAATAACAGGTAACTTTTAATGAAACGGACATTTTTACCTGTTTTTGATAAATGGTTATAGGAATTGGGACTTTGAAAATTCTCCACAGGATATTAAGAGTTGAAGAATAATTAAAGTTCCAATTACCGTCGAACTGGGAAGACAAGGCAACAAACGGTTGTAACTTAAATACAAACCCGAATAGTCACAAAGTCTACTGCAGAATGACAGGATATATATATAAGACTCCACAATGTCATTCGATTCAAGCAGTCAAGCAGCCAATCAGAACTCAAGGAATGGAATCACCCAAATCACCAAAATTAATAAATGGGTCATTCTTGATTTTGAAGAGTTAAAAGAAATGTGGAATATCTTTGGAGAGTCGTGTAGATGTGTCTTGGTTGAATGAGAGACTCGGAAGGAACTGAAGAAATCAAAAACTAAGCAGCTAAATCCAAATATGTAGTTTGGTTTGAATTGGCAGTTTCAGGGATTGTCCAGTCTGTTTCTTTGAGGTTTGGTTGTTTTACGGCATATCAAACATGGTGGGTCATTTAATGCCGGCAAAGTTTTGAAAGATTCATAAAGATAGTTTGTAAGAAGATTTTTTTAACGTCAATTTTTTTTGTAAACAAATTTTCTATTTAACCCATAGATGAGACTCTAACGGGTACTACCCCACAGGTCAGAGTGCACCTGGGAACAATGGTGGTGGAAGAGGTACTCCAAATTCCCCAGACATCCAGAACTGGAACCTCACTATCAGTTAGAGTTTAACGTCATTCCCAGGACATGAAAACCCTCACCCGACACCTTCTAGCATATATATGATAAAAGGGTTAAAGTCATAGGAAATGGACTCGTCGCCCCGAGTTAAAATCCTGGACGTGGTAATTGCATTTCACTTAGCACTAATACCCTTGGGAAAGGTATGAATCCTACTCTCCCTCCAGCTATGGGTAAATAGTAAGGCAGACTGGGCTCTTTAACCTTGGTTAAGCAACCGGTCTAGGAGAAGGAAAACTCTGAATTCAAACCTGTTAAACTCCGCTTAAGAAATTGACCTTGTGTCACATCCTGCTCGTGTGGAGGGGTTGGTAAATATATATATATGATAAAATGGGTTGGGGGTTGCCATAATGACAATAGGGTTGGGACTATCGTATAGGTGCTATGGCTTGACTTGTCCAACCGATTGATCGGAGGGAGCCTCTCCGACTGTCCATATAGTCTAAGTAAGGGTCTAAATGGAGTGCTGCATGTCATGGACTGCTAAGCCACCATGATTCCGTCCTTAAGCATCACTGGTCACCACCCAAGGCCAACAGGTGGCCTCATTGGAGGGGGGGTCTTACCCCTCTGCAGAGGTGCAGTCGGTTATTCTAATACCACAGCTGACAGGGCTTTTGGGGTTTCAACCAAGGAGTCAAAGTTCAATGGCTATGAAATTACCGAGATGGGCTTGGGGAGACGGGGCGGTTTTGAAGAAGTGTCTTATGCATGTAGATAGTAGTTTCGACCTATGAATCAGGGTTCATGGCCCAGACAGACATGTTAAATCAAGAAGATATGCATGGGGAGAGAGAAGGGTTGCCTTCCGTGAAGGAAGAACACCACTTGAGTTCCACTTTTTCAGACAAGTACTTAATAAACTTCCTATTGCTCAATAATATCAGTTAAGATAAAACTAGGCCAGAACATTCCTGTGTGATGTCAGCACATACGTCACAACATAACACTTGAGATCCTCTTTTTCAGACAAGTATCTAACAAACTTCCTATTGATAAATGCTCCTGCATATCAACTAAGCGCAACAATATCAGTTAAGGAAGATAACAATTTTTTAAAATAATATTTCTCGTGAAAATATTTGAGAGTATTCAAGATTTAGAAAAATGTAATTTCATATCACTGCTGGGTTATGATTACATATATGCTAGGCCTGTCCAAAGTCTGGCCTGTGGGTTATTTTTGGGTCTAATGGTTATCATTTTAGGAAATGAGATTATAGTAAAAATCATTTCCAGTGCATTTTTATAGCAAAAATCATTTCCAATGCATTTTTATAGCAAATTAATTTCCAATGCATTTTATAGTAAAAATCATCCAATGCATTTTTATAGTAAAAATCATTTCCAATGCATTTTTATAGTAAAAATCATTTCCAATGCATTTTTATAGTAAACATCATTTCCAATGCGTTTTTATAGTAAAAATCATTTTCCAATGCGTTTTTATAGTAAAATCATTTCCAGTGCGTTTTCATAGTAAAAATCATTGTCCAATGCATTTTCATAGTAAAAATCATTGTCCAATGCATTTTGCATTTTTATAGTAAAAATCATTTCAATGCATTTTTATAGCATTTTTATAGTAAAAATCATTTCAATGCATTTTTATAGTAAAAATCATTTCCAATGCATTTTTATAGAAAAATCATTTCCAATGCATTTTATAGTAAAAATCATTTTTTTATAGTAAAAATCATTTCCAGTGCGTTTTTATAGTAAAAATCATTGTCCAATGCATTTTCATAGTAAAAATCATTGTCCAATGCATTTTCATAGTCAAAATCATTTCCAATACATTTTTATAGTAAAAATCATTGTCCAATGCATTTTTATAGTAAAAATCATTTATGTCCAATGCATTTTTATAGTAAAATCAAATGCATTTTTATAGTAAAAATCATTTCCAATGCATTTTTATAGTAAAAATCATTTCCAAT
Source organism: Doryteuthis pealeii (assembly GCA_023376005.1). Lineage (NCBI taxonomy): Eukaryota > Metazoa > Mollusca > Cephalopoda > Myopsida > Loliginidae > Doryteuthis > Doryteuthis pealeii. Next base: position 37,978,690 of record CM042177.1, on the reverse strand, counting down.
GCATTTTTATAGTAAAAATCATTTCCAATGCATTTTTATAGTAAAAATCATTGCCAATGCATTTTTTATAGTAAAAATCATTGTCCAATGCATTTTATAGTAAAAATCATTTCCAATGCATTTTATAGTAAAAATCATTTCCATGCATTTTTATAGTAAAATCATTGTCCAATGCATTTTTATAGTAAAAATCATTTCCAATGCATTTTATAGTAAAAATCATTGTCCAATGCAATTGTCCAATGCATTTCATAGTAAAAATCATTTCTTATGCATTTTTATAGTAAAAATCATTGTCCAATGCATTTTTATAGTAAAAATCATTTCCAATGCATTTTTATAGTAAAAATCATCAAAAAAAAAAAAAGAAAAAACACTTCACATGAAAATATTGTTAGAATTCAGGATTTAGCCAAACTAGCAAAATTAAAAGCACCCTGGGTGCATGTATTTTAAGTTTTAATGTCATAAATTAAGTAAGTAAAGTCGTCGCAGTGGCCTATTGTCAGTATCAGCCAGACAGCGAGAAAGTATCCCATTTTCACTAGCGCTAGACCAAGGAGATTGTTTTTGTTAAATGAAAGACACATTTTTATATTAAAGACACATTTTTTTTTACTTATTTCATGTTGTTAATTCAATAGCACTTTTTTAAAATTATAAAACTTTAAACGAAAGACACATTTAACATAGGAGTGGTTAAAGCTATAAAAAGTATATAATAAGCTTATGATAATAACCCCTAACCCCTAACCCTAACCCTAGCAAAATCTTTTTTTAAATAAATACTTTTTAATTTTAAACTAATGTTCTTATTGTTGTTTTTGTTTTGTGTTTTGTTTTTGTTTTAATTATAAAACTTTAAATGAAAGACACGTTTTTATATCAAAATAGTTTTATTTAATCAGAAGAGAAATGCAGATATGTTTATTTAAATAGAAATTGTTTTTACAAAGTATTTTTTAGGTTAATTTAAATAAAAAGATGTTCTTCAGAAATAGTATTACACAATTTATAAAATTTATTTTTCATGTGTGTCTACATGGATTCCTATCTGAAATAATATTGTTATAATGTCAATAACAATATTAGTTTATTGTTGGTTGAAAATTATTTTTTAACATTTACTAACAACATGAAATAACTCATTTTTTTTATTAACTATCCGTAGAGGCATATAAAAATGTGACTGGTTTTTATCAGCTGTTGATTTTATTTACTAACAACCAGTGAAAAGCAAAATTCAGTTCCTTTCAAACTGATCTGGGCTAGGGTGCCTATTGGTGACTTGGTCCGTTAAGTTTCATAAGCAGTGAGCCAGTAGTTACAACATCTTGGTTTTTAATAAATTTAAATGTTCCTTTTCTTAGAAATCTTTAGAAAATGATTTTAGTTTGTTTTTTTAGTATTATTTGCATTATTCGGACTATTGTCCTCATCTTCATCGTTATCTGTACGTTTCAGCCGATGTACCTTCTTCTAATTAAAATCTACAGACTTCCTTAACTTATTTTATCAATCCCCTTACTATATATACACATAATGTACATACACGCTACTTATGCCTACACACATCATGTGCATACACTCTACTTATGCCCATGCACACACATCATGTGCATACGGACAGAGGCTACCTATGCCCACACACAAACACCTGTATAAAGATGCTCACCCCCACATGCATATACATACTTATATAGACATTAAAAGTAGTTCAAATCCTGGATGTGGTAATTGCATTTCACTTTGCGCTAATACCCTTGGGAAAGGTATGAATCCTACTCTCCCTCCAGCTATGAGTAAATAGTAGGGCAGACTGGGCTCTTTAACCTTGGCTAGGTAACCAGTCTAGGAGAAGGAAAACTCTGAATTTAAACCTGTTAAACTCTGCCTAAGAAATTGACTTTGTGTCACATCCTGCTCGTGCGGAGGGGTTGGTAAATATATATATATATATATATATATATATATATATACTTCTTCTTCGGATATTTCTTGTTGGACTTGGTAACCTTCTTTCCGGACTCGGGAACCTTCTAGTCGTAATCTGGAGCCATCACGGAACTTTGAACCTAACCCTTTATTCAATCCACGGGGGTATCCTGTTCTCATTCCGCTAACCATAGCTGTTAAGCTGTGTTGGCAAGGGCCAGTATCGAACTAGGAAACTTGTGGTTTCTAGCCGAACGCTCTACTGACTCGGCCCTAAAAATATTAAAATTCTATGAAAAATCAATTGTCAAATTTTTATGAAAATTTAGATATATATTCACCTTTAGATGAATTTACGTTTGAAATAGTCTTTTCCTAAAATACATAACGGAAAATATATATTTCTTTTTTTTACTAGGTCGACCCCAACTTATTTAATTTTATAGAATCCGAACAAAATATATTTTATTTCTCTGAATTTTTGAGATAAGGCTTGATGATTAGTATTATCTGCATTATTCGGACTATTGTCCTCATCTTCATTGTTAGCTGTACAACGTTTCGGCTGATGTTCCCTCCGGCTTTCTTCAGGTATTTCTTCTCAAACTCAGGGACCTTCCTTTTGAACTCAGGATCCTTCTTGTCGTAATCGGAGCCATCACGGAACTTTGAACCTAACCCTTTATTCAATCCACGGGGGTATCCTGTTCTCATTCCGCTAACCATAGCTGGGGTAGAGGCGTTAAGCTGTGTTAATTATTATTCTATGTTACTGCTGCCTTTGGCCAGGATTGAACCTGCAGTCCAGAGATAACTGTCACTTAGAACTGTCTTAACCTAACTCCTTTATCCACTAGGCCATGTGTCCAATGAAGATGAGGACACAGATAATACTAATCATCAAGCCTCATCTCAAACATTCAGAGAAATATTTTTTTTTTATTCTAATTCTCTAGCCATATTTATTTATTAATTAAAAAAAATTTAATTCGCTTTTCAAACTCACTTTTCCCTAATCCCATTTATTTACCCAGAGCTTAATGGATTACCCAAAGGTCATGTTTCGTCTTAGTATGTATATATATAACTTTCAAAGAAAAAACTTAACAAACCGTTGATGGTTTGTTAAGTTTTTTCTTTCTTTGAAAGTTAAATATTGCTCTGTATATAATCTAATCTATTGATTATTATACATTGAGCTCTCTTTAGGGATTTATAAAAATCCTTGTATGAATATATGTATGCACCTACAAGAGCATAGACTGTGGTTATACAGTGAGATTTCGATGATCCCAAATAGAATCATCCATTACTCACCAGTCATTTGGATTACCTTACACACACACACACACACACACACACACACATATCTTATTATAATGGAGATTGTGTGTTTGTCTGTCTGTAACCGAAACTATATTACTACTCAATTCACAATTCCCTTAGTTATTTACATCACATTCTCCATGATTTTATTTTTATTTAAACCTCAATGAATAATAAAATTGTTTTACATTATTAAGACTGTTGACCATATCTACATACTAATAATACGCAATTGTATTTATATATACAGCAAAATAGTGGATTACAGTGTTAATGGGAAGGCTAATTTGCATATTGATCTTAAAAAAATGATTTTAATAAATATATGCTAAGTATTATTGATTTCTAATTGTTTGGTTTTATCGTATTGAATATGAGCAAAAATCTCTGGGATAAATCTTAAAAGAAATTCATTAAGAAGAAATAACTGTAATATTATCCTTTACTTCCTATTTTAAGTAAATAGTTATATTAGAAAAATTTAGCAATGAAAGACGGGAATGATGGAAGAGTAAGTTTCAGTTGTTATATTTTTCGATTATACCCGAATCAGTTTCAAATCGTTTTAACTGCATTCTTATTTATTTTGATTAGCCTTTCTAATTTAATATAATACTTTTTTACATTACTTAATGTAACTTAAATCTTACATTACTTAAATTTTATATTACTTAATCTAAGTTAAATACTTGCACCCGGAGGGTGCACATATTTGCCAGTATATATATATATATATATATGATAAGATATCAAATGAAGCAAAAATTATTTGAAAAGTTTATAGAAGAAAAAAAGGAAAAGTTTTCTCACATAAATCAATATAATTATTGAAACGTTAAGATAAACATCTTATTTCTATGAGTTTATCATCCAGCTGCCTCCAGTCAGGTCATGGTTAGTAGAATTAGTGAGACCAGATAAATTGATTGCTTTTTTATACATACATATACATTATATATATATATATATATATATATATATATATATATATTATCCGTCATCAACAGACACGTGTTTTGAAGTTTACTTCTCATCAGTGTGGCTCAACTTTTTAACAACTACCTCTAGCTGAGATCGAAACTGCTGTCCGTCTGAGGTGAACAATTAATTGATACATACTTATGGGGTATGTTTTTACAATCACCAGAGAACTCAAGTCTGTAAACAGCGACAGGCGAGTAACGGCTTATGCTAAACGGTGACATTTCAATTAATGTCTCCCCTACAGTGCTCTACTATGGGAATTGGGAGCATATATATCAGTCATCCACAAACACACGTTTCAAAGTTTACTTCTCATCAGTGCGGCTCGACTTTTTAACAGCTACCTCTAGCCGGGATCGAAACCCGAAAGAATTTTCGTCTGTCAAGTTCCTTAGCCTTGCTATTCAATTAAAAAGCATTTGTTACCATTGGTTTCAAAGCTGCAGTATTAACCACTTTTCATCAGAACAAAGCGCCTTGAATAATGAGAGTACATTTTCCTTCAGATATATACAGAGAGGTGAGCTACCCTATTGTATTATATTGTACTAGAAGTGGCTACCCGGCGTTGCCTGGGTAGAGGGGGCGATTTTTAGTAAGAAATTTCCATTCAATGATTTACAATTTTTAAAAAAAGATATAAATGATGCAATTAATTCACTCAATCAATATTATATTTCAAAGCGAAAAAAAAAAAGAAAAGAAAAAAAGATAAATAAAATAACACGCTAATGACTTTCCCTTCTGTTACTTTTCAAATTTGAATTTTTAAATATCTTCCCAAATATAAATCCAATCTTCATTATTTTTACTCAAAAACCAAGCCCTGGTGATATTTAATGCGTATATATATTTACTTTTTCGTTAATTGTTTTATTTTCGAAGATTCCTCCGTACATACAGATACACAACTGCCCTTTATATATGTACTAGCAGCGTCTACCCGGTGTTGCCTGGGTAGAGGGGGATTTTTTTTTTAGTTAGTCCCGCAGATCCATTATTACTTAATCGTGATTTGAATCCTCATCGGATGCCCCATTTAAATCCTATATAAAAAATTAGACCTTGCATTGATCTTTCAGGTGTAACACAGATTCTTAAAGATATACGTGGTTCAAAGTTAACTGACTTGAAAAAATGTAAACGTTTTAAAATAAAATAACTGGTGCATTATATCTTTTATTCATTGATATATCAACACTGAAAATTTCATTAAATTCGGTTAATTCCCTGATTTTTGGTATTTTTTTTTCTTTCGGCGGGGTGACATTTCGATTTAACCATATTTCCTTAACTGTGGCATGTTTTGTCTGTTATTGACTTATCCAAAAAGTATGGCTTGTTCTACATGATGTTACATAATTATTAGATTCCTAATATTTATGTACATTAGTGTAGAAACAAGATGGCGTTTTAAGTGCAGCTGACGGCCTTGAAGATTGAGTGACAAGCTTGACCTCAGTCCTAACCCTATCTTCCGGAGATAGCCATGAGAACCGGTAGAGAGGACCCTCTCTTCCAGTTTAGATAGTAAGTAAGTTTCAGTCAGTTAGAGACTAGCAGCCGAGCTCAACGGAAGGGTAAGTCGCGTTACACACGCTCCCGTCTTAATCTGCGCAGATGTCTGGTTGGGGATTTAAAAATAAAGTAAGATCAAAGCAAATCGGAGTCTTGTGTTATTACCTCTAAAAACTACCAATGACACAGGGCTTCTGATAAAGAGAAATCCCCAATAGAAGACCAGACCCGAAGTCCCCAAGAAAGTCCAGACCTTAGAAGAGACCTAGAAGAACTTAACATATCAAAGACACTAGAAGACGAAGTCCCCAAGAAGAAAAACCTAAGATAGAAGAACTTCAGAAGCAGAAGAAGTAAGAAGTAATGAGAAGGGTATACAACAATGAAACTTTCACCACTATAAACAAATCACCTGTTGTTAATGTTAAGTATCTGGCAGCCATCCTTCGTTCCAGATGTAATGAATAAGTAAGCAAGCCAATAAGATTCCGGTGTTAACGTATTCCTTGTAAGTCCGTCGTTCAAGGGAATCCAAATGTCAATGAAATAATCTCAGATTGGGGTCTCTATTAATACAGCAGAAGCAGCAGCAGCAGTGCCAGTGATTGGACAATAAGAATCCTTCTCAGGTCACGTGTTTATAGTCGAGTCTATAAGTAGGAGTGACCATTTACCTTATGCCTTATATCAATAAAAATCCAACAGTTAATACCTTTTATAATGCCTATAATGGTAACTTTCCATTTACCATTCTGTTGTTTAAATTGTTACATACTGGGGTTTTCACGTTACCCAATCAGCATATAATGTTGCATACCTTTCTTACTTCTTACTCTGTCATCTATTCTTCTGGCCGGCTTTGCTTCTGATCGTCTATCTTCTAACATCTTGGTCTGGTATATCTTCTAAACGTCTGGTCTTCTTGCTATGTTCCTGCTGGCTGGTCGTCCTGGATTCATTTCTTAGTCTTGTTACCAAGACATTCATCAACCACAAGAACATTTTACTTATATAAACTTTTATCTCCTTAACTATACATTTCACGTAACTAAATATCTGACTAACATAGTGCGCGCGAATCCCAGTTTTAGGCAGAGCACAACATGGCCAACTGCTCTGCCTAACGTCCAACTGCAAAACTGGGGACTCTGAAAAAGGTCCCACGTGACTTCACATATTTGGCGGGCTTCTGTAATTTTCCATAGAAGGACCCGGCCATGGTATAAAAGGGGTCATTCCCTCAGAATTACAGGGGATTGACAATAATCTTATGCAACCACATAGATTATGTAACAAAATTTTACTGCACTTACACTCATAGTTCGTAGGCAACCCACAAATTATATAACATACATGAGCAGTGATGCTGATAGCTTTTTGATGGGCATGGAAATTACACACACACACCCTTAAATAAACAAACAGACCACTGCTTAGTAATATTTAAAATAAGAGGGGTAGGCCAAACCTGGAATGATAATCAGACACACACATAAACAAAAAAAATAGAGAGAGATTCAGATGGGCCTGGAAATAAACAAGATAATGCTTAGAGGATAAGCCAAACCTGGAATGATAATCAGACACACACATAAACAAAAAAAATAGAGAGAGAATCAGATGGGCCTGGAAATAAACAAGATAATGCTTAGAGGATAAGCCAAACCTGGAATGATAATCAGACACTATTGAACAGACACACACACATAAACACGCACACACACATACACACGCACATGAACACACACATAAGAAAATACCCCCCCCCCACACACACACACACATGCAGAGAATTTGGAAGACTTATATTTTCAAAACCAAATGGACGGTCGTTAGCAACAGCTCCAGCTTCGGAAATCTTCTGTAGAAGAGATTTTTATCTCGAAATATTAAGAATAAAAAATTACAGGTAAACAAACACTATCATAGTTACCTTATTTTTCTTTACATTTGCATTGTGGGATAGCCATCAAAACCAACCACCAAACTGATAGCTTTTTGATTTAGTGCACCTCCATGCTTCCTGTAGTCTGCCAACATGATACCTGATACCCCTCTCCACACACATATCCACGCACACCAGAGCTCGACATTAACGCCGTCCCATCGCCCCGGGGATGATAAAAATTACATCTGGGACGATCAATACGTCATCCGGGACAGTTTGCTTGAGACGGTAAAAGTTTTTCCTAAAAGTTAGTACTACATTCCAATATTGGCTGTCCAGTGATTGCCCGAATGCTGACCTCAAAATGAGACTACGGCACCGCAGGTCTATTCTCAAATCCATGTAATGAATAATGGTGGAGGGAGATAGTTTAAAATGACCGAATTATGTACTACTAACCCTTCTCAGGGTAACTTAAAGTAAAAAAGTATTTTTTTTTTTAGCTCAAAACACACTAGGAAATGGATTTTTTTGTCCAAATATCCAGAATTATCACTGCTTCAGCTTTTCTTAATGTTTTATTACATGTTATTATTGGTACTGATGACTGACAAGTATAGATGATGCTAATGAATTAGATAAAAATATTTTGATTTCGGGACAGTCCAAACCCCATTCGGGACGGTTGATAATTTTTGTTCGGGACGGTCATGAAAAAGTTAGTGTCGGGGCCTGATAGCCACATGCCCCCCATCTCACAAACCATCCAAGTAAGACAGACTAGGCATGCGGGGAACTGCTGGAGGAGCAAAGACGAGCTCATAAGTGATGTTCTCCTGTGGAAGCCAACACATGGGCATGCTAATGTGGGCCGCCCAGCAAGGACCTACATTGACAACTATGTGAGGATGCTGGATGCCATGCAGAAGAGCTCCCAGGGGCGATGAGTGATAGGGAAGGTTGGTGAGAGACTGTCATGAAATCCGTGCTGCTTGCGCGACATGATGATGATGATGATGATATATATAAATATTATTATGACTTAAAGCTATCTCTTGCATTGTCCTGATGATAGTTTATCATAATACTTAATATAAATATTATTATATAAAGATTTTTTTTTGTTTTTATAGTGTGTTAGAAGCATTAATTATAAATGTATTAAGATATTTTTGAAGGTAAAATAATGCAAATTTATGTTGAAAAACATATTTATTTAAATTTCTTTTTTTTTCTTTTTTTTTTCTCTTAATATTTTCGGAGTTAAAATCCATCTTCAGAGAGTTGAAAAGTTTCCATCTGTGTTTGTTAAATCAACTGCGGTCTAATTCCGTTGAATTTGAGGGAAAAAAGTTTCCATCTGTGTTTGTTAAATCAATTGTGGTCTAATTCCATTGAATTTGATGGAAAACACAGATGGAAACTTTTCAACTCTCTGAAGAAGAATTTTAACTCCGAAATATTAAGAGGAAAAAAAAAGAAAAAAAAGAAATTTAAATAAATATGTTTTTCAACATAAATTTGCATTATTTTGCCTTCAAAAATATCTTATTATAATGGAGATTGTGGGTTTTTCTGTCTGTAACCGAAACTATATTACTATACAAATCACAATTCCCTTTGTTATTTACATCACATTCTTCATCATTTTATTTTTATTTAAACCTCAATTATTAATAAAATTGTTTAGCATCATTAAGACTGTTGACCATATCTACATTGTATTTACCGTGTACCCCACTTGTACGGGTCAGGCACAAAGTCCCTATTAACGTGGGACCACCCACAAACCGAAGCTCATGGGGTGGCGGGTGAAAAATTGCGTCGATCCTGTCGGCATTCCCCCTCAAGGGGGGGGGGCGCCTCAGGCACTGGGCAATAAACCCAGCCCTGCCCCTTTAAATCAAGGGGGCAGGTGTTGCCTGGGGGGATGGCTCCCTGGGATCGACGCTATTAACTCGTAAAGATCCAGGGCCGAAGCCACTGGACCCCCGGCGTTGACCAGGTCTACATACTAATAACATGCAATTGTATTTATATATACAACAAAATAGCGGATTACAGTGTGAATGGGAAGGCTAATTTGCATATTGATATTAAAAATTTGATTTTAATAAATATATGCTTAGTATTATTGATTTCTAATTGTTTGGTTTTATCTTATTGAATATGAGCAAAAATCTCTGGGATAAATCTTAAAAGAAATCCATAACAAGAAGAAATAACTGTAATTTTATTCTCTACTTCCTATTTTAACTAATTAGTTAAATTAGGAAAATTTACCAATGAAAGACGGGAGTAATGAAAAATGATGGAAGAGTTAGTTTCAAAGTTGTTCTATTTTTCAATCATACTCCCTCTGTTCCAAATCTTTTTATCTGCATTCTTATTAAGTTTCATTAGCCTTTCTAATTTAACATGATATTTTTATCATATTAAAACTTAAATACTTGCACCCGGGGGTGCATATATTGCTAGTCTTAATAAATATTATTATATTATTATATACTATATTTCTTTATTTTCACAGATTGGGGTGATCTATATTTTTAACCTGATCGTTGGAACGGGAGCATTGGCAATGCCCAAGGCGTTTTACAATGCCGGGTGGGCAATCAGTATGGTGCTACTTGTTGTTTTAGCATTTTTTAGGTGAGTATCAATTTTTTTGTCTTTTTTTTTTTTACTTATTTTTTACACTCTGTTCATATCTATTTATCTTTCTGTCTCTCTCTCTATATATCCATCTCAGTCTATTCATTTCTATTTATGAGTCTGTTCATATCTATCTATCTATCTATCTCAGTCTCTTCATATCTCTATCTCAGTCTCTTCATATCTATCTATCTCTATTCAGTTCTTCATATCTATCTATCTATCTCTATCTATCTCTATCTCAGTCTCTTCATATCTATCTATTTATCTATCTCTCAGTCTCTTCATATCTATCTATCTATTTATCTATCTCAGTCTCTTCATATCTATCTATCTATTTATCTATCTCTCAGTCTCTTCATATCTATCTATCTATTTATCTATCTCAGTCTATTCATTTCTATTTATGAGTCTGTTCATATCTATCTATCTATCTATCTCTCAGTCTCTTCATATCTATCTATCTCAGTCTCTTCATATCTATCTATCTATTCATCTATCTCAGTCTCTTCATATCTATCTATCTATTTATCTATCTCAGTCTCTTCATATCTATCTATCTATTCATCTATCTCAGTCTCTTCATATCTATCTATCTATTTATCTATCTCTCAGTCTCTTCATATCTATCTATCTATTTATCTATCTCAGTCTATTCATTTCTATTTATGATCTGTTCATATCTATCTATCTATCTATCTCTCAGTCTCTTCATATCTATCTATCTCAGTCTCTTCATTCTATCTATCTATTCATCTATCTCAGTCTCTTTCATATTATCTATCTATTTATCTATCTAGTCTCTTCATATCTATCTATCTATTTCATCTATCTCAGTCTCTTCATATCTATCTATCTATTTATCTATCTCAGTCTCTTCATATCTATCTATCTATTTATCTATCTCTCTTCATATCTATTATCTCATCTATCTCAGTCTCTTCATATCTATCTATCTATTTATCTATCTCAATCTGTTCATCTCTCTCTCTCTCTCTCTCTCTCTCTCTCTCTCTCTCTCTCTCTCTACTATATCTATCTATCTATCTCGGTCTGTTCATATCTATCTATCTATCTATCTATCTCAGTCTGTTCATATCTATCTATCTATCTATCTATCTATCTCAGTCTGTTCATATCTATCTATCTATTATATCTATCTCAGTCTGTTCATATCTATCTATTATCTATATATATATCTCAGCTGTCATGCTCTATCTATCTATCTTCTATCTACTATCTATCTATCATCTATCTATCTCAGTCTGTTCAATCTATCTATCTATCTATCTCAGTTGTTCTATCTATCTATCTATCTATCTATCTCAGTCTGTTCATATCTATCTATCTATCTATCTATCTATCTCAGTCTGTTCATATTATCTATCTATCTATCATCTGTTCATCTATCTAATCTATCTATCTCAGTCTGTTCATATCATCTATCTATCTATTCATCTATCTATCTATCTATCTATCTCAGTCTGTTCATATCTATCTATCTATCTATTCAGTCTGTTCATATCTATCTATCTATCTATCTATCTATCTCAGTCTGTTCATCTATCTATCTATCTATCTATATATATATCTCAGTCTGTTCATATCTATCTATCTATCTATCTATCTATATATATCTCGTCTGTTCTATCTATCTATCTATCTATATATCTCAGTCTGTTCATATCTATCTATCTATCTATATATCTCAGTCTGTTCATATCTCTCTATTTAACATGTCTACATCATGTCGTCTTCCACCAAACTGCTTACTAACTAATATAACTCCTTTTCTGTTCTTACTTTTCCCAGTGGTGGGGTCAACTTGATGTCACTGGGTGTCAATACTCCTAGGACATCATTTCATTATTTTTGTCTTGCAGTTATTTGGCTGTTACAAGACAACGTCTACATCATAGTGTCCGCCACTAAACTGCCTACTAACTAAACTCTACTTCTGTTCTCAAGTTTTTCAGTGGACGAAGCTGGGGGGGTCAACTTGGTGTTACTGAGTGTCAATCATCTAAAATCCTCCGATTTTTAATTTCAACAAATCTTAATTCAAAATCTAACTACACTACAGTCATAATTCATAGGCAACCCATAAGTTATGTAACACACACACACACACACATCCCACAATGCTCCTAGGACATCATCTTATTATTTTTGTCTTGCAGTTATTTGACTGTTACTTTTGTGACCGAAGCCATGGCAGTTGCAAATTTTAAGGTGAAATTGTCACGTAAACATTCCGTAAGTATCATATTTGCAGCACCTTACTCAGTATTTTTAGTGATCTATTTTTCTTTTCTTTTTTTTTGTATTTTTTTTTTTTTTTTTTTTTTTTGCTAAATTTATTATTTTTCTATAATGTACTAAAATTTGATTATAACCATTTGTTATATGTATTTAAAGTATTCCTATAATACAACTAATTACGCACAGTTTTATATGGTTTCAAGTATTCAACAACAGCGGATATGACATCATATCTTTTTAGTTCATAGGCTGACCAAGATATTTTCATGGAATGTGACCAAATGAGCTTTATTTTTCAACATAGTCTCTTTGCAGTCCACACACTTCATCCATTGGTGTTGCAGTGCTTGGATCCCAATTGGTTTAAAAAGTCATCAACAGCAGATATGTCTAGTATCATACAAGGGTTGACTGAAAAGTTCATAGGCTGACCAAGATATTTTCATGGAATGTGACCAAATGAGCTTTATTTTTCAACATAGTCTCCTTTGCAGTCCACCACTTCATCCATTGGTGTTGCAGTGCTTGGGATCCCAATTGGTTTAAAAAGTCATCAACAGCAGATATGTCTAGTATCATACCAGGGTTGACTGAAAAGTTCATAGACTGACCAAGATTTTTCATGGAATGTGACAAATGAGCTTTATTTTTCAACATAGTCTCCTTTGCAGTCCACCACACTTTCATCCATTGGTGTTGCAGTGCTTGGATTCCCATTGGGATCCAAGCACTGCAACACCAATGGATGAAGTGTGTGGATGCAAAGGAGACTATGTTGAAAAATAAAGCTCATTTGGTCACATTCCATGAAAAATATCTTGGTCAGCCTATGAACTTTTCAGTCAACCCTTGTATGATACTAGACATATCTGCTGTTGATGACTTTTTAAACCAATTGGGATCCAAGCACTGCAACACCAATGGATGAAGTGTGTGGACTGCAAAGGAGACTATGTTGAAAAATAAAGCTCATTTGGTCACATTCCATGAAAATATCTTGGTCAGCCTATGAACTAAAAAGATATGATGTCATATCCGCTGTTGTTGAATACTTGAAACATATAACTGTGCGTAAATTAGTTGTATTATATAGGAATACTTTAAACTACATATAACAAATGGTTATAATCAAATTTTAGTACATTATAGAAAATAATAAATTTAGCAAAAAAAAAAAAAAAAAAAAAACAAAAAAAAAATGAAAAAAAAATAGATCACTAAAAATACTGAGTAAGGTGCTGCAAATATGATACTTACGGAATGTTTACGTGACAATTTCACCTTAAAATTTGCAACTGCCCATGGCTTCGGTCACAAAAGTAACAGTCAAATAACTGCAAGACAAAAATAATAAGATGATGTCCTAGGAGCATTGTGGGATGTGTTGTGTGTGTGTGTGGTTACATAACTTATGGGTTGCCTATGAATTATGACTGTAGTGTAGTTAGATTTTGAATTAAGATTGTTGAAATTAAAAATCGGAGGATTTTAGATGATTGCACTCAGTAACACCAAGTTGACCCCCCAGCTTCGTCCACTGAAAAACTTGAGAACAGAAGTAGAGTTTAGTTAGTAGGCAGTTTAGTGGCGGACACTATGATGTAGACGTTGTCTTGTAACAGCCAAATAACTGCAAGACAAAAATAATGAAATGATGTCTAGGAGTATTGACACCAGTGACATCAAGTTGACCCCACCACTGGGAAAAGTAAGAACAGAAAAGGAGTATATTAGTTAGTAAGCAGTTTGGTGGAAGACGACATGATGTAGACATGTTAAATAGAGAGATATGAACAGACAGACTGAGATATATAATAGATAGATAGATAGATATGAACAGACTGAGATATATAGATAGATAGATAGATAGATATGAACAGACTGAGATATATTTATAGATAGATAGATAGATATGAACAGACTGAGGATATATAGATAGATAGATAGATATGATAGTAGATAGATATAGCTAGATAGATAGATAGATAGATATGAACAGACTGAGATAGATAGATAGATAGATATGAACAGACTGAGATAGATAGATAGATAGATAGATATGAACAGACTGAGATAAGATAGATAGATAGATAAAATAATGAACAGACTGAGATAGATAGATAGATAGATAAATATGAACAGACTGAGATATATAGATAGATATAGATAGATATGAACAGACTGAGATAGATAGATAGATAGATAATAGAACAGACTGAGATAGATAGATAGATATGAACAGACTGAGATAGATAGATAGATAGATAGATAGATAGATAGATAGATAGATAGATAGATAGATAGATGAACAGACTGAGATATATATATAGATAGAAGATAGAATATACTGAGATAGATAGATAGATAGATAGATAGATATGAACAGACTGAGATAGATAGATAGATAGATAGATAGATATGAACAGACTGAGATAGATAGATAGATAGATAGATATGAACAGACCGAGATAGATAGATAGATAGATAGATAGAGAGAGAGAGAGAGAGAGAGAGAGAGAGAGAGAGAGAGAGAGAGAGAGAGAGATGACAGATTGAGATAGATAAATAGATAGATAGATTATGAAGAGACTGAGATAGATGAATAGATAGATAGATATGAAGAGACTGAGATAGATAAATAGATAGATAGATAAGACGAGATAGATAGATGATAGAAATGAGATAGATAGATGAATATAGATATGAAGAGACTGAGATAGATAAATAGATAGATAGATATGAGAGACTGAGATAGATGAATAGATAGATAGATATGAAGAGACTGAGATAGATAGATATGAAGAGACTGAGAGATAGATAGATAGATAGATATGAACAGACTCATAATAAAATGAATAGACTGAGATAGATAAATAGATAGATAGATATGAAGAGACTGAGAGATAGAAAATAGATAGATAGATATGAAGAGACTGAGATAGATGAATAGATAGATAGATATGAAGAGACTGAGATAGATAATAGATAGATGATATGAAGAGACTGAGAGATGATAGATAGATAGATAGAGATGAAAGATAGATATAAATAGAGATAGAATGATAGACTGAGATAGATAAATAGATAGATAGATATGAAGAGACTGAGAGATAGATAAATAGATAGATAGATATGAGAGACTGAGATAGATAAATAGATAGATAGATATGAAGAGACTGAGAGATAGATAAATAGATAGATAGATATGAAGAGACTGAGATAGATGAATAGATAGATAGATATGAAGAGACTGAGATAGATAAATAGATAGATAGATATGAAGGACTGAGATAGATGAATAGATGATAGATATGAAGAGACTGAGATAGATAGATATGAAGAGACTGAGAGATAGATAGATAGATAGATATGAACAGACTCATAAATAGAAATGAATAGACTGAGATGGATATATAGAGAGAGAGACAGAAAGATAAATAGATATGAACAGAGTGTAAAAAATAAGTAAAAAAAAAAAAGACAAAAAAAATGATACTCACCTAAAAAATGCTAAAACAACAAGTAGCACCATACTGATTGCCCACCCGGCATTGTAAAACGCCTTGGGCATTGCCAATGCTCCCGTTCCAACGATCAGGTTAAAAATATAGATCACCCCAATCTGTGAAAATAAAGAAATATAGTATAATAATATAATAATATTTATTAAGACTAGCAAATATATGCACCCCCCGGGTGCAAGTATTTAAGTTTTAATATGATAAAATATCATGTTAAATTAGAAAGGCTAATGAAACTTAATAAGAATGCAGATAAAAAGATTTGGAACAGAGGGAGTATGATTGAAAAATAGAACAACTTTGAAACTAACTCTTCCATCATTTTTCATTACTCCCGTCTTTCATTGGTAAATTTTCCTAATTTAACTAATTAGTTAAAATAGGAAGTAGAGAATAAAATTACAGTTATTTCTTCTTGTTTATGGATTTCTTTTAAGATTTATCCCAGAGATTTTTGCTCATATTCAATAAGATAAAACCAAACAATTAGAAATCAATAATACTAAGCATATATTTATTAAAATCAAATTTTTAATATCAATATGCAAATTAGCCTTCCCATTCACACTGTAATCCGCTATTTTGTTGTATATATAAATACAATTGCATGTTATTAGTATGTAGACCTGGTCAACGCCGGGGGTCCAGTGGCTTCGGCCCTGGATCTTTACGAGTTAATAGCGTCGATCCCAGGGAGCCATCCCCCCAGGCAACACCTGCCCCTTGATTTAAAGGGCAGGGCTGGGTTTATTGCCCAGTGCCTGAGGCGCCCCCCCCTTGAGGGGGAATGCGACAGGATCGACGCAATTTTTCACCCGCCACCCATGAGCTTCGGTTTGTGGGTGTCCCACGTTAATAGGGACTTTGTGCCTGACCCGTACAAGTGGGGTACACGGTAAATACAATGTAGATATGGTCAACAGTCTTAATGATGCTAAACAATTTTATTAATAATTGAGGTTTAAATAAAAATAAAATGATGAAGAATGTGATGTAAATAACAAAGGGAATTGTGATTTGTATAGTAATATAGTTTCGGTTACAGACAGAAAAACCCACAATCTCCATTATAATAAGATATTTTTGAAGGCAAAATAATGCAAATTTATGTTGAAAAACATATTTATTTAAATTTCTTTTTTTTCTTTTTTTTTCCTCTTAATATTTTCGGAGTTAAAATTCTTCTTCAGAGAGTTGAAAAGTTTCCATCTGTGTTTTCCATCAAATTCAATGGAATTAGACCACAATTGATTTAACAAACACAGATGGAAACTTTTTTCCCTCAAATTCAACGGAATTAGACCGCAGTTGATTTAACAAACACAGATGGAAACTTTTCAACTCTCTGAAGATGGATTTTAACTCCGAAAATATTAAGAGAAAAAAAAAGAAAAAAAAGAAATTTAAATAAATATGTTTTTCAACATAAATTTGCATTATTTTACCTTCAAAAATATCTTAATACATTTTATAATTAATGCTTCTAACACACTATAAAAACAAAAAAAAAATCTTTATATAATAATATTTATATTTAAGTATTATGATAAACTATCATCAGGACAATGCAAGAGATAGCTTTAAGTCATAATAATATTTATATATCATCATCATCATCATCATGTCGCGCAAGCAGCACGGATTTCATGACAGTCTCTCACCAACCTTCCCTATCACTCATCGCCCCTGGGAGCTCTTCTGCATGGCATCCAGCATCCTCACATAGTTGGTCAATGTAGGTCCTTGCTGGGCGGCCCACATTAGCATGCCCATGTGTTGGCTTCCACAGGAGAACATCACTTATGAGCTCGTCTTTGCTCCTCCAGCAGTTCCCCGCATGCCTAGTCTGTCTTACTTGGATGGTTTGTGAGATGGGGGCATGTGGCTATCAGCCCCGACACTAACTTTTTTCATGACCGTCCGAACAAAAATTATCACCGTCGAATGGGGTTTTGACTGTCCCGAAATCAAAATATTTTTATCTAATTCATTAGCATCATCTATACTTGTCAGTCATCAGTCAATAATAACATGTAATAAAACATTAAGAAAAGCTGAAGCAGTGATAATTCTGGATATTTGGACAAAAAAAATCCATTTCCTAGTGTGTTTTGAGCTAAAAAAAAAAACTTTTTACTTTAAGTTACCCTGAGAAGGGTTAGTAGTACATAATTCGGTCATTTTAAACTATCTCCCTCCACCATTTCATTACATGGATTTGAGAATAGACCTGCGGTGCCGTAGTCTCATTTTGAGGTCAGCATTCGGGCAATCACTGGACAGCCAATATTGGAATGTAGTACTAACTTTTAGGAAAAACTTTTACCGTCTCAAGCAAACTGTCCGGATGACGTATTGATCGTCCCAGATGTAATTTTTATCATCCCGGGGCGATGGGACGGCGTTAATGTCGAGCTCTGGTGTGCGTGGATATGTGTGTGGAGAGGGGTATCAGGTATCATGTTGGCAGACTACAGGAAGCATGGAGGTGCACTAAATCAAAAAGCTATCAGTTTTGGTGGTTGGTTTTGATGGCTATCCCACAATGCAAATGTAAAGAAAAATAAGGTAACTATGATGTTTGTTTACCTGTAATTTTTTATTCTTAATATTTCGAGATAAAAATCTCTTCTACAGAAGATTTCCGAAGCTGGAGCTGTTGCTAACGACCGTCCATTTGGTTTTGAAAAATATAGTCTTCCAAATTCTCTGCATGTGTGTGTGTGTGTGGGGGGGGGGTATTTTCTTATGTGTGTGTTCATGTGCGTGTGTATGTGTGTGTGCGTGTTTTGTGTGTGTGTCTGTTCAATAGTGTCTGATTATCATTCCAGGTTTGGCTTATCCTCTAAGCATTATCTTGTTTATTTCCAGGCCCATCTGATTCTCTCTCTTTTTTTTGTTTATGTGTGTGTCTGATTATCATTCCAGGTTTGGCTTATCCTCTAAGCATTATCTTGTTTATTTCCAGGCCCATCTGAATCTCTCTCTATTTTTTTTTGTTTATGTGTGTGTCTGATTATCATTCCAGGTTTGGCCTACCCTCTTATTTTAAATATTACTAAGCAGTGGTCTGTTTGTTTATTTTAAGGGTGTGTGTGTGTAATTTCCATGCCCATCAAAAAGCTATCAGCATCACTGCTCATGTATGTTATATAATTTGTGGTTGCCTACGAACTATGAGTGTAAGTGCAGTAAAATTTTGTTACATAATCTATGTGGTTGCATAAGATTATTGTCAATCCCCTGTAATTCTGAGGGAATGACCCCTTTTATACCATGGCCGGGTCCTTCTATGGAAAATTACAGAAGCCCGCCAAATATGTGAAGTCACGTGGGACCTTTTTCAGAGTCCCAGTTTTGCAGTTGGACGTTACAGAGCAGTTGGCCATGTTTGTGCTCTGCTAAACTGGGATTCGCGCGCACTATGTTAGTCAGATATTTAGTTACGTGAAATGTATAGTTAAGAGATAAAAGTTTATATAAGTAAAATGTTCTTGTGGTTGATGAATGTCTTTGGTAACAAGACTAAGAAATGAATCCAGGACGACCAGCCAGCAGGAACATAGCAAGAAGACCAGACGTTTAGAAGATATACCAGACCAAGATGTTAGAAGATAGACGATCAGAAGCAAAGCCGGCCAGAAGAATAGATGACAGAGTAAGAAGTAAGAAAGGTATGCAACATTATATGCTTGATTGGGTAACGTGAAAACCCCAGTATGTAACAATTTAAACAACAGAATGGTAAATGGAAAGTTACCATTATAGGCATTATAAAAGGTATTAACTGTTGGATTTTTATTGATATAAGGCATAAGGTAAATGGTCACTCCTACTATAGACTCGACTATAAACACGTGACCTGAGAAGGATTCTTATTGTCCAATCACTGGCACTGCTGCTGCTGCTTCTGCTGTATTAATAGAGACCCCAATCTGAGATTATTTCATTGACATTTGCCTTGAACGACGGACTTACAAGGAATACGTTAACACCGGAATCTTATTGGCTTGCTTACTTATTCATTACATCTGGAACGAAGGATGGCTGCCAGATACTTAACATTAACAACAGGTGATTTGTTTATAGTGGGAAAGTTTCATTGTTGTATACCCTTCTCATTTTCTACTTCTTCTCTGAACATCTTAAGTTCTTTATCTTAGGTTTTCTTCTTGGGGACTTCGTCTTCTAGTGTCTTTGATATGTTTAAGTTCTTCTAGGTCTCTTCTAAGGTCTGGACTTTCTTGGGGACTTCGGGTCTGGTCTTCTATTGGGGATTTCTCTTTATCAGAAGCCCTGTGTCATTGGTAGTTTTTAGAGGTAATAACACAGACTCCGATTTGCTTTGATCTTACTTTATTTTTAAATCCCAACCAGACATCTGCGCAGATTAAGACGGAGCGTGTGTAACGCGACTTACCCTTCCGTTGAGCTCGGCTGCTAGTCTCTAACTGACTGAAACTTACTTACTATCTAAACTGGAAGAGAGGGTCTCTACCGGTTCTCATGGCTATCTCCGGAAGATAGGGTTAGGACTGAGGTCAAGCTTGTCACTCAATCTTCAAGGCCGTCAGCTGCACTTAAAACGCCATCTTGTTTTCTACACTAATGTCATAAATATTAGGAATCTAATAATTATGTAACATCATGTAGAACAAGCCATACTTTTTGGATAATCAATAAACGACAACATGCCACAGTTAAGGAAATATGGTTAAATCGAAATGTCACCCCGCCGAAGAAAAAAAAAATACCAAAAATCAGGGAATTAACCGAATTTAATGAATTTTCAGTGTTTGATATATCAATGTAAAAGATATAATCACCAGTTATTTTATTTTAAAACTTTACATTTTTTTCAAGTCAGTTAACTTTGAACCACGTATATCTTTAAGAATCTGTGTTACACCTGAAAGATCAATGCAAGGTCTAATTTTTTATATAGGGATTTAAATGGGGCATCCGATGAGGATTCAAATCACGATTAAGTAATAATGGATCTGCGGGACTAACTAAAAAAATCCCCCTCTACCAGGGACCGGGTAGACGCTGCTAGTACATATATAAGGGCAGTTGTGTATCTGTATGTACGGAGGAATCTTCGAAAATAAACAATTAACGAAAAAGTAAAATATATATACGCATTAAATATCACCAGGGCTTGGTTTTTGAGTAAAAATAATGAAGATTGGATTTATATTTGGGAAGATATTTAAAAATTCAAATTTGAAAAGTAACAGAAGGGAAAGTCATTAGCGTGTTATTTTATTTATCTTTTTTTCTTTTCTTTTTTTTTTTCGCTTTGAAATATAATATTGATTGAGTGAATTAATTGCATCATTTATATCTTTTTTTAAAAATTGTAAATCATTGAATGGAAATTTCTTACTAAAAATCGCCCCTCTACCCGGCAACGCCGGGTAGCCACTTCTAGTAACAATATACAATAGGGTAGCTCACCTCTTCTGTATATATCTGAAGGAAAATGTACTCTCATTATTCAAGGCGCTTTGTTCTGATGAAAGTGGTTAATACTGCAGCTTTGAAACCAATGGTACAAATGCTTTTTAATTGAATAGCAAGGCTAAGGAACTTGACAGACGAAAATTTCTTCGGGTTTCGATCCGGCTAGAGGTAGCTGTTAAAAAAGTCGAGCCGCACTGATGAGAAGTAAACTTTGAAACGTGTGTTTGTGGATGACTGATATATATGCTCCCAATTCCCATAGTAGAGCACTGTAGGGGAGACATTAATTGAAATGTCACCGTTTAGCATAAGCCGTTACTCGCCTGTCGCTGTTTACAGACTGAGTTCTCTGGTGATTGTAAAAACATACCCCATAAGTTGTATCAATTAATTGTTCACCTCAGACGGACAGCAGTTTCGATCTCAGCTAGAGGTAGTTGTTAAAAAGTTTGAGCCACACTGATGAGAAGTAAACTTCAAAACACGTGTCTGTTGATGACGGATAATATATATATATATATATATTATATATAATATATGTATGTATGTATAAAAGCAATCAATTTATCTGGTCTCACTAATTCTACTAACCATGACCTGACTGGAGGCAGCTGGATGATAAACTCATAGAAATAAGATGTTTATCTTAACGTTTCAATAATTATATTGATTTATGTGAGAAAACTTTTCCTTTTTTTCTTCTATAACTTTTCAAATAATTTTTGCTTCATTTGATTATTTATCCTATATATATATATATATATACTGGCAAATATGTGCCCTCCGGGTGCAAGTATTTAACTTAGATTAAGTAATATAAAATTTAAGTATGTAAGATTTAAGTTACATTAAGTAATGTAAAAAAGTATTATATTAAATTAGAAAGCTAATCAAATAAATAAGAATGCAGTTAAACGATTTGAAACTGATTCGGGTATAATCGAAAAATATAACAACTGAAACTTACTCTTCCATCATTCCCGTCTTTCATTGCTAAATTTTCTAATATAACTATTTACTTAAAATAGGAAGTAAAGGATAATATTACAGTTATTTCTTCTTAATGAATTTCTTTTAAGATTTATCCAGGATTTTTGCTCATATTCAATACGATAAAACCAAACAATTAGAAATCAATAATACTTTTTTAGCATATATTATTAAAATCATTTTTTTTAAGATCAATATGCAAATTTAGCCTTCCATTAACACTGTAATCCACTTTTTGCTGTATATATAAATACCAATTGCGTATTATTAGTATGTAGATATGGTAACAGTCTTAATAATGTAAAACAATTTTTATTATTCATTGAGGTTTAAAAAATAAATCATGGAGAATGTGATGTAAATAACTAAGGGAATTGTGAATTGAGTAGTAATATAGTTTCGGTTACAGACAGACAAACACACAATCTCATTATAATAAGATATGTGTGTGTTGGTGTGGGTGTGTGTGTGTGTGTAGGTAATCCAAATGACTGGTGAGTAATGGATGATTCCTATTTGGGATCATCGAAATCTCACTGTATAACCACAGTCCCTATGCTCTGTAGGTGCATACATATATTCATACAAGGGTTTTTATTAAATCCTAAGAGAGCTTCAATGTATATAATCAATAGATTAGATTATATAAAAGAGCAATATTTAACTTTCAAAGAAAGAAAAACTTAACAAACCATCAACGGTTTTTGTTAAGTTTTTTTCTTTGAGTTTATATATATACATACTAAGACGAAACATGACCTTTGGGGTAATCCATTAAGCTCTGAGGGTAAATAAATGGGGATTAGGGAAAGTGAGTTTGAAAAGCGAATTTAATTTTTTTTTTAATTAATGAAGTAATGGCTAGGGAGAATTGAATAAAAAAAATATTTCTCTGAATAGTGTTTGAGAATAAATGAGGCTTGATGAATGAATAGTATTGCTTATCTGTGTCCTATCTTCCATTGTTGCAGACACATGGCCTAGTGGATAAAGGAGTTAGGTTAAGACAGTTCTAAGTGACAGTTATCTCTGGACTGCAGGTTCAATCCTGCCAAAGGCAGCAGTACATAGACTAATATTAACACAGTTAACGCCTCTACCCCACTTGTTAGCGGAATGAGAACAGGATACCCCCGTGGATTGAATAAAGGGTTGGTTCCAAAGTTCCGTGATGGCTTCCGATTACGACAAGAAGGATCCTGAGTTCAAAAGGAGTCCTGAGTTTGAGAAGAATACCTGAAGAAAGCCGAGGGAAATCAGCCGAAACGTTGTACAGCTAACAATGAGATGAGGACAATAGTCCGAATAATGCAGATAATACTAAATCTCAAGCCTTATCTAAAATTCAGAGAAATAAAATATATTTTGTTTCGGGATTCTATAAAATTAAATAAGTTTGGGGTCGAACCTAGTAAAAAAAGAAATATATATTTTTCGCGTTAGTATTTTAGGAAAAGACCTATTTCACACGTAAATTCACTAAAGGTGAATATATATCTAAATTTTTCATAAATTTTTGACAATTGTTTTTCATAGAATTTTAATATTTTTAGGGCCGAGTCAGTAGACGTTCGGCTAGTAAACCAAAGTTTCCTAGTCGATACTGGCCCTTGCCAACACAGCTAACAGCTATGGTTAGCGGAATGAGAACAAGGGATTAACCCCCGTGGATTGAATAAAGGTTAGTTCAAGTTCGTTGATGGCTCCAGATTACGACTAGAAGGTTCCGAGTCCGGAAAGAAGGTTACCAAGTCCAACAAGAAATATCCGAAGAAGAAGATCGTATATATATATATATATATATATATTATTATATTTACCAACCCTCCGCACGAGCAGGATGTGACACAAAGTCAAATTTCTTAGGCAGAGTTTAACAGGTTATAAATTCAGAGTTTTCCTTCTCCTAGACTGGTTACTAGCCCAAAGGTTAAAGCCCAGTCTGCCCTAGCTATTTAAACTCATACTGGAGGGAGAGTAAGGATTTCATACCTTTCCAAGGGTTATTAAGCGCAAAGTGAAATGCAATTACCACATCCAGGATTTGAACTACTTTTAATGTCTATATAAGTATGTAATGCAGTGCTGGGGTGAGCATCTTTAAATACAGGTGTTTGTGTGTGGGCATAGGTAGCCTCTGTCCGTATGACATGATGTGTGGTGGCATGGGCAAAGTAGAGTGTATGCACATGATGTGTGTAGGCATGAAGTAGCGTGTATGTAATTAAATGTGTATATATAGTAAGGGGATTGATAAAATAAGTTAAGGAAGTTCTGTAGATTTTAATTAGAAGAAGGTACATCGGCTGAAACGTACAGATAACGATGAAGATGAGGACAATAGTTCCCGAATAATGCAAATAATACTAAAAAAAACAAACTAAAATCATTTTCTAAAGATTTCCTAAGAAAAGGAACATTAAATTTATTAAAAACCAAGATGTTTGTAACTAACTGGCTCACTGCTTATGAAACTTACGACCAATCACCAATAGGCACTAGCCCAGATCAGTTTTGAAAAGGAACTGAATTTTGCTTTTTCACTGGTTGTTAGTAAATAAATTAACAGGCGATAAAAACAGTCACATTTTTATATGCGCCTCTACGGATGTTAATAAAAAAATGATTATTTCATGTTGTCTAGTAAATGTTAAAAATATTTTCCACAAAAACTTAATATTGTTATTGACATTATACATATCTTATTTAGATAGGAATCCATGTTAGACACACATGAAATAATATTTTATAATTGGTATACTAGATTTCTGAAGAACAATCTTTTTATTTAAATTAACCTAAAAATACTTTGTAAAACAATTTCTATTATAACTATGCATTTCTCTTCTGAATTTAAATAAAACTATTTTGATATAAAAACGTGTCTTTCATTTAAAGTTTTATAATTAAAAACAAAAACAAAACACAAACAAAAGACAACATAAGAACCTTAGTTTAAAATTAAAAGTATGTTATTTTAAAAAAGATTTTGCTAGGGTTAGGGTTAGGGGTTAAGGGTTATTTATCAAAGCTTATATCTTATACTTTTTTATTAGGCTTTAACCACTCCTATGTTAATGTGTCTTTCGTTTAAAGTTTTATAATTTTTAAAAGTGCTATTGAATTAACAACATGAAATAAGTAAAAAAATGTGTCTTTAACTATAAAAAATGTGTGTCTTTTCATTTAACAGAAAACAATCTCCTTGGTCTAGCTCGCTAGTGACAAATGATACTTTCTCGCTGTCTGGCTGAACTGACAATAGGCCACTGCGACGACTTTACTTACTTAATTTATGACAATTTAAAACTTAAAATACATGCACCAGGTGCTTTTAAATTTTGCTAGTTTGGCAAATCCTAATTTAAACAATATTTCTGTTGAAGTGTTTTTTTCTTTTTTTTTTTTATTGATTTTTTTACTATAAAAAATGCATTGGAAATGATTTTTACTATAAAAATGCATTGGAAATATTTTTACTATAGAAGCATAAAGAATAGATTTTACTATGAAAAATGCAGTGGACAATGAATTTTTAACTATGAAAAATGCATTGGACAAGGTGATTGTTGACTATGAAAATGCATTGGAAATGATTTTAACTATAAAAATGCATGGACAATGATTTTGCTACTATAAAATGCACTGGAAATGATGTTTAATAAATGCCATTGGAATGATTTTTACTCCTAAAATGCATTGGACAATGAGTTTTTACTATAAAAAATGCATTGGAAATGATTTTTTACTAATAAAAATGCATTGGAAATGATTTTACTATAAAAATAACTTGGAAAAATGATTTTTTACTATAAAAAATGCATTGGAAAATGATTTTTACTATAAAATGCAATTAGAATGATTTTTACTCAAAATAATGCTTGGCAATGATTTGTTTATATACAAAATACATCGGAAATGATTTTTTACTATAAAATGCATTGCATGATTTTGACTATAAAACAGTGTTATTGGAAATGATTTTGACTATGCAAAATTGCATTGGACAATGATTTTTTACTATGAACAATGCATTGACAATATTTTTACTATAAAACGCACTGGAAATGGTTTTTATACTCTAAAGACGCACTGAAAATGATTTTTTTACTATAAAAATGCATTGGAAATGATGGTTTTCATATAAAAATTGCATTGGAATGATTTTTACATAAAATGCATTGTGAAATGATTTTTACTATAAAACGCATTGGAAATGATTTTTTACTATAAAAATGCATTGGAAATGATTTTTTACATAAAGCATCGGAAATGATTTTTACTATTGAAAATGCAATTGGACAATGATTTTTTATTCTATTGAAAATGCATTGGACAATGATTTTTACTATGAAACGCACTGGAAATGAATTTTTCTATAAAACGCATTGGAGAATATTTTTACTATAAAACGCATTGGGAAATGATGTTTACATAAAATGCATTGGAAATGATTTACTAACAATAAAAATGCATTGGAAAATGGATTTTATGTACTCATAAAATGCATTGGAACATGATTTTTACATAAATAATGCATTGGAAATTATTTTTGCTATAAAAATGCATTGCGAAATGATTTTGCTATAAAAATGCACTGGAAATGATTTTTATAATTAATCTCATTTCCTAAAATGATACCATTAGACCCAAAATAACCGCACAGGCCAGACTTTGGGACAGGCCTAGCATATATGTATCAATAACCAAGCAGTGATATGAAATTACATTTTTCTAAATCTTGAATACTCTCATAATATTTTCAACGAGAATGATTATTTTAAAATTGTTATCTTCTCTTACTGATATTGTTGCGGCTTAGTTGATAATGCATGGAGCCAATATTAATCAATAGGAAGTTTGGTTTAGACTACTTGTCTGAAAAGAGGATCTAAGTGTTATTGTTGTGACGTATGTGCTGAACGATCACACAGAATGTTCTGGCCTAGTTTTATCTTAACTGATATGTTGACAAGTAGGAAAGTTATTTAAGTCTTGTCTGAAAAAGTGGAACTCAAGTTGATAGTTGTTCTTCGCTTCAGGAAGGAAACAGACCTTCTCTCTCCCCCTATGCCTATCTTCTTGATTTAACATGTCTGTCTGGGCATGACCCTGATTCATAGTCGAAACTATATTACATGCATAGCACGTTCTTCAAAGACAGCGTCTCGCCAAAAGCCCATCTCCGGTATATTCAATAGCCATTGAACTTGTGACTCTTGGTTTGAATACCCAAAAAGCCGCTGTCAGCTGTGGTATTAGAATATACGACTGCACCTCTGCAGAGGGTAAGCCCCCCTCCAATGAAG